>JAKOGI010001224.1:170000-281457 GCA_029747015.1 Carnegiea gigantea
AGACCGGTCAAGTATCTTACCAAGGTTTGTGAGTCGTCTTCTCTCAAATCGCATTTGAGTAGGAGTTGTTCAAACTCCCGAGTGTATTCTTCCACACTCTTGGATCCTTGCTTGAGTCGATGGAGCTTGAGATAATTGTCTTGCACATAGTGAGAGGGAAGAAACTTGGCCTTGAGTTTTTCTTTCATTTTGGCCCAAGTTCTGATTTTCCCTTTCCCGTTTCTTGCTCTTTTCGCTCCAAGGTTAGCCCACCAGATTGAAGCATATTTTCTGAGTTTAAGGGCTACAAGCTTTACCTTCTTATCTTCCGGGATGTCCTCATATTCAAAGATCCTCTCAATGGTGTGCAACCAATCGAGAAATAAGTCCGGATCAAGTTGGCCTTCAAATTCGGGGATGTCAATTCGGACACCACCAATATTTCCTCCTTGCCTTCGTCTCCTTGGGGGTTCCTCATCACTTGAATTGGCATGGGAGTGATGGACTTCCTCTTCAGATTCAACCACCGGTTCATGAGGATGAGAGGGAGTGGGGCTATGAACCCACCTTCTTTTCTCCTCCAAAAGTTGCCCAAGTTGAGTTCGAAGATAAGTGAGTTGTGCTTCTAACTCTTCCACACGTGCTTGGTCGCTTCTTGTGGACTTTGTAGACATGTTGGAGATGCGTTGAAGGAAGAATATGCAGCAGGGAAAGTGGCACGGTCGTGCAAGGGGGCACGGTCAGGCCGTGCTATGCTTCGGCTGAAGAAAATACAGAAAAGTAGAGTGGCACGGTCGTGCTTGGCGGCACGGGGGCACCGTGCTCCGTCTCGACTTGAAGATTTCTGGAAAAATGATATGGCACGGTCGTGTATGGTGGCACGGGGGCACCGTGCTGCTTCTCTGGTCTTCGAGACTCGGATTGCCGGTTTGTGCCTCTTTTTGTTTTTTGTATTTTGGCTTTTTGGGATGTATGTGGGTGTGATGTGGGTCACTTAAGAACCTTGGCTCTGATACCAATTGATGTAGATGTGGGTGGGAAGTGAACCAAATCAACTCAAACTCAAACTAAACAAGAATCAACCAAAGAAAAGTGAATATGGTGGAAGATAGTTTGAGATGGTTTGAAGAATAATAACAAAAAGAACAAGGATAAACAAGACCTTGTAATTAAGATAATCCTTCACGGAGCCACTCAATGACTTGATCTTGGGCTAATTCTCTTGTCTTAACCAAGGAATCACTCCAATTGGAAAAGGAAGAGAACCTAGAACACCACTTGAATGAGCCAAATTCAAGATATAGAACTAGGAATTTTGAGACACAAATGAGAATCACTCTCAAAGGTGCTTGTATTACTTTGGAAATCTCTTACAATGCTGAATGATTAGCTTCACATGCCCCTCCCCTTTTATAGACTCAGCAAAAGACAATCAAAAGACTCAAATAACTCCTAACAATTAAAACTAGCTAATGAAAAGTCTAAGAAAAATGAAAAGACACATCATAAAAGGGGGTGGGGGAGGTTACAAGGAATATTCTAGGATTTTTGCAGCTGATTACATCAATCTAGAAGCATCTAAAACGTGCACAATATCAGCCACACAAATATATGTAACCTAAGACTCTTCATATTCCCAGCATTAATCCTTGCAACTGCCTCAACTTCAACAGAGCATAACTTCCAGAATACTCGGCCAAATCACGCGTTCTTGGGCTTGTTAGAAAGCCCTGGAAGTCTATTTTCCAGAATGGGCTCATTTGCTCAATTTAGATAAGCGGTTTGAAAGTTATGGCCCAAACAATGCACCTATCTCAGACTGGACTGGATCAGCACAACGTATCTTTGAGTGATATTTTGCCCAATCAAATGATGTCCAAATTAAACAAACTTGGGCTTATTTGAAAGCTGAAATCTTAAACTTCAAAACCATGTGGAGCCTCAAGTTGTGGGTCCACTTGAGCTTGTCCAAAAGTGGTCACAAAAAATCGGGTTCCGCAGGGATGAATTCAGCGCCAAATTTCTAGCAAAGCTTAACCTCTTTTTGACCTCTTCATAGTGTCGTGAGTCTTTGAACTCACTTAATAAGACCAAATAAGCACACTTCCAAGCATGATCTTCTTTGACCCTTTTCTTCTTTGAAATTGGACTTGAATAAAAATGATGCATATGGAAATATGCATCAACCTAGTAGTGTTCTCATCAATACGTTGCTTGGTTGTGAATATGAACACAGGAGATGTTGTGTTGAGGGGGAAGCGACACAAGAATGTTTATAAAGTGTGTATCTCCACTCTTCCCCAAAATAATTTGACTTGTTTGAGTGCCTTAAATGATGATGTTATGCTTTGGCACAAAAGACTAGGTTATGCAAGCTACTCTCTTTTGAACAAACTTGTAACCAAAGATTTAGTGGTTGGCTTACCTTTCATCAAATTCAATGATGACAAGGTATGTGATGCATGTGCCAAAGGTAAACAACTCAAGGACTTTTGTGTTGACATAGGATGCATTCCTATTTATTATGACAATACAAGTGCAATTAACATTGCCAAAAATCCATGTCAACACAAAAGAACAAAACATGTTGACATTCGACATCATTTTCTAAGACACAATGTTGAAAAAGGAGTGATCTCAATGAATTTTTATGCCACTAAAAATCAAATTGCTGATATATTCACAAAAGCATTGAGTAGAGAACAATTTGAAAGGAATATACTTGAACTAGGCTTAATTAGAACAACCTGACCAACCTGTTCTCTTGCCCTGTTTACAAAATTTAAAAGTTACGGGTACAACATGTTAAATTTTTGTTTGCAATCAACTTTTGTGCTATGTTTAGCATATGTGAGGTTTGCAACTTGCTGACACTCGTTGAGGTCTAATGAGATTGCCCTTATTGTCCCATGTTACCGAGTAAATAACCTCAAGAACAAGCACCAGGAACAGGTACGCCTCTTGTTTGTCAAATATGTGCAACAAATTGAAAATTGCTAATCTCTTCCCGAGGCGTGCGCGGCCTAAATAAATGCAAAAGCCCGTTGCAAAACGGGCAAAATCTTTTAAAGATTTCGCATGTCTCTCTCTCTCTTTAAAGCTCTCTTGCTCAATCTCTCACCTCCACCGAAACTCTCTTGCTCTGAAACTCTGTTCAAGAAACCCTAATCTCTCTCCTTCCTCTGAAAAATGGCGTCTCCATTAGCTCCGAGAGCTCCTCGACCTTGACTCAGGGCAACCAGACACAGGGCACAGCCTTGCAAACAGCCACAGCCCTGTTTGCGCCTACACAATTTCTGACGGCCCTCATGGAAGGTAAAACTACTGAACCTTCTCGACCCATTGTCTATAAACCTTTTGGGTTTTTGAAAAGCATCGACCTTAGAACAGTGAATCTGAAATTTGAAGACATCCCTTACAAATTTGGGTGGGAATTGATTTTGTTTGGAGAAACGGGGGCATGTAAACCCCAAGAACCTGTTGGGGCATCTGAAAAAGAAATTAGGCCTTTAGATGACCTCTTTCTGTCTGACCATGGCCTAGATGACATCAATTCGTTCAGGCTATTTCCAGAGCAGGAAACAGGGCCTGAAATAGGGCCTGAAGTTTTTAGGGATGACCTAGGGGAGGATTTGTCAAAAGAAGAAGGGGGAAGTAGTGGTCAAATGGAGGAGTCTCCTGTGAAGCCTGAACAAGCCACACCGGTACCACCAACCGTTGAGAAACGTAAACGATACAAAATTGTGGCTAGGCGTACTAGAATGCCAAGAACACGACCACCATCAAGGTCTAAAAGCGGCCAGACTAAAGAACCCTCAAAAAGTGAAACCCCTGTCAAACCAAAACCACAAATCTTCTCTTCGGCCAAACCCACAACCAGGCCAACTCAAAAATCAGCCCGAATTGCCTTCCACTCCACACCTCGTCCTGCCAAACAGTCATCCCGTGTTGTTGAGGAAATTGATTCCTCCTCAGAGCCTTCATTAGATAGCGACACTGAGAACACCACCTTCAAACAGGGCATTGCCGTGTTCTCAGAGTCCTTAGAGGATAAGCCTCTGTCTGTACCAAAATCGACCTCCACTTTACCCCCCAAACCATCACCCCTCAAAACTCCCAAGAGAAAAGCCTCTCTCAAACATGCCTCCACCCAAGACCCTTCTACTGAGCCTCAACCTAAAAGAGCCAAGAAGTCTACCCCGTCCGCAATCTCAGCTAGACTGACCCAACTGTTTCAGAGACGGGTAGTCAGGGGCAAAATTATCAAGGTAAAATATTTTGAGGAACAGGGCCTCGGGGTGTTTCTGCACAAGCTGCGTGCACAGGGGTGGTATGAGCTGTTTACAAACACCCAGCTGGGGTGTTCTGTACATGAGTTGGCAGAGTTCTATGCCAACTGCACTGTCACCGAAGGAGTGGTGACAAGTATTGTTAATGGGCAACAGCTTCGCTTTGATGCGAAGATATTAGAGGAAATTCTAGGGATTCCCTCCACGGGCTTTGATATATATGTGAGAGAAGACAAGACTATTCTCGGGATAGCCAGGCTGCTAGAGCTCACCCAAAAATTTAGCCAGCAATCAAGCCTCCAAACACCCAAGTCCGTGAAAAAAGGGGACATGACATCACTCAATCAATTGATATTCTGGTTTATAATCAAGAATGTCATCCCTAGGGGTCAGGGTCGCAACCTTGCTGATGCCATAGATCAATGTTTGACGGATCTGATGGATAAGGAAGAGCAAATCAACCTTCCTGCCATCATGATTCGCCACATAGCAAGAATTGCAAACACCTCCAGGGAACATGACCTGGGATACGGCTTCTTCCTGACTAGTGTGTTTGAGCACTTTGGGGTGACTCTGCAGAAGAAGGTGGGTGCTCAGTTCATTGATGAGATTGGGAGTAACACCCTTATAGGGTGTGGATACACTTTGGTTGAGGGGTCTGCCTCAGAACAGGGGACCAGAACACCCCGTCCTCCTATTCCTGGCAGTTCCTCAGTCAAGCTTGAGGCTGCTTTGGAAGAAAACTCTCGACTCAGTGCTGAGCTTACTGCGGTAAAGGCTGCCCTAGACGAGGAAAAGGCTCTCAATGCAAAACGCCATGAAGATATCCTCACCCTTCTCTATTCCCTCTCAGTAAAAATTTTCCCCTCCTGATGTCTGATCACCCCCCATCTGTTGTTCTCATAGCCTGTTCTCACTTCTCTTGGTTATCCTCTCTTGCCAGTTTGTACTTTCTGTTGCACTTGTTTGGTGAATGACGGGTTATCTTGTTTTTTGATTGGCTTTGCCTTGCTTGCTTTCTGTTGTGAATTGCTTGTGTGTGACTAGGATGGCCAATCTCATTACCGTACCAAAACACTTGAGTGTATCGCCTGTTGACTTTCCTCCATTACCCAAGTGGTGGTGATAGCAAACACCCTATGTTTGACTGTTCGCCCTACTTTTTAATGATGCCAAAAGGGGGAAGATAGGTTGACCAATATTGTTTTAGTTTTGCCATGGACGAGTTAAATTTCTTACACTTTTTTGATACTGACTGCTTCATGTGAATTGTCGGTCCTATAAATAATTGGCACTAATCACTTCAATTGTCCTTGAAAGTCAATATGGTCACTTAGTTTGTCATCATCAAAAAGAAGGAATTTAGAATTCTTTAGCCACAAGGGATGAGGAAACATGAGCTGGAAACACTTCCTAAACCGTGTGCATAAGGCGGTGATTCTCAGCAACTAGCCCATGTTTTTTTCAACAACTTTATCCACTTGCCAAACATTGGATATTCTTTTTATTCAAAAAGATTTTGCAAATCCCCTTAGATTTTAATAACCTTTTTTAGGATTAGGGGTAAGATACTCCATAAAAAATCTTTCTTGCAAATCTTGGAGAAGCTGCTCAAAATCCAAAAGATAAAAACGTGAAAAATTGTTTTCCGCAGCTTATTCTGGAAACACCCTGAGCGTCCTGTTTCCAGAATTGTTTCGAAGGGTGATCTGAAATATTTTCCAAAAAAAAGCAAAACCGTTTCAAGTAAGTGGTAAGTTAAGATTTTCTGATTGGCATATTAACAAGAGTCTAAAAATATAAAACCAAATTAAATCAAGACATCTTGTTGTAACCACTATTCATCTTGTGGAGAGACGAATCTGCTGCAAACACTTCACAGAACCTGTTCCTCATGGCTGCACTTATATCCTATGCTTCAAACACTTCACAGGATATGTTTCAAACACCTTACAGAGCCTGTTCCTTATGGCTGTTCTTACATCACTGACTTGAGTACCTGTTCTTGATAAACAATTAGTCAAGCAATTTTAATATATTGAAAAACATCAGTAAGGCCCTGTTGGTAAAGCCTGTTTGGAACAACAACACAACTACAACACTTGGATTTGTTATCACCAAAACCTTATACATTCTAACAAATTCCTCCTTTTTGATGATGACAAACCAAGTGACCATATTGACTTTCAAGGACAATTGAAGTGATTAGTGCCAATTATTTATAGGACCGACAATTCACATGAAGCAGTCAGTATCGAAAAAGTGTAAGAAATTTAACTTGTCCATGGCAAAACAATAGTCTAAGTGCAGCAGCTTGGGGCCTTGAATCTGCCAAAGGGACAAGAGTACACTCCAAAATCAAGGTGGCAGCCGACCTCCCTCTTTACCCGGGTTGTAGGCATTTCCCTCCTTCTTTGGCTGGATAAAATAAGCACAAGCTGGTCCCTTAGCTCAACTTTAGGGCCATGATTTGATAAATATTTAGATGCTTTTTCATGCCTTAAAGTTTGACAAAAGTTGGAGTTGAGGAGGTCAACCAATCGGACCCTTATTTCAGACAGTGCTGGATGCACCCTACAGTGCACTGCCTTTGGTTTTTGTCTTGGTTGACTGACCACATGAACTTCAAATGCTTTGCAAAAGGTCTTGTTGGAAAGCTAAGATCTTAAGCTTCAAGGGAGTGGTGCGTGCAGGAAATTTCCCCTTCTACATTTTGCTCCAATAGAGAAACAAAACCGGGTCAGAGACGGTATGAACTGGGCAGTTCACTTTCTTCTTTGTGCACGTGATTTCTGACTAAGGCATGAACGCCTTTGGCCTCCTTGGACTCCCTAGCAGGGGATGGATCATTGGTAATGGTTTTGGGAGGTTTGGTTGGATGGCCCCCATCATCCTCCCCAAGTGAGTTGGAGTTTGGCCTCAAACTTGGGATTTCTTCATTCTCTTCGAAGTATGGACTGAGGTCAGGCACATTGAAGTTGGCAGAGACCCCATACTCATCGGGCAAGTCGACCTTGTAGGCATTAGGTCCGACCTTCTCCAATATCTCAAAGGGACCATCCGATCTTGGCATGATTTTGGACTTGCGTTTGTTTGGAAACCTTTCCTTCCTCAAGTGGATCCACACTAAGTCCCCCGGTTGGAAATGGACCTCCCTCTTGTGCTTGTTGGCGCGATGCATGGCTTGGGCATTAGCTTTCTCAATCCTCTCCCGAACTTGAGCATGAAGGTCTTTGATCTCTTTGGCTCTTTTCTCGGCCTCCCAACTAAACTTGCTAAGTGTGGGAATGGGAGTGAGATCCAAGGGTGTTTTTGGATTGTATCCATAGACCATTTGGAAGGGGGAGAGGTGGGTGGCTTTGCTTGGTGCCCAATTGAAAGCAAACTCCACATGAGGTAAGAGTTCATCCCAAGCCTTGATGTTCTTCTTCACAAGAACCCTAAGCAAGGTTCCCAAAGTCTGGTTAGTCACCTCAGTTTGGCCATCGGTTTGGGGGTGACAAGTGGTACTAAACTTGAGGTGTGTCCCCAGCTTTCTCCGAAGTGTGAGCCAAAAATGACTAAGGAACTTAGTGTCCCTATCCGAAACCACGCACTTGGGGATGCCATGAAGTCTCACAATCTCCTTGAAGTAGAGATTGGCGATGTGGGAGGCATCATGGGTGGTGTGACAAGGAACAAAGTGGGCCATTTTGGAGAATCGGTCCACCACCACCATGATGGAGTCCTTGCTTTTTTGAGTGCGAGGCAAACCCGTGATGAAGTCCAAGCTAATGTGCTCCCACGGAGCTAAAGGTACGAGTAAGGGAGAGTAGAGGCCGTGGGAAAGGACATGGCTTTTAGTGATGTGACAAATTGAGCACCTTTTGATGAAGTGTTCCACATCTTTAGCCATCTTCAGCCAATAATAATGCTCCTTGAGCATTGAACAAGTCTTCTCTACCCCAAAATGACCGGATAGAGCACCACCATGAAGCTCTTGGATTAGTAACTCTCTAAACCCACACTTGGGTATGCAAAGCCGTGACCCCTTGAAGAGGAACCCCTCTAGGACATGGAAGAGGCCGTGGGGATGGTTGGCACATTTGACATAGATCTCTTTAAAGTCCTCATCATTAGTGTACATTCCTTTGACGATTTCAAGCCCAAGTACCGTGGATTCAAGGACCAAAAGGAGAAAGTATCTCCTAGAGAGTGCATCCGCCCCCTTGTTCAACTTACCAGGCTTGTGATGTATCATGAAGTTGAATGCTTGGAGGTACTCAACCCACTTAGCATGGCGAGGATTGAGCTTATGTTGCCCTTGGATGAACTTGAGGGCTTCATGGTCCGAATGTAAGATGAACTCGGCCCCCACTAGATAGTGCCTCCAATGTTCCAAAGCTCAAACTATTGCATAGAACTTGTTATCGTTGGTGGAGTACTTCTTTTTGGCGTCACTCAACTTCTCACTAAAGAATGCAATGGGCCGTTTTTCTTGAGACGAAACAGCCCCTATGCCCACTCCGGAGGCATCACACTCCACCTCAAAGACCTTGGATAAACTCGGTAGTGCTAGGATAGGAGCACTTGTGAGTCTCTTCTTGATTTCTTTAAATGCCAATTGAGCTTGTTCATTCCACTTAAAGGTCTTTCCCTTGATGACCTCGGTCATGGGAGCGACAATTGAGCTAAAATCCTTCACAAACCTCCTATAGAAGGAAGCCAAACCATGGAAGCTTCGGACTTGTCGTATGGAGGTGGGAGTAGGCCACTCACGAATGGTCTTGACCTTGTCTTCATCAACATGGATGCCTTGAGCCGACACCACATAACCCAAGAAGATGACTTGGGGGTGTGAAGAAATGACATTTCTCAAGATTACCATGGAGCTTCTCTTTAGCCAAAATGCTCAAGACTTGGTGAAGGTGGCTTGCATGCTCTTGTTCATCTCGGCTATACACAAGAATGTCATCAAAATAGACGACAACAAATTTGCCTATGACCGGCCTAAGCACCTCATTCATAAGTCTCATGAAGGTGCTTGGTGCATTAGTTAAGCCGAATGGCATGACCAACCATTCATATAGGCCTCCCTTGGTCTTGAAGGCCGTCTTCCATTCATCCCCTTCAAAAATCCGAATTTGATAATAGCCACTTCTAAGGTCGATTTTGGAGAAGATAGTGGCTCCATGAAGCTCATCAAGCAAATCCTCCAACCTTGGGATAGGGTACCGGTACTTGATAGTGATCTTGTTGATAGCTCTACTATCAACACACATTCTCATACTCCCATCTTTCTTGGGCACAAGTAGTGCCGGAACGGCACATGGGCTTAAGCTCTCACAGATTAGTCCCTTGGCTAGGAGACCATCAACTTGACGTTGGACCTCTTGAGTTTCTTGGGGATTCATCCTATAGGCCGGTTTGTTTGGGAGAGTGGAACCGGGGATAAGGTCAATTTTATGTTGGATGGATCGTTTGGGTGGCAAGCCATAGGGTATCTCTTGAGGAAAGACATATTGGAAGGTGTGTAGGAGGGTGGTGAGCATGGGATGGTTGGAGACCGAAGTTAACGCCGGCTCTTGGCCTAGCAATAGGCATTCTTTGTAGGGTTCAAATTCATGCATTTGGGACTTTAGGAGGGTGGTGAGAAAGACATCCATTTGTGGTTTTTATTTGGGTTTGGAGAGTGTGGGTGATTTGAGGGGAGCGAGGGTGATCTTTTTGTGGTCCTTGGTGAAGGTGTAGGTATTCATACGACCATCATGCATTACTCTCCTATCAAAGACCAAGGGCGACCCAACAAGACATGGCAAGCATCCATTGGTACAATGTCACACCAAACCTCATCTTTATACGTCTTCCCAATGCTTAAGGACAAGAGGCACCAAGAAGAGATTTGCAAACCTTTGCTTTGATTGAGCCACTGGATGGTGTATGGCATTGGATGTGGAGTCACCGAGAGCTTGAGTTTATCCACTATGAATTGTGAGGCCACATTTGCACAACTTCCCCCATTAATAATAAGGGAGCACACATTGCCTCCTACGGTGCACCTTATATGGAAGATGGACTCTCTTTGTTCAAGCCCATCTTGGGAAGATAGGCCACTCAATGCCCTTCGAATGACCAAGAGTTCCCCTTCATCCGGACCTTCTTCAACTTCTTCTAGAGACTCATTCGAGCCTTGCTCTACATGTTCTTCATTTTCCCCGTCAAGCCCCTCAAAGGAAGCTTGAAATTCAGCCAAGGTGACAACTCTTTTGTTTGGGCACTCGGAAGCAATATGCCCTAGTCCTTGACACCGAAAACACCTCCTTCTATCTTCCGGTTTGGGGGGGTTTCTTTGAGTTGTGTTTTGGGTATGTGAGGGATTTGACGGTGGAGGTGGTGGGGCTTATGGTCTAGGAGTTGTGTTTGGGGGTCTTTGAAAGGGGTAGGACCGAGGAGGAGGAGGCTTAGACACAATACCCTTCCGTTTGGCTTTTCGGTGTTGTTCAACTTTGTATACAAGGGAACTAAGCCCATCAAGTGAGGAGTACGGATGTAACTTAATAACATGGGCAATTTGATCATCCAACCCACTCAAATACCGCAAAAAAGTCTGACTCTCATCTTTCCTCAAATCACATTTCAAGAGGAGTTGTTCGAACTCCCTAGTATACTCTTTCACACTCTTGGTTCCTTGTTTAAGGTTATGGAATTTGAGGTAGTTGTCATGGATATAGTGGGTGGGTAGGAATTTGGCCTTGAATTTGTCCCTCATTTGTGCCCAAGTACGAATTTTCCCCTTTCCCTTCCTTGCCCTTTTGGCCACCAAGTTAGCCCACCAAATTGAAGCGTATTTACGAAGCTCAAGGGCTACAAGCTTTACCTTTTTCTCATCCGGGATGTCCTTGTAGTCGAAGACCCTCTCAACTATTCGAAGCCAACCTAGGAACACATCCGGGTCAAGATGGCCTTCATACTCTGCTATGTCGACCTTGAAATCAAGATTGCCACCACCACTAGATCGGAAAGGTCTTCCTCCCTCGTCTCCCTCACTAGATGATTCTTGAGGATAGCTTCCTTCTTCCTTGGAATTAATCCGAGGCCCTTGTTCCGTGGGGCTTCTAGAGTCCCTTAAACTTCTCCTCTTTTCTTCTCGGAGTTGGCTTAGTTGAGTTTGGAGATACTTGACCCTAGCCTCCAACTCGGCCTTCTCCTTAAGGGCGACCTCGGCCACTTGTTCCAGTGTGAGGCTTGAAGACATGGTGGTAATAGGGTGGGAGATGTGGTGTTTTGGTTCGGTTAGCAAAGGGCACGGTCGTGCTAAGGGGCACGGTCGTGCTGTGCTAGGTTGCTGGAATTGAATGGGTGTAGTGGGCAGGAGGCACGGTCGAGCCGAACGGCATGGGGTACTCGTGCTGAAATTCTGTCCTTGGCACGGCAGAAAGATGTGTGGGGGAGAAAAGGGAGATGTGGCTAGGGGTGTTTGTGGCTAAGTGTTTGGGGATGTGTTTGTGGGTGGAAGCAAGCTCAGGAGGGTAGCCAAGTCTCTGATACCAATTGATGTATCTCCCCTTGCACTTATCAAGGATGTGAAGGGAGGAAAAGTAGGCGTGTGAGGATGAGAAGAGGAGCAAGTTGATAGGACAAGTACCTTCAAAAGATAATCCAAGAGGAGCCACTCTTGTGGGACACTTGGGCAATCTCCTTAAATCAATTAGGATGCAGAAACACTGCCTAATTGAGATAAAGAGTCCTAGACACCACTAAAGTTGCCACACTTAAGATATAGAACTAGGAATTTGAGAGAGACAAACTTCAAGTTTGTATTCAAGTTGGCACAAGGCCCTTATAAAAGGAAGAGAGGGGGTATTTATAGGCCAACACCTCCCTTCACTCAGCCAAGAGGCTACAAACAAGCTGAAAAGTGACTAAATGACTAAGCCTAGGCTAGTTTACAAGTACAAGTTGATTATACAAGTGATCTAGCCTAACCTTGACGCCTCACTAGCTTGATTAATCTCAAGATTGAGGTGTCAAGCATCTAATAGTCTAAGTGCAGCAGCTTGGGGCCTTGAGTCTGCCAAAGGGACAAGAGTACACTCCAAAATCAAGGTGGCAGCCGGCCTCCCTCTTTACCCGGGTTAAAGGCATTTCCCTCCTTCTTTGGCTGCATAAAACAAGCAGAAGCTGGCCCCTTAGCTCAACTTTAGGGCCATGATTTAATAAATATTTAGATGCCTTTTCATGCCCTAAAGTTTGACAAAAGTTGGAGTTGAGTAGGTCAACCAATCGGACCCTTATTTCGGACTGTGCTGAATTGCGCCTTGCAGTGCATTGTCTTCGGTTTTTGGCTTGGTTGACTGACCAAATGAACTCCACATGCTTTGTAAAAGGTCTTGTTAGAAAGCTAAGATCTTAAGCTTCAAGGGGTGGTGCGTGCAGGAAATTTCCCTTTCTACATTTTGCCCCAACAGAGAAACAAAATCCGGCCAGAAACGGTATGAACTGGGCCGTTTACTTTCTTCTTTGTGCACGTGATTTCTAACTAAGGCATGAACTTCTTTGGCCTCCTTGGACTCCCTAGCAAGGGATGGATCATTGGTAATGGTTTTGGGAGGTTTGGTTGGATGGTCCCCATCATCCTCCCCAAGTGAGTTGGAGTTTGGCCTCAAACTTGGGATTTCTTCATTCTCTTCGAAGTATGGACTGAGGTCAGCCACATTGAAGGTGGCAGAGACCCCATACTCACCGGGCAAGTCGACCTTGTAGGCATTAGGTCCGACCTTCTCCGATATCGCAAAGGGACCATCCGATCTTGGCATGATTGTGGACTTGTGTTTGTTTGGAAGCCTTTCCTTCCTCTAGTCGATCCACACTAAGTCCCCTGGTTGGAAATGGACCTCCCTCTTGTGCTTGCTGGCGTGATGCATGGCTTGGGCATTAGCTTTCTCAATCCTCTCCCGAACTTGAGCATGAAGGTCTTTGATCTCTTTGGCTCTTTTCTCGGCCTCCTAACTAAACTTGCTGGGTGTGGGAATCGGAGTGAGATCCAAGGGTGTTTCTGGATTGTATCCATGGACCACTCGGAAGGGGGAGAGGTGGGTGGCTTTGCTTGGTGCCAGATTGAAAGCAAACTTCGCATGAGGAAAGAGTTCATCCCAAGCCTTGATGTTCTTCTTCACAAGTACCCTAAGCAAGGTTCCCAAAGTCCGGTTAGTCACCTTAGTTTGGCCATCGGTTTGGGGGTGACAAGTGGTACTAAACTTGAGGTGTGTCCCCATCTTTCTCCAAAGTGTGAGCCAAAAATGACTAAGGAACTTAGTGTCCCTATCCGAAACCATGCTCTTGGGGATGCCATGAAGTCTCACAATCTCCTTGAAGTAGAGATTGGCGATGTAGGAGGCATCATGGGTGGTGTGATGAGGAACAAAATGGGCCATTTTGGAGAATCGGTCCACCACCACTATGATGGAGTCCTTGCTTCTTTGAGTGCGAGGCAAACCCGTGATGAAGTCCAAGCTAATGCGTTCCCATGGAGCTAAAGGTACGAGTAAGGGAGAGTAGAGGCCGTGGCGAAGGACATGGCTTTTAGCCATGTGACAAATCGAGCACCTTTGGATGAAGTGTTCCACATCTTTAGCCATCTTCGGCCAATAATAATGCTCCTTGAGCATTGAACAAGTCTTCTCTACCCCAAAGTGACCGGATAGAGCACCACCATGAAGCTCTTAGATTAGTAACTCTCTAAACCCACACTTGGGTATGCAAAGCCGTGACCCCTTGAAGAGGAACCCCTCTAGGACATGGAAGAGGCCATGGGGATGGTTGGCACATTTGACATAGATCTCTTTGAAGTCCTCATCATTTGTGTACATTCCTTTGACGATTTTAAACCCAAGTACCTTGGATTCTAGGACCGAAAGGAGAAAGTATCTCCTAGAGAGTGCAACCTCCCCCTTGTTCAACTTGCCAGCCTTGTGATGTATCATGAAGTTGAATGCTGTGAGGTACTCAACCGACTTAGCATGGCGGGGATTGAGCTTATGTTGGCCTTGGATGAACTTGAGGGCTTCATGGTCCAAATGTAAGATGAACTCGGCCCCCACTAGATACTGCCTCCAATGTTCTAAAGCTCAAACTATTGCATAGAACTCGTTATCGTAGGTGGAGTACTTCTTTTTGGCGCCACTCAACTTCTCACTAAAGAATGCAATGGGCCGTTTTTCTTGAGACAAAACAGCCCCTATGCCCACTCCGGAGGCATCACACTCCACCTCAAAGACCTTGGAGAAACTCGATAGGGCTAGGATAGGAGCACTTGTGAGTCTCTTCTTGATTTCTTCAAATGCCAATTGAGCTTGTTCATTCCACTCAAAGGTCTTTCCCTTGATGACCTCAGTCATGGGAGCGACAATTGAGCTAAAATCCTTCACAAACCTCCTATAGAAGGAAGCCAAACCATGGAAGCTTCGGACTTATTGTATAGAGGTGGGAGTAGGCCACTCACGGATGGCCTTGACCTTCTCTTCATCAACATGGATGCCTTGAGCCGACACCACATAACCCAAGAAGATGACTTGGGGCGTGAAGAAATGACATTTCTTAAGATTACCATAGAGCTTCTCTTTAGCCAAAATGCTCAAGACTTAGGGAAGGTGGCTTGCATGCTCTTGTTCATCCCGGCGATACACAAGAATGTCATCGAAGTAGACGACAACAAACTTGCCTATGACCGGCCTAAGCACCTCATTCATAAGTCTCATGAAGGTGCTTGGTGCATTAGTCAAGCCGAATGGCATGACTAACCATTCATATAGGCCTCCCTTGGTCTTGAAGGCCGTCTTCCATTCATCCCCTTCAAAAATCCGGATTTGATAATAGCCACTTCTAAGGTCGATTTTGGAGAAGATAGTGGCTCCATGAAGCTCATCAAGCAAATCCTCCAACCTTGGGATAGGGTACCGGTACTTGATGGTGATCTTGTTGATAGCTCTACTATCAACACACATTCTCATACTCCGATCTTTCTTGGGCACAAGTAGGGCCGGAACGGCACATGGGCTTAAGCTCTCACGGATTAGTCCCTTGGCTAGGAGATCATCAACTTGACGTTGGACCTCTTGAGTTTCTTGGGGATTCATCCTATAGGCCGGTTTGTTTGGGAGGGTGGAACCGGGGACAAGGTCAATTTTATGTTGGATGGATCGTTTGGGTGGCAAGCCATGGGGTATCTCTTGAGGAAAGACATGTTGGAAGGTGTGTAAGAGGGGGTGAGCATGGGATGGTTGGAGACCGGAGTTAAGGCCGGCTCTTGGCCTAGCAATAGCCATTCTTTGTAGGGTTCAAATTCATGCATTTGGGACTTTAGGAGGGTGGTGAGAAAGACATCCATTTGTGGTTTTTCTTTGGGTTTGGAGAGTATGGGTGATTTAAGGGGAGTGAGGGTGATCTTTTTGTGGTCCTTGGTGAAGGTGTAGGTATTCATACAACCATCATGCATTACTCTCCTATCAAAGAGCCAAGGGCAACCCAACAAGACATGGCAAGCATCCATTGGTACAATGCCACACCAAACCTCATCTTTATACGTCTTCCCAATGCTTAAGGACAAGAGGCACCGAGAAGAGATTTGCAAACCTTTGCTTTGATTGAGCCACTGGATGGTGTATGGCTTTGGATGGGGAGTCACCGAGAGCTTGAGTTCGTCCACCATAGATTGTGAGGCCACATTTGCACAACTTCCCCTATCAATGATAAGGGAGCACACCTTGCCTCCTACGGTGCACCTTGTATGGAAGATGGACTCTCTTTATTCAAGCTCATCTGGGGAGGCTAGACCACTCCATGCCCTTCGAATGACCACAGTTCCCCTTCATCTGGACCTTCTTCAACTTCTTCTAGAGACTCATTCGAGCCTTGCTCTACCTCTTGTTCATTTTCCCCGCCAAGCCCCTCAAAGGAAGCTTGAAATTCAGCCAAGGTGACAACTCCTTTGTTTGGGCACTCGGAAGCAATATGCTTAGTCCTTGACACCAAAAACACCTCCTTCTATCTTCCAGTTTGGGGGGGTTTCTTTGAGGTGTGTTTTGGGTATGTGAGGGATTTGACCGTGGAGGTGCTGGGGCTTGTGGTCTAGGAGTTGTGTTTGGGGGTCTTTGAAAGGGGTAGGACCGAGGAGGAGGAGGCTTGGACACAATACCCTTCCCTTTGGCTTTTCGGTGTTGTTTAACTTTGTATACAAGGAAACTAAGCTCATCAAGTGAGGAGTACGGATGTAACTCAATAACATGGGAATTTGATCATCCAACCCACTCAAATACCGCACAAGAGTCTGACTCTCATCTTCCCTCAAATCACATTTTAAGAGGAGTTGTTCGAACTCCCTAATATACTCTTCCACACTCTTGGTTCCTTGTTTAATGTTATGGAATTTGAGGGAGTTGTCATGGAGATAGTGGGTGGGTAGGAATTTGGCCTTTAATTTGTCCCTCATTTGTGCCCAAGTACGAATTTTCCCCTTTCCCTTCCTTGCCCTTTTGGCCACCAAGTTAGCCCACCAAATTGAAGAGTATTTACGAAGCTTAAGGGCTACAAGCTTTACCTTTTTCTCATCCGGGATGTCCTTGTAGTCGAAGACCCTCTCAACTATTCGAAGCCAATCTAGGAACACATCCGGGTCTAGATGGCCTTCATACTCGGGTATGTCGACCTTGAAATCAAGATTGCCACCTCCACTAGATCGGAAAGGTTTTCCTCCCTCGTCTTCCTCACTAGATGATTCATGAGGATAGCTTCCTTCTTCCTCGGAATTAATCCGAGGCCCTTATTCCGTGGGACTTCTAGAGTCCCTCAAACTTCTCCTCTTTTCTTCTAGGAGTTGGCCTAGTTGAGTTTGGAGATACTTGACCCTAGACTCCAACTCGGCCTTCTCCTTAAGGGTGACCTCGGCCACCTGTTTCGGTGTGAGGCTTGAAGACATGGTGGTAATAGGGTGGGAGATGTGGTGTTTTGGTTCGGTTAGCAAAGGGCACGGTGTGGCCGTGCTAGGTTGCTGGAATCGAATGGGTGTAGTGGGCAGGAGGCACGGTTGTGCCGAACGGCACGGGCTGCCCGTGCTGAAATTCTGTCCTTAGCACGACAGAAAGATGTGTAAGGGAGAAAAGGGAGATGTGGCTAGGGGTGTTTGTGGCTAAGTGTTTGGGGACATGTTTGTGGGGGGAAGCAAGCTCAGGAGGGTAGCCAAGTCTCTGATACCAATCGATGTATCTCCCCTTGGACTTGTCAAGGATGTGAAGGGAGGAAAAGTAGGCGTGTGAGGATGAGAAGAGGAGCAAGTTGATAGGATAAGTACCTTCAAGAGATAATCCAAGAGGAGCCACTCTTGTGGGACACTTGGGCAATCTCCTTAGATCAATTAGGAACCGAAACACCACCTAATTGAGATAAAGAGACCTAGACACCACTAAAGTTGCCACACTTAAGATATAGAACTCGGAATTTGAGGGAGACAAAGCTCAAGTTTGTATTCAAGTTGGCAAAAGGCCCTTACAAAAGGAAGAGAGGGGGTATTTATAGGCCAACACCTCCCTTCACTCAGCCAAGGGGCTGCAAAGATGCTGAAAAGTGACTAAATGACTAAGCCTAGGCTAGTTTACAAGTACAAGTTGATTATACAAGTGATCTAGCCTAACCTTGACACCTCACTAGCTTAATTAATCTCAAGATTGAGGTGTCAAGCATCTAATAGTCTAAGTGAAGCAGCTTGGGGCCTTGAATCTGCCAAAGGGACAAGAGTACACTACAAAATCAAGCTGGCAGCCGGCCTCCCTCTTTACCCGGGTTAAAGACATTTCCCTCCTTCTTTGGCTGGAAAAAAAAAAAGCACAAGCTGGCCCCTTAGCTCAACTTTAGGGCCATGATTTGATAAATATTAGATGCCTTTTCATGCCGTAAAGTTTGACAAAAGTTGGAGTTGAGTAGGTCAACCAATCGGACCCTTATTTCAGACTGTGCTGGATTGCGCCCTGCAGTGCACTGCCTTCAGTTTTTGGCTTGGTTGACTGACCGAATGAACTCCACATGCTTTGCAAAAGGTCTTGTTGGAAAGCTAAGATCTTAAGCTTCAAGGGGGTGGTGCGTGCAGGAAATTTCCCCTTCTACATTTTGCTCCAATAGAGAAACAAAACCGGGCCAGAAAAGGTATGAACTGGGCAGTTCACTTTCTTCTTTGTGCACGTGATTTCTGACTAAGGCATGAACTTCTTTGGCCTCCTTGGACTCCCTAGCAGGGGATGGATCATTGGTAATTGTTTTGGGAGGTTTGGTTAGATGGTCCCCATCATCCTCCCCGAGTGAGTTGGAGTTTGGCCTCAAACTTGGGATTTCTTCATTCTCGCCGAAGTATGGACTGAGGTTAGCCGCATTGAAGGTGGCAGAGACCCATACTCACCGGGCAAGTCGACCTTGTAGGCATTAGGTCCGACCTTCTCCAATATCTTAAAGGGACCATCCGATCTTGGCATGATCTTGGACTTGCGTTTGTTTGGAAACCTTTCCTTCCTCAAGTGGATCTACACTAAGTCCCCCGGTTGGAAATGGACCTCCCTCTTGCGCTTGTTGGCGTGATGCACGGCTTGGGCATTAGCTTTCTCAATCCTCCCCCGAACTTGAGCATGAAGGTCTTTGATCCCTTTGGCTCTTTTCTCGGCCTCCCAACTAAACTTGCTAGGTGTGGGAATGGGAGTGAGATCCATGGGTGTTTTTGGATTGCATCCATAGACCACTTGGAAGGGGGAGAGGTGGGTGGCTTTGCTTGGTGCCCGATTGAAAGCAAACTCCCCATGAGGTAAGAGTTCATCTCAAGCCTTGATGTTCTTCTTCATAAGTACCCTAAGCAAGGTTCCCAAAGTCCGGTTGGTCACCTCAGTTTGGCCATCGGTTTGGGGGTGACAAGTGGTACTAAACTTGAGGTGTGTCCCCATCTTTCTCCAAAGTGTGAGCCAAAAATGACAAAGGAACTTAGTGTCCCGATCTGAAACCATGCTCTTGGGGATGTTATGAAGTCTCACAATCTCCTTGAAGAAGAGATTGGTAATGTGGGAGGCATCATACGTGGTGTGACAAGGAACAAAGTGGGCCATTTTGGAGAATCGGTCCACCACCACCATGATGGAGTCCTTGCTTCTTTGAGTGCGAGGCAAACCCATGATGAAGTCCAAGCTAATGTCTTCCCATGGAGCTAAAGGTACGAGTAAGGGAAAGTAGAGGCTGTGGGGAAGGACATGGCTTTTAGCCGTGTGACAAATTGAGCACTTTTTGATGAAGTGTTCCACATCTTTAGCCATCTTCGGCCAATAACAATGCTCCTTGAGCATTGAACAAGTCTTCTCTACCCCAAAGTGACCGGATAGAGCACCACCACGAAGCTCTTGGATTGGTAACTCTCTAAACCCACACTTGGGTATGCAAAGCCGTGACCCCTTGAAGAGAAACCCCTCTAGGACATGGAAGAGGTCATGGGGATGGTTGGCACATTTGACATAGATCTCTTTGAAGTCCTCATCATTTGTGTACATTCCTTTGACGATTTTAAACCCAAGTACCTTGGATTCTAGGACCAAAAGGAGAAAGTATCTGCTAGAGAGTGCATCCGCCCCCTTGTTCAACTTGCCGGCCTTGTGATGTATCATGAAGTTGAATGCTTGGAGGTACTCAACCCGCTTAGCATGGCGAGGATTGAGCTTACGTTGCCCTTGGATGAACTTGAGGGCTTCATGGTCCGAATGTAAGATGAACTCGGCCCCCACTAGATAATGCCTCCAATATTCCAAAGCTTGAACAATTGCATAGAACTCGTTATCGTAGGTGGAGTACTTCTTTTTGGCGTCACTCAACTTCTCACTAAAGAATGCAATGGGTCGTTTTTCTTGAGACAAAACGGCCCCTATGCCCACTCCGGAGGCATCACACTCCACCTCAAGGACCTTGGAGAAACTCAGTAGTGCTAGGATAGGAGCGCTTGTGAGTCACTTCTTGATTTCTTCAAATGCCAATTGAGCTTGTTCATTCCACTCAAAGGTCTTTCCCTTGATGACCTCGGTCATGGGAGCGACAATTGAGCTAGAATCCTTCACAAACCTCCTATTGAAGAATGCCAAACCATGGAAGCTTCGGACTTGTTGGATAGAGGTGGGAGTAGGCCACTCACGGATGGCCTTTACCTTGTCTTCATCAACATGGATGCCTTGAGCCGACACCACATGACCCAAGAAGATGACTTGGGGTGTGAAGAAATGATATTTCTCCAGATTACCATAGAGCTTCTCTTTAGCCAAAATGCTCAAGACTTGGTGAAGGTGGCTTGCATGCTCTTGTTCATCCCGGCTATACACAAGAATGTCATCGAAATAGACGACAACAAACTTGCCTCTGACCGGCCTAAGCACCTCATTCATAAGTCTCATGAAGGTGCTTGGTGCATTAGTCAAGCCGAATGGCATGACTAACCATTCATATAGGCCTCCCTTGGTCTTGAAGGCCGTCTTCCATTCATCCCCTTCAAAAATCCGAATTTGATAATAGCCACTTCTAAGGTCGATTTTGGAGAAGATAGTGGCTCCATGAAGCTCATCAAGCAAATCCTCCAACCTTGGGATAGGGTACCGGTACTTGATGGTGATCTTGTTGATAGCTCTACTATCAACACACATTCTCATACTCCCATCTTTCTTGGGCACAAGTAGGGCCGGAACGGCACATGGGCTTAAGCTCTCACGGATTAGTCCCTTGGCTAGGAGATCATCAACTTGACGTTGGACCTCTTGAGTTTCTTGGGGATTCATCCTATAGGCCGGTTTGTTTGGGAGGGTGGAACCGGGGACAAGGTCAATTTTATGTTGGATGGATCGTTTGGGTGGCAAGCCATGGGGTATCTCTTGAGGAAAGACATGTTGGAAGGTGTGTAAGAGGGGGGTGAGCATGGGATGGTTGGAGACCGGAGTTAAGGCCGGCTCTTGGCCTAGCAATAGCCATTCTTCATAGGGTTCAAATTCATGCATTTGGGACTTTAGGAAGGTGGTGAAAAAGACATCCATTTGTCGTTTTTCCTCGGGTTTGGAGAGTGTGGGTGATTCGAGGGGAGTGAGGGTGATCTTTTTGTGGTCCTTGGTGAAGGCGTAGGTATTCATACGACCATCATGCATTACTCTCCTATCAAAGAGCCAAGGGCGACCCAACAAGATATGGCAAGCATCCATTGGTACAATGTCACACCAAACCTCATCTTTATACATCTTCCCAATGCTTAAGGACAAGAGGCACTGAGAAGAGATTTACAAACCTTTGCTTTGATTGAGCCACTGGATGGTGTATGGCTTTGGATGGGGAGTCACCGAGAGCTTGAGTTTGTCCACCATGGATTGTGAGGCCACATTTGTACAACTTCCCCATCAATGATAAGGGAGCACACCTTGCCTGCTACGGTGCACCTTGTATAGAAGATGAACTCTCTTTGTTCAAGCTCATCTTGGGAAGCTAGACCACTCAATACCCTTCGAATGACCAAGAGTTCCCCTTCATCCGGACCTTCTTAAACTTCTTCTAGAGACTCATTCGAGCCTTGCTCTACCTCTTCTTCATTTTCCTCGTCAAGCCCCTCAAAGGAAGCTTGAAATTCAGCCAAGGTGACAACTCTTTTATTTGGGCACTCGAAAGCAATATGCCCTAGTCCTTCACACCGAGAACACCTCCTTCTATCTTCCGATTTGGGGGGTTTCTCTGAGGTGTGTTTTGGGTATGTGAGGGATTTGACCGTGGAGGTGGTGGGGCTTGTGGTCTAGGAGTTGTGTTTGGGGGTCTTTGAAAGGGGTAGGACCGAGGAGGAGGAGGCTTGGACACAATACCCTTCCCTTTGGCTTTTCGGTGTTGTTCAACTTTGTATATAAGGGAACTAAGCTCATCAAGTGGGAAGTACGGATGTAACTCAATAACATGGGCAATTTGATCATCCAACCCACTCAAATGCCGCACAAGAGTCTGATCTCATCTTCCCTCAAATCTCATTTCAAGAGGAGTTGTTCGAACTCCCTAGTATACTCTTCCACAGTCTTGGTTCCTTATTTAAGGTTATGGAATTTGAGGTAGTTGTCATGGAGATAGTGGGTAGGTAGGAATTTGGCCTTTAATTTGTCCCTCATTTGTGCCCAAGTACGAATTTTCCCCTTTCCCTTCCTTGCCCTTTTTGCCACCAAGTTAGCCCACCAAATTGAAGCGTATTTACGAAGCTTAAGGGCTACAAGTTTTACCTTTTTCTCATCATGGATGTCCTTGTAGTCGAAGACCCTCTCAACTATTCGAAGCCAATCTAGGAACACATCCAGGTCTAGATGGCCTTCATACTCGGGTATGTCGACCTTGAAATCAAGATTGCCACCTCCACTAGATCGGAAAGGTCTTCCTCCCTCGTCTTCCTCACTAGATGATTCATGAGGATAGCTTCCTTCTTCCTCGGAATTAATCCGAGGCCCTTATTCCGTGGGACTTCTAGAGTCCCTCAAACTTCTCCTCTTTTCTTCTAGGAGTTGGCCTAGTTGAGTTTGGAGATACTTGACCCTAGACTCCAACTCGGCCTTCTCCTTAAGGGTGACCTCGGCCACCTGTTTCGGTGTGAGGCTTGAAGACATGGTGGTAATAGGGTGGGAGATGTGGTGTTTTGGTTCGGTTAGCAAAGGGCACGGTGTGGCCGTGCTAGGTTGCTGGAATCGAATGGGTGTAGTGGGCAGGAGGCACGGTTGTGCCGAACGGCACGGGCTGCCCGTGCTGAAATTCTGTCCTTGGCACGGCAGAAAGATGTGTAAGGGAGAAAAGGGAGATGTGGCTAGGGGTGTTTGTGGCTAAGTGTTTGGGGACATGTTTGGGGGAGGGAAGCAAGCTCAGGAGGGTAGCCAAGTCTCTGATACCAATCGATGTATCTCCCCTTGGACTTGTCAAGGATGTGAAGGGAGGAAAAGTAGGCGTGTGAGGATGAGAAGAGGAGCAAGTTGGTTGGACAAGTACCTTCAGGAGGTAGTCCAAGAGGAGCCACTCTTGTTGGGCACTTGGGCAATCTCCTTAGATCAATTAGGATACAGAAACACCACCTAATTGAGATAAAGATACCTAGACACCACTTAAGTTGCCACACTTAAGATATAGAACTAGGAATTTGAGAGAGACAAAGCTCAAGTTTGCATTCAAGTTGGCAAAAGGACCTTACAAAAGGAAGAGAGGGGGTATTTATAGGCCAACACCTCCCTTCACTCGGCCAAGGGTCTGCAAACAAGCTGAAAAGTGACTAAATGACTAAGCGTAGGCTAGTTTACAAGTACAAGTTGATTATACAAGTGATGTAGCCTAGCCTTGACACCTCACTAGCTTAATTAATCTCAAGATTGACGTGTCAAGCATCTAATAGTCTAAGTGCAGCAGCTTGGGGCCTTGAATCTGCCAAAGGGATAAGAGTAAAGTCCAAAATCAAGGTGGCAGCCAGCCTCCCTCTTTACCTGGGTTAAAGGCATTTCCCTCCTTCTTTGGCTGGATAAAAGAAGCATAAGCTGGTCCCTTAGCTCAACTTTAGGGCCATGATTTGATAAATATTTAGATGCCTTTTCATGCCGTAAAGTTTGACAAAATTTGGAGTTGAGTAGGCCAACCAATCCGACCCTTGTTTCGGACTGTGCTGGATTGCGCCCTGCAGTGCACTGTCCTCGATTTTTGGCTTGGTTGACTGACCAAATGAACTCCAAATGCTTTGCAAAAGGTCTTGTTGGAAAGCTAAGATCTTAAGCTTAAAAGGGGTGGTGCGTGCAGGAAATTTCCCCTTCTACATTTTGCTCCAACAGAGAAACAAAACCGGGCCAGAAACGGTATGAACTGGGCAGTTCACTTTCTTCTTTGTGCACGTGATTTTTGACTAAGGCATGAACTTCTTTGGCCTCCTTGGACTCCCTAGCAGGGGATGGATCATTGGTAATGGTTTTGGGAGGTTTGGTTAGATGGTCCCCATCATGTGCACTTTTTTTTCCTCTATGTAATTATGATAATTAATGCAATCATATACACTAGTTTAGTATTAGATATTTTTTCTTCTTCTAATTAAATTTGATGGTGTGGTTTAGGTGGGACAATTGTCAATGCTTGATCATATGGCTATTTATTGCACTCAGAAACATCGCCATCAGAACAGTGCTATGAAACTACTATTATTTCATCTCCCTCTTTCGCTTCACTTTATTTAACCAATCACAGTTGTGGTGGGTTTTGTTTCTCTTTTTTTGTTTTTTTGGGGGGTAGGATGATGTGGGTTGAATGTAAAATATTACCACATACTGTGAAGTATCCATGTATGGATTTAGCATGTCTCCAAATTGGGCCTCGTAATTAATAGTCTATAGTGAATAAAATGATGCTCCTAACTTTGTGTTTTCTCCAATTGTCAACATTATTCTCCTATTTTGTTCCCCCCCCCCCAAGAAAAATGTTACTCTTCTATTAATCTGTTAAAATTCTCCTTGATTAATAGTAGCAGTGTAACCACACAAGAAGTTATTGACAAGCATATATGTGCTTTTGTCTCTAAGTACTCACAGTCTAAGCATATATATTCGCGTACCTATTTTGTTATGTACACGTCAAAGCCCTTCACTTCCTTTCTTGTTTTTAGGTGTGCAAGGAAGTACAAACAACAACGCCATAAATATAACATGATGTTGCAATAACGGCCTAAATGTACCTAAAGAAGTACGTACTAAGACTTGTAATGTTAACACCATAGGTTGTCCTCATCTCAAAATCATAATCGCCATAAACATCGTAATATTTAATAGAATTCGTTGCACTTCTATGTTGGGTTGTCATACACAATATTAAGGATTTCAACCTTGTGCTTTCCCCAAATAGCCATACTCATGTTGCATGGAAGTTCGTGTAAGTACATATATAGTTAGGCTGGATTCATCATTTTTTACTTCTTTCTTTACTCAAATTACCTTTGTTTCTTTCTCAGTGGAAGGCCTGCAAAATCAACGGGTCCGTAATCTCATGCGGATGGAATTTCTCTGATTTAGGTATGCTTATTAGGATTTATTTTTATTTATTTGTTTTGTTTTTTTTGAGTTGGAAAAAACTGATTTGTATAGAACTAGAATAGAAAAAGGCTTCTCAAGCAGTGGAACGTACTTAGCTTCTTAGACAGATAACCATGTTGCTGTTTAGATCAGGAAATTGGGCTATCAAGCCTGGATCTAGTAAAAAACAAGATTGGGTTCATGAACTCGGAGCCTAGTTAGCTTCTTGGCCCCACATAGTATGTTTGCTCAGAATAGGGGCCAAGTTTCCTAACTTGAGGTGTTTAACCCAAGTTTTCATTCTTGCTCTAAATATTAGATTACTTTTGGTATTGGATTGTTTTAGATAGGTAAGTCAGGCCACTAATGCATGAGCTCAATCAAAACTCAAGCAAAGATTTCCTGGAACTTCAGTTTAGAATTTTGAGTTCACCATTTAATTCATAAAGGCCAAGCCACCAAAATCAGATTAAAAGAAACCACTAAGTTTAATAAACTAATCATAGTTTGTTAAGTGAGATTTGAAAGAGAACTTTGAGTTCAACAATGAAGTTTTGACTAAAGCTATTCAACTATGGCTTACAACCATCAATGGGAGGGCTTTTATACAACCAGCCCAAGCCTTTTTCCCACCAAAAGAATTGCTTTAATGCTTAGGAAATCTTAATCAAGCTTAAGTACAAACTATTTCCTAAATAAAAGATAAGCTAGCTAATTACAATGCATGAGTCTAGCAAATCTATGCTTAATTTACATTAATTTGAGCCTGCGCATGATTAGCTATTCAAATAGGCTCACTTTCACGTGGGGAAGAGAGAAAAAGGTTGCAGATTGCAGCTACTTTGCGGCTGGTCAATGCGGGTGAAGCTAGAGATCTTTTCTTTTGATCATTGGCCAACTTGCTCTCAAAAGCTGTAAATCCTTCACGATTGTGTTCTTGGTTGCTTAAGGAGCCAAGAAAGCATGGAGCTAGGTGTGCAAATCTTCCAAATGCAGTAAAATCCATCGCCAAGTTGAAGTAACTTATTTTAACTTGGATAACCTGGGTTACCACCAAATTTGTATCAATTATTCTTTCAAGCTTGACTTGATTTAGGGATGATTTTAAAGCGTGGGGGGTACAATATATGTTAGTAATCCCCCTAAGCAACAAAATTAGTCCTAAGTTAGGTTAAAGGTCAAGGAACAACCACTTCTTTCAAACCAGGTAAAAAGTAGCTCAAACTACGTATGCTACTATTTTAAGCTTATTATCCAATATGGTTTGATCGACTGCTAAAATGGACTTTATTCTTTAGAAGAAGACTTCTTAGGGATTCCAAGAAAATAGGAATGTCCCATAAGAAGACTTAAGAACATTATTAAGGATGGTACTTAAAATTGTGCTTAATTCTGGATGGTTAACGGAGAATAAGGACAGGATCAAAGTGTTTGTAATGTGATTAACTTCTCCCCCTGGGACAGCAGCACTGTGATCTGCATCAACTTGTCCTTCTTTAAGAGGATTTTTCCTTATCTTCAAATGGTTTTCAAAATATCCTTCACATGAGGACTTAGATCACCTACATTGAAAGTGGTTGAAACTAGCAGTTGCAGCTTCTAAGCATTATCACCGATCCTCTCGATCACCCATGGGCCATCCCCTCTGGTCATGAGCTTATTTTTCCTTCTAGAAGGAAATCTTTCATTCCTTAAGCATAGCCAAACTAGATCACTGGAGCTGAATTCCATATGCTTGAAGTGCTTGTTCGCCCTTGCCTTATATGCTGCATTTGCTCTTCCAATATGAACTCCAATCTTCTCATGAAGTTTTTTCATCTCCTTGGCCCTCTCGTCTACTACATAGCTCTCCCTAGACTCATGATGCATCTCTTAAGGGTTAAGTTTAACTCAATTTAAGAATGAAAGCTAAAACCAAGAAAGATTACAATCAAGGGAAAAAGGATAGAAACTAAACTAATCCTTGGGTACAGATTTCACCATCAAAGATTAATCTAGTGAAAACTAAACTCTTACTTGGATACAGATATCACCACCAAGCTTGAGCTTAGGGACCTTAAGCTTAATTAGAATACAAATATCACCACCTAATCAAGGCTTAAGACTCACTTGATCACCGCTCTAATTGGCCTAATTAGATATAAGCAAGTAGAGAATTTAGGTAACAACGTTGAGGAGTTCTAAACTTAACTTCAAATTTCACTTAATCATCACTTTTGTTACAAAATGAGTGCCAAGCTATTTATATTGTTGTGCCTAAGGCTTTCCATAGTCATTAGGTAATCATTAAAAGATCACTTAATGTTAAGGAAGGTTACTAAGTATACATACATACCTAAGTACACGGGTTAGCATATAACTGAAACAAAACAAGAACAAATGAGTGTAATAGCTTTAAAATGATTAACTTTAACTATCCTTGATGATCATAGGTTGCAAGAGTCATGTTTTCCTCCCTTAGAAGGAAAGAATACATGGCTGCCACTTCAGAATAAGGAGAGGAATGCATGCTAGCCACATCTTGTCATAGTGCTCTCTTCTTCTATGTGGCATTTTCTTCATTCATGAGTCACCTGGTGACTATGCTTAAGCTACCAGCCTAGTGCACACACACCTTGAAGGAGGATACCCACTTAGGAGGGAAAAACTCCCTTGCTAAGGAATCGGCCACTAGGTGGCTCATGGAGCTTAGTATTTGCTGCTATTAGGCCACTGCATCTTGATAACTAATCTATGGCTTTCTTTAGTGGGGGGAAACCTCAAGATGTGTAGAAACCCCCCTTTTTGAAAATCATGATTTTGACATCATTACGTACCTTACTCTGCCAGATCTTTCCAACCGTACAGTTTCGAATGCCTACTGGGTAGCTTTGACAAAATGACTAACCTGGACCTCTTACCATGCTCTTCTGGCTTTATGCTTAACATAACAAATAAACTAGACATCCTAACTAAAATCACAAAAAAAGAATTACACAATTTGGATGTCGTTTGGTCTAAAAATTAAAAAAAAAGACCGAGCATAAGCTATCCCAAAACTGTAGCCTGGATAGTTTGAATTCAAGAACTGCTTTAAAGTATCAAATGAAGTCTAAATGAGCTAAAACTTGTTTTTCTGGAAAGCTAACTTCTTGAACTTCAAATCCACGGTAAATTATTTGACTTAAACCTCAAAGAGGCCTAAGTAAATTGGCTCAACAAAATCAGATATGCTGCTGGCTTCAACCTGGTACCTTCCGTCTTCAATCCTTTGAAGGTTTAGACAAAAATACTTAATTTAAAACTGATTTAATTGCATAATTAAGTTTATTAGGATGTTAATAAACTTTGTTAGCAAAGAAATTGAAGTTAAATTAAATTTAACTTGACGAATCAACTTAAAATTGGAAATGGTTTAAAAAGATTAGGGCTAATTGAGGATGGCATAGGCTAGGTTACATCATCCTCCTCTTGTTAGAAAAAATTTGTCCTCAAATTTTCGCCATGTGATCTAGCTGAAATAACACCAACCATTTGAACAAGTCTTTCTTGGTCTTGTAGGCTCTTTCCCATTCATTCCCCTTACTAATTTGAATCTGGTTTGGAAGGGATCCTTCAGACTTGTCTTGAACCCATTACTTAAAGGCTCTAATTTCAAAGTTAGACACTTTATGTAGCAGTTCACTAGAAGTGAGGAAAAGGCTTAAATGCTCATGGTTCTTTTGTGGGTGGCTTGTGCTTAAAGTAGGCATTTCACCTTCATCCGTTTTCACCTCAACTTCTTGTAAACTATCCGCCACTTCCTTCTCCTTTTCTTGCTCAATTGCTTCCTCCTTCACAACCTCATATGCACCTTCGTCATCTTCATATTCATCAAATTTTGGAGGTAGATCTAAGTTGACCTCTATTTCTTCTTCTTCTTGAAACTCTTCCACACAGGCTTCCTTCTCTTCCTCTCTTGCGTTGTCAACCTTATTACCTTCGTGACTTTGGTTTACTTCTGGTGAAACCAAGGGCTATTTGGCTTTCTTCCTCATTTCAAACCAAAAGGAGAGTAGATCAAATTCATATTGTAGCATTTTGAGGTTTATTTCTTGCATTCTGAGATCAGACGCTTCAAGTTTATCCGATAGTTTGAGGAGCTTTCTTCGGGATATGGCTTTCTTGGAACTCATGGTGAAAGTGGGTGAACAAGGGTTGTGTTTGGGGCTAAATTTAAGGAATGTGTTTGGATTGATTTTGGGAGCGTGGGGCTCAAGTAAGGATGTAAACTTGCTCTGACACCAAAATTGATGTATCTTTTAAGGGTTAAGCTTAAACTCAATTCAAGAGTGAAAGCTAAAACCAAGAAAGATTACAATCAAAGGAAAAAGGATAGAAACTAAACTAATCCTTAGATACAGATTTCACCACCAAAGATTAATCTAGTGAAAACTAAACTCTTACTTGGATACAGATATCACCACCAAGCTTGCATTTAGGGCCCTTAAGCTTAATTAAGATACGGATATCATCACCTAATCAAGGCTTAAGACTCACTTGACCGCCACTCTAATTGGCCTAATTAGAGATAAGCAAGTAGAGAATTCAGGTAACAACACTGAGGAGTTTTAAACTCAACTTCAGATTTCACTTAATCATCACTTTTGTTATAAAATGAGTGCGAAGCTATTTATATTGCCATGCCTAAGGATTTCCATAGCCATTAAGTAATCATTAAAAGATCGCTTAATATTAAGGAAGCTTACTAAGTATACCTACATACCTAAGTACACGGTTTAGCATATAAACCGAAATAAAACAAGAACAAATGAGTGTAATAGCTTTAAAATGATTAACTTAAGCTATCCTTGATCATCATAGGCAGCAAGAGTCATGTTTTCCTCCCTTGGAAGGAAAGAATACATGGCTGCCACTTCAAAATAAGGAGAAGAATGCATGCTTGCCACATCTTGTCATAGTGTTCGAATGAGAGCTTGCAAAGTGACATAATCTTCTGATTCTACGTGGCATTTTCTTCATTCATGAGTCACTTGGTGACTATGCTTAAGATACCAGCCTAGTACACACACACCTTGAAGGAGGAAACCTACTTAGGAGGGAAAAACTCCCTTGCTAAGAAACGGGCTGCTAGATGGTGCATGGGGCTCAGTATTTGATGCTATTGGGCCACTGCATCTTGATGAATAATCTATGGATTTCTTTAGTGGGGGGAAACCTAAAGATGTCTAGAAGACCCTCGTTTTTGAAAATCATAGTTTGAACATCATTAAGTACCTTAATAAGCCAGATCTTTCCAACCATGTAGTTTTAAATGCCTGCTGGGCAGCTTTGACAAAATGACTAAACTGGACCCCTTAACGTGCTTTTCTAGCTTTCTACTTAACATAACAAATAAACTAGACATCCTAACTGAACTACCAAAAAATAATTACACAATTTGGATGTCGTTTGGTCTAAAAATAAGAAAAACAAAACCAGGTACAAACTGTCTCAAAACTGTAGCCTAGATAGTTTGAATTCAAGAGCGGATTTGAAGTATCAAATGAAGTCCAAATGAGCTGAAACTTATTTTTCTAGAAAGTTAACTTCTTGTACTTCAAATCTGTGGCAAATTATTTGACTTAAACCTCAAAGAGGCCTATGTAATTTGGCTCATAAAAATTGGATATGCTGCTGGCTTGAACCTGGTACCTTCTGTCTTGAATCCTTTGAAGGTTTGTACAAAAATACTCAATTTAAAACTAATTTAATTACATAATTAAGTTTATTAGGATGTTAATAAGCTCTCTTAATAAAATTAAGTTTAAGTTGACGAATCAACTTAAAACTGAAAATGGCTCAAAAAAATTAGGGTTAATTGAGGATGGCATGGGCTAAGTCATATTAACTCAGTTAGAATAGGCAATAAACCAATGGGGTTGATAGGGTTTATATCATACACACACTCAAAGGCGGAGTGTTTGGTAGCATAGGAAGGAGCCCTATTATAGGAAAACTCAGTATGGGGAAGCTTTAAATCCCAATCCCTCAAGCTTTTAGTAATCAAACATCTAAGTAAAGTGATGAGGGTTCGATTAGTTATCTCTATTTATCCATCAATTTGGGGATGGTAGGCTATACTAAATAGAAGTTTAGTGCCTAACAGCTTTCATAAGCTCCGCTAGAAGTGAGACAAGAACTTAGAATCTTGATCAGAAATAGTAGCTTTTGGCACTCCATGGAGCCTAATGATTTGTTTGATACAACTCAATAATGTAGCTAGCATTATCAGTTTTGTAACAAGGAATAAAGTAAGCCATCTTAGAGAATCTGTCTACAACTACCGTAATGACATCCTTTCCTCTTTAAGTCCTAGGAAGAGCCACAATGAAATCCATGCTCACACCATTATAAGGTTGAACAGGTAGGGCAGTGGGGTATAAAGGCCTTGCTAAAACTAACTCTTAGCTTTGTGGCTTATACAACAAGCTAAAACCACCTTGTGAACATCACGTTCCATCTTGGGCCTGTAAAAGTGATCTTTAAGGACCAAAATGACTGGAAAGTGCACCACTATAGGCCTTTCAAACCAGTACTTCTCTAAAGGGCTTATCGAAATGCAAAGCTTGTTTTCCTTGAATAAAAAGCCCTCCTGGATGGTGTAAGGTCTACCCTTTAGGTCTCCTTGGAAGACCTCCTTGAAATCTGAGTTATCTTTGTAAAGCTCCTGAATGGAATGAAATCTAAGAACCTTAGCTTTCAAAACAAAAAGAAGAGCATACCTCCTTGAGAGAGCATCTGTCGCCACATTCTCTTTGCCCCTCTTGTGTTTGGAGGTGAAATTGAATGATTACAAGAATTCTACCCACTTGGCATGTCTTGGATTTAGCTTATGTTGGCCATTGATGTACTTGAGAGTTTGGTGATCCAAATGAAAAACAAATGGCCTGGGCTTGAGATAATCACCCCAATGAGTCAAAGCCCTCACAATGGCATAAAATTCTTCGTTATAGGTGTTGTAGTTACACCTAGAGCCGTTAAGCTTCTCACTTAAATAAGCAAGGAGCCTCTTGGATTAGACTAGGATGGCCCCAATCCCCACTTCACTTGTATCACACTCTAACTCAAATAGATCTTTAAAATTTGGGAGTGCTGGAACTGGTGACTAGAAAAACTTCTGTTTGATGATTTCAAAGGTTTTCTAGGTAGCCTTGGTCCATTCAAACGTCCCTTCCTTCGTGTATTCAGTAATAGCGACCATGAGAGATCCGAAATCCTTGTTGAACCTCCTATAAAAAGAAGCTAACCCATGAAAACTCCTCAGCTCCGAGACTGAAGTAGGTTGAAGACAGGTTGGGTCGTTCAACTTTGCTAGGATCAACTTGGATTCCCTTAGCAGAACCACATACCCTAGAAAGGTGAGTTGTGGGGTGAAAAACTAACACTTTTCCATGTTAGCATAGAGTTGTTGCTCTCTTAGAATCTTAAAAACCTGTCTTAGGTGCTGCTTGTGTTCCTCTTCATCTCAGTTGTAAACTAAGACATCATCAAATTATATAGCAACAAAATGACCAATGGAAGGCTTAAGCACCTCATTCATCAATCTCACAAAAGTGCTAGGGGCATTAGACCAAAGGGCATTATAAGCCACTTGGACAACTCTTGTTTGGTTTTCAAAGCTGTTTTCCACTCATCCCCATCCCTTAATCTAGATTTGGTGATAACCACTTCTGAAGTTAATCTAGGAAAGCACATTGGAACCATACAATTCATCTAACATATCATCAAGTCTAGGAATGGGGTGCCTATTCTTGATAGTAATGTGTTAATAGCATGGCTATCCGTACACATTCTCATGGTTCTATCTTTCTTTAGAACAAGTGAGGCTGGGATAGAACATGGACTCATGCTTTTGCTAATGTACCCTCTGTCAATAAGCTCTTGGACTTAGCATTGTAACTCCTTGGTCTCCATAGGATTACAGGATTACATCTATAGGTTGGCTTATTTGGAAGGGCAACCTCTGGCAGTACGTGAATCTGGTGTTAAATGCCTCTAATTGGAGGCAAACCTGAGGGTAGGCCATCACGAAAAACATCTTCAAATGTACAAGAGGTTGAGCAAGTGGACGTAAAGGTGTCTCCCTACTTTTTCCAACACAAGTAAGGCATAAACTGTTTCACCCTCACTTATAGACCTCTCAACCTATGTTTCACTCATAAATAAGGTCTTCTCACTTGTGTTTCCCTCCCCGTGGATAGGTATAATGTTTCAGACTTAACTAGAGGGTAAAGGGGCTAGATTGTAACTATGACCCTTAACCTTAAAGGAGTAGGTATTTGACTTCCCATGATGAATGGCAACTTTATCAAACTACCATGGCCTACCAAGTAATACATGACAAGCATCTATAACCAACACATCATAAAGCACTTCATCTTTCAAGTTACCAATGATGTCGACAACTAAGACTTGTTTAGTCATATGAACTTCATTACCCTTTTTAAGCCACTGAAGTGAATATAGCCTTGGGTGTGGAACAATAGGTAGTTTAAGCTTATCAGCCAAATTGATTGAGGCAACATTGGTACAACTGCCCCCATCAATGATTAAACTACATACCTTTCCTTGAATAGTGCACCGAGAGTGAAAGATTTGCTCCCTTTGACTTTCCTCCTTGGATCCTTCCATAACATACAAGATTCTCTGAGCACTAGGAATTCTCCCACATTAGGAGGTACGATAGTAGGCTCCTCCACTTTTTCTCCTTCTTCGTTGGACTCAAGGTTGATTTGATCAATTTCTTCCATCTCCTTAATGGTGAGTGCCCTCCTAGTAGGATAGTCAGCTTGAAAGTGCCTATAGCCTGGGAACTTAAAACATGTCTTGCCCTTAACTTTCTTAGGAAACTGTTTGATAATGTTTTTTCCCTTGTCTGATCCCTTACTATCCTTAGAAATAGCCTCGGCCTTAGGAACAGGTTGAGATTTGATTTGAGGAATAAGCTGTGATTAGCAACCAAAAAAAGGCCTCTTGTTTTTGAAGTGTTTCTCCACCTTAATGGCCAACTTGCAAATGTCCTCAAAGGACCAGTAAGGTTAGAGTTCAACCTTTTCAGAAATACTAGGATCAAGCCCCCTAAGGAACCTCACCATAGTTTTTTGTACTTTTTCTTCCAAACCACTATGAATTTGGAGTTGCTAAAACTTAGGAATGTGTTCTTCTATAGTCATCCTTCCTTGATTTAATGATGATACCCTAAGGTACAAATCATGTTTAAGAAGAAACCTCTTATGCATGAGTCTCTCTTTAGTTTGGACCCAGTTCTGGTCCGTGATCTCCCTTCCTTTTCTCTTTGTCTCTTGGTATTTTCATACCAAAGTGAGGCATATTTTTTGAGCTTAAGGACAACAATCTTGAAGGCCTTTTCGTCTGTTTATTCTTTGACATCAAAGAATGTAAGACCCGCGTCCTTTATTTTACAATAAGTTGGCTGCCTTACCTTCTACGTTATAAAATTCGTATTTTATTAACCATATGAGTTAAATTAGTATCGACGTGCTTATATGAGCAATGATTTTATTAAAAAGAATTATTATTGCTATTATTAATTTTAAAATTAATTCGTGCTATTTATGCCAATAAATTATATCAATAGTTTAATTTAGTCGTTATTCGATTTATTTAGTCATTTCTCGAATGCGATTAGGTTGTTAACATTAGAATTAGTTTTGAGGTGTATTAAAATCGGACCTTGACGTATTTGAGAACAAATAATCGATGAGGGATCATATCGTCGATTTGGGTTTAGAGGATGAAGTATGAAATCAGACTAGCGGCGCTATTTATTGAACAACTCAGAACAAAAGAAAAAGAGAGGGGCATTTTTGTAAAAAGGGGTGCCTGGCCCCTTTTTTTCTTCATTTTCCACGCGAACCTCGACCCCTCCTATCTCTCTCTCTACTCTGCATCTTCTTCTTCCTCCTCCATCACCATGCTCGACCACTAAGCTCCCAAAACCCAAATTTTCGGTCAACCCAGCTCGAAAGTTTCTCAGATTTCACCTCCCCATCATTATACAAACCTTTGGCTACAAAATCCGGGCAAAAATCTGAGGAATTTGCCACGTTTTTGGTTCAGTTGGGCTAAGATTTAAGCCCCTGATGCGAGCTAAGGTTCAGCCATGCAATCCCATTTCTAATTGCCTTAAATCTCCTCTAAATCGAGCTTAAAATTGCAACTTCAAGCATCAAGTCAGTGAGTGAGAGTTTGGGTTGAAATTAGGGTTCGAATTGGGCAAATGGGGCATGGTTGAGGGTTTTTTTCCTGCAAGGGTGAGCAAGAACCGAGGAAATGGGAGTCGTTCGAGCCCCAGAGTCGAGCCGGCAACCTTGGATTCAAGCCTTTAGCTTGGAGTCCAGGTGGGTGTTTCTCGCCTACTAAGTATTAGTAGTTTCGAAATCGTTTTAAACTTTAAGTTGCGATGCATGTTAGATTTAGTTAGCTTATACCTGAAAATGACTTCGAGTCATTAAACGTTAGTTTAATTGATTAATACTCGAAAGTGGCTTGAATCGATACATGTTAGTTTAGTTAATTCAAGCCTAAAAATGTAGTTCGAAGTGAATTATGCATGTTTAGATTCTATTCGAACCTATGTAGTTAATTCATGCCTAAAAATTTAGTTCGAAGTGAATTACACATGTTTAGATCCTATTCAAACCTATTCAGTTAATTCATGCCCGAAAATTTAGCTCGAAGTGAGTTATGCATGTTTAGATTCGATTTGAATACATTAAGCTAATACATGCCTGAAAACTAACTTCGAAGTAAATTATAAACGTTTAGAATCGACGTACCTGGGTTTAGTTAATTCATAATCGTTTATTAACTTCGAAGTGGATTATAAATGTTTAGAAACAACGTATGTATGTTTAGTTAATTCATAATCATTTTCCAACTTCGAAATGAATTATAAATACTTAGAATTAATGTATGTATCTTTAGTTATTCCATAATCATTTATTAACTTCGAAATGGTTTACGAATGTCTAGGATTGATATATGTACGATTAGTTAACTCTTGTTTGTTAAATAACTTCAAAGTAAGCTATAAACGCTTAGAATCCAAATGTGTACGAATAGTAAACTCATGTTCGTATAATAACTTCAAAGTAAACCATAAAAGTTTAGGATTGATATATGTACGACTAGTTAACTCTTCTTCATTTAATAACTTTGAAGTGAACTATAAATGCTTAGAGTCAATTCATGCTTGATTTGCTAAGTAAGGTACTATAGTTATATATGTGGATGTGATTGTATATATATGTGTGAATGCTTGCTGTAACGCACCGCCGAATGGTGTTGCTTGCCCGGGTAAGTACTTAAACCCCACCTCCTTATAAGCTAGCATGATAATATGTTATGATTAATGGACTGCAAAACTGAGATGGTAGTTGGATGGTTTGAGGAAGAACTATAAGTGGTTCGAGGTTCTTGTGGTACGGTGCTTGTGAAAAGGGAGCCTGGGTTGTGAATTAACCGCAATCGTGAGGGTCGCGAGACCATGTGTGGCTCATTGTGTTAAAATGACTATGAAGTGCTTGAATGTATTATGTGTGCGTCCCTTCCCTTTTATGTTAATCAGATGCATTATGCGTGTGAAGGTATTGTTTTGAAAAAGGATGTTTTTCGTGTTTCAAAACAATAGTAGCCATGACTATTAGCAATCAATGGCCTATTTTAGCTATACGAACTTTGTTTTGGGAGTGAGCTCGCTTCAATAGGGGAATCCCTAAAGAATTTGATTAAAAAGAAAGTGCGATGTATGAAAAAGGATTTTGCAGTGAGAGGCAGTAAAATTATTAGCCGTTAGGGCCGATACGCTTCCAATTGGCTAAGATAATGTGCTTCGAACAATATGTTATGAATGATGTTAGCCTAGGGGATAGGTCCTGGTACTAGGAGACCCCAGAGGACCCCGACGAGGGTAATGTAATGGTCTGATATGTTGTGTAGCCATCCCGGGAGTAAGAGCTTAGCGTGAGCGTTAGGTCCCACTATGGGGTTTGAGAATAGATCTCACCCAATTAACATCCTATAATGATTTCATGCCAGATATATTTTTCCTATTAAGTAAAGAAAAGCAGTTGGTATTTTGCCATTTTTAGTATTTTAGAAGGAAGAAAGTTCCAAGGGCCATTAAGAGGCCAGTCAAATAAAATGTGAAAAGTTATAAGGGTCATTATGCGACCAATGCGAAAGAAACCTCCTTTAATGAAAACGAGTATTTATGGGCCTCAAGAGGCTAAGCAAAGTGTTTTCAAGGAAAGAAGAAAAGTTTTCTGTGCATGTTCTGTGCCTTTCTTATGAATGAAATGTGAATGAGATTTCAAGTAAGGCTAAGTAAAGTGTTTTCACAAGAAGAAAAAAAGATGCTTGTGTATATCATCAGAATGAGAACTAAGTAAAGTGTGCTAATGAAAATAAAGCTTTATGTGAACATTCCAACTATAACTTCTGAATGAGATGCTAAGTAAGATACGATCATGAAAAAGAAAGCCTTATAATCACATTTCACGCATAACTTATGAATGAGATTTGAATGAGACTTGAAATTTGTGTGTGCCTTACGTATATCATATGAATGAAATGTCAAGAACAGTATGATTATGAAAAGAGATAACCCTATGTGTACATCATATCAATGTTGTTTCATGTATAGTTTAAATGGAATGGTAAGAAGTTATGTTACAAAAGGAAAGATCCCTTTGCTTAGCCCTCATTGCTTGCTTAAGAAGTTGGTTATTTAGGAGCCTAGAAATATGCTCAAGTGGTTACAATGAAGTTTATGTTCAGTGATCCTTCCATAAGGGTTTTATGAATGCCTAATATGATAGTAAAGTATAAACACGTGATATGTGACTATTAAAGACATCATTACCTGCAACGGTTTTGTTTTAAGGGGGTTGGGAGACACTCACTGAGCATATGGTTGCTCATCCCACTACTCTTTCTCCTTTTTCCCCAGGTTTTCTTGTGACAAGAAGAAGTTGAGTCAACTATGTCAAGATGGGGTTCATTCTCGCTTGCAGGGTGTCATATGTGCCTACTTACACCATTAATGAAGTCATGTAATGTATTCTTAGTTTCTAAACGCATGTAAACCAAGCATTCTCGTTCATGTATTGTATATGGTATAAAGGTCGCTCTGTATGGCTGTGTGAGCCAACCATCTAATTAGTTAGATGTCTTTTTGGCCAAAGTTGGTTATGATTTGGGATGTAAACCCCAATACTCCGGTTGTGTGTACCATTGAGTTGTATCTTTCATTTCTTCTTTATTAATGAACTATTCTGTGTGGTGCACTCCTACCGGGTGGCTTATTGAGTTATGAACTCCGGCGTGTAGCCGTTGAGCTTCTTTTAAATGTTTTGCGCTTCTTTTAATTTATAGGGGTTTATTGTAAGGCGTTTAGCCTGGAAATGATAAGTTTTTATGGGAAATTCTGTCCGTTTTGCCCCAGAATTTAAGTAAGAAGTTTAGAAAACGTAATGTTTCTGGCCCAAGGGGCTGGGGGTGTTACATTGATGGCATCAGAGCAAAGGTCCTGTGACCATAGGCCGCGACCTGAGTGTTGCATTTCATATAGTCGCTTAGGAACACTTCGCAGTTATGTAACATAAGTTGTGCTTTGTGTGCAAATGTGAGCTTTGTATGATCGTTGCTGCACTTAACCAGTTATGTATGGCTCAAGAAGGTCGATTGAGTAAAAGTGACGAGTTGTGCGTTAGTATAGGAGTCAAATAGCTCTCCCTACACCTTCAGGTGACGTTGTGAGTACTTCATTGGTATAATATATTCCTAATGTGCTAGCTGACTTCATTGATTGACGTATATGTGATCCGAGTAAACCGATCGAATAAAATGTGAGCCGCATGTTAGGATGTGAACCCAATTCACTTCTGTGTTCTTGTGTGAGCTAAGTGATGTTTTGAATCATAAATGTTTTCTTCATGCGTTCTGATGAGACAATTGTTAGTTAAAGCACGTCAATTTAGACTCGAGCGATTGAAAATCCTTTTCTAAGCTCGTCTTTGCCCCTAAAGTACGATTTGCTCCCGGGCCCCATGATGGAGTGAGCAGACGTACTCAAAGGTTGGTAGAGAAGAAGTTCAAAACAGATCAGCTATTTTTCACCTTTGAAATCCGAAGTTTCGAAATGTTAATGTCTTTTCACTGTCAGGTCAAGTTTTACTTTACACTCTTTAGCTATGATGGACGAGCTTAGGTTTCCAAGTACATGCCATTGTACTATACGTGTCGAGATCGGTTGCTATAATTTATAATCCTACTAAATGATATCTTCCCTTTATTTTTGAATTCCGAATTCCCTTCGTATATTAGGGGCTACTTTTGTATGCACGCTTGAAAGATTATGTGCTTGTGGTAGGACCTCGTTGAGCATTGTATAAGTGTACCTATCGTCCTCCTTCTTTGCCATTGTTGCCTAAACAGTGCATTACTTGCTTTTTATTATACAAATTGTCATTCGGGAATGCGGCAACGATGTTTTAGTTAAAATGAACCCTGATAGACCTAGAAAGCGCAAGGGAGGAAGAACCTAGTAGACTTTGGAATTGTACATGGTAAGTGATCCCTACTAAGGTAAGCGACTTACAGTGAGACTCCTAGGATCACCTGTGGGATGGGTGTACCTTACAAGACCTCAACGCGTACCTATAAGACCATTAATGTCGACCACACTCAAACAACCCTAGCAGCTGGACACCAGTCCTTCTTTAATTAGACGGTGTTTAGAACATGCCAGTGACCACAGTTTGCAAAGGGGGATTGCACGTGTATATACAATTCTAGGCGTTCTTTTATGTGACGACCCTATGAGTCTGCATGTCTTAAAGATTTCTTATGACGCCAAGTGATGCTGTATGATGTCTCTATTGCCTTGCTATGAAATGAAAACCCCCTGGTTAAGCAACTCAGTTTTGAAACGCTTCAGATTTGTATGCTAGTGAATGAGCTTGACTTGAGTCGGATTGGTATGTGACTTGATTATTCAGATCATCTAACTTTGGTATTCATGACTTGGCATAACTTCTGGCTTGTTACTTGCATTTCGTGAATTCCATGATTTCACGTAATAGCTAATAACTGAATACACACATGTTGAAGCATGATGAGACGACCTTAGTAACCTGCATTCGCACATTCTTGCCTTTGTATGTTTGATCAGAGTAGTGTAGCAGAAGCATGTAGGCCCATAAGCCATAAATCCAGGACTCTCTAGGAGCATAACCATTCATTTGTATGAATCTATAACCTCAAAGATGATCAGCCCCAAGTAAGAACCCTAGGGAAAGACCCCCCACCATCGAAATCATCGACATACATTCATGCCTCAGCATTTCCTTCTCTAAGCGGTCTTATCAACATCATTATGCTAGTTCATGTTAATCGTGATTTCAGATTTTCTGTGCTCTGTTGTAAACCCTACGTGATGTCAATGTGAATTCGAATGTTACGTCAAGTTCTTTTGTTGCCAATATGGTGCAATTAGTGTCTCTGCTATCTTAGTGTAACGTGGTAACCTTCTAGTAAATGATTTAACCTAGGATTGACCTAATATCTTCACGTTTTAGAACAAACCTGATTGTCTGAGTTGCCATGAATGAAATGTTTAAAAGCTATTTGTGATTGATGCAAAAACATAGGAATGCTGCTCACATATGCTTTCGTTTCATAGAATTGCTTGCCAAATGTATATTAGCCGGTTGCATGTTACTTCCAATTCATAGACCTGAGAATGCTGAAATGCCAATGCTGTGCGGCGCTATTATTCTCGAGTGATGCTATGTGATGCTGTGTGACGCTCTTATTATTCTCAATGTGTTGTACGAGTCTTCATGATAAACATCGTAAACCCAAAAGTGACTGAATTCATGTTTTAGAATGAGACCACCAATATATAAGCTTGAGATGCCATTGTTCCAGTTGCCATACCGTTAGATACTCACTTATAGGTGCATATGCATATAGTTGTTGCTTGTCATGCGAACTGAGTCTAGATTATCGACAATCTATGTTCATTTTCAAAACAAACTCAATACGGTTTCCATGCCAACTCAATTGCCCCCTTTCAATGCGATTTGCCCTCGGCGTCTAAATAGAGTGAGTAGATGCTTGAAGAGGATTGGCGAGCAGGAGACTGGACACCATAAGCCATTTTCTTTCGATTTAAAAGAACTAGTGTGAGCAAAATGAAGCCTTTTGGAAACTTACCGCCTAGATCATAGATGTGTGCGTACATTCTAGGGAAGACCGAATTTAAGGTTAGAATTTCGAGGATAAAATTCTTTTAAGGGGGGAAGAGTGTAAGACCCGCATCCTTTATTTTACGATAAGTTGGCTGCCTTACCTTCTACATTACAAAATTCGTATTTTATTAACCATGTGAGTAAAATTGGTATCGACGTGCTTATGTGAGCAATGATTTTATTAAAAAGAATTATTATCGCCGTTATTGATTTTAAAGTTAATTCGTGCTATTTGTGCCGATAAATTATATCGATAGTTTAACTTAGTCGTTATTCGATTTATTTAGTCGTTTCCCGAATGTGATTAAGTTGTTAACATTAGAATTAGTTTTGAGGTTTATTAAAATCGGACCTAGATATATTTGGGAATAAATAATCGATATGGAATCGTATTATCGATTTGGGTTTAGAGGATGAAGTACGAAATCAGACTAGCGGTGCTATTTATTGAACAACTTAGAACCAAAGAAAAGGGGAAGGGCATTTTTGGAAAAAAGCTGCCTGGCCCCTTTTCTTCTTCATTTTCGATGCGAACCCCGACCCCTCCTATCTCTCTCTCTACTCTGCATCTTCTGCTTCCTCCTCCATCACCATGCTCGGCCACTAAGCTCCCAAAACCCCAATTTTCGGTCAGCCCAACTCGAAATTTTCCCAGATTTCACCTCCTCATCATTAAACAAACCTTTAGCTATAAAATTGGAGGAATTCACCACGTTTCCGGTTTAGTTGGGCTACAATTCAAGCCCCAGACGCGAGCCAAAGCTTAGCCATGCAATCCCATTTCTAATTGCCTTAAATCCCCACTAAATCGAGCTTAAAATTGCAACTTCAAGCATCAAGTCAGTGAGTGAGAGTTTGGGTTGAAATCAGGGTTCGAATTGGGCGAATGGGGCACGATTGGGGGTCTGTTCGTGCAAGGGTGAGCAAGAACCAAGGAAATAGGGGTCGTTCGAGCCCTAAAGTCGAGCCGGCAGCCTTGGATTCGAGCCCTCGGCTTGGAGTCCAGGTGGGTGTTTCTCGCCTCCTAAGTATTAGTTGTTTCGAAATCGTTTTAAGCTTTAAGTTGCGATGCATGTTAAGTTTGGTTAGTTTATGCCTAAAAATGACTTCGAGTCGTTAAACGTTAGTTTAATTGATTAATGCTCGAAAGTGTCTTGAATCGATACATGTTAGTTTAGTTAATTCATGCCTCAAAATTTAGTTCGAAGTGAATTATGCATGTTTAGATTTAATTCGAACTTATTTAGTTAATTCATGCCTGAAAATTTAGTTCGAAGTGAATTATATATGTTTGGATTCTATTCAAACCAATTCAATTAATTCATGCCTGAAAATTTAGTTCGAAGTGAATTATGCATGTTTAGATCCTATTCGAACCTATTCAGTTAATTCATGCCCGAAAATTTAGCTTGAAGTGAGTTGTACATGTTTAGATTCGATTCGAATACATCAAGCTAATACATGCGTGAAAACTAACTTCGAAGTAAATCATAAATATTTGGAATCGATGTATGTGCGTTTAGTTAATTCATAATCGTTTATTAACTTCGAAGCGGATTATAAATATTTAGAAATGACGTAAGTACATTTAGTTAATTCATTATCATTTTCTAACTTCGAAATAAATTATAAATACTTAGAATTAATGTATGTATGTTTAGTTATTCCATAATCATTTATTAACTTCGAAATGATTTACGAACGTCTAGGATTGATATATGTACGATTAGTTAACTCTTGTTCATTAAATAACTTCAAAGTAAGCTATAAATGCTTAGAATCGAAATGTGCATGAACAGTTAACTCATGTTCGTATAATAACTTCGAACTAAACCATAAATGTTTAGGATTGATATATGTACGACTAGTTGACTCTTCTTTATTTAATAACTTCGATGTGAACTACAAATGCTTAGAGTCAATTCATGCTTGATTTTCTAAGTAAGGTACTATAGTTATATATGTAGATGTGATTGTATATATATATGTGTGTATGCTTGCTGTAACGCACCGCCGAATGATGTTGCTTGCCTGGGTAAGTACGTAAACCCTACCTCCTTATAAGCTAGCATGATAATATGTAATGATTAATGAACTGCAAAACTGAGATGGTAGTTGGATGGTTTGAGGAAGAACTATGAGTGTTTCGAGGTTCTTGTGGTACGGTGCTTGTGAGGAGGGAGCTTGGGTTGTGAATTAACCGCAACCGTGTAGATTGCGAGGCCATGTGTTGCCCATTGTGTTGAAATGACTATGAAGTGCTTGAATGTATTATGTGTGCATCCCTCCCCTTTTATGTGAATAAGATGCATTATGCGTGTGAAGGTATTGTTTTGACAAAAGATGTTTTTTCATGTTTCAAAACAATAATAGCCATGACTATTAGCAATCAATGGCCTATTTTAGCTATACGAACTTTGTTTTGGGAGTGAACTCACTTGAACGGGGGAATCCTTAAAGAATTTGATTAAAAAGAAAGTGCGATGTATGAAAAAGGATTTTGCTATGAGAGGCAGCAAAATTATTAGCCGTTAGGGTCGATACACTTTTAATTGGCTAAGATAATGTGCTTTGGACAGCATGTTATGAATGATATTAGTCTAGAGGATAAGTCTTGGTGCTAGGAGACCCTAGAAGACCCTGACGAGGTAATGTAATGGTCTGATATGTTATGTAGCCGTCCCGGGGGTAAGAGCTTAGCGTGAGCATTGGGTCTCACTATGGGGTTTGAGAATAGATCTCACCAAATCAGCACCCTGTAATGATCTTATGCCAGATGTATTTTTCCTATTAAGTAAAGAAAAGCAATTGGCATTTTGCCATTTTAAGTATTTCAGAGGAATGAAAGTTTCAAGGGCCATTAAGAGGCCAGTCAAATGAAATGTAAAAACTTATAAGGGTCATTATGCGACTGATACGAAAGAAACTTCCTTTAATGAAAACAAGCCTCAAAAAGGCTAAGAAAAGAGTTTTCATAGGCCTCAAGAGGCTAAGAAAAGTGTTTTCAAGGAAAGAAGAAAAGTTTTCTGTGCTTGCTCTGTGCTTTTCTTATGAATGAAATGTGAATAAGATTTCAAGTAAGGCTAAGTAAAGTGTTTTCACAAGAAGAAAGAAAGATGCTTGTGTGTATGATCTGAATGAGATCTAAGTAAAGTGTGCTAATGAAAATAAAGTTTTATGTGAACATTTCAAGTATAACTTCTGAATGAAATGCTAAGTAAGATACGATCATGAAAAAGAAAGCCTTATGATCATATTTCACGCATAACCTATGAATGAGATTTGAATGAAACTTGAAATTTGTGCGTGCCTTATGTATATCATATGAATGAAATGTCAGAACAGTATGATTATGAAAAGAGATAACCTTATGTGCACATCATATGAATGATGTTTCATGTATAGTTTAAATAAAATGCTACGAAGTTATGTGTGAAATGAAAGATCCCTATGCTTAGCCCTCGTTGCTTGCTTATGTGAATTGAGTGCTTGGTTTTAAGAAGTTGGTTATTTAGGAGCCTAGAAATATGCTCAAGTGGTTACAATGAAGTTTATGTTTAGTGATCCTTCCATAAGGGTTTTATGAATGCCTGATATGATAGTGACGTATGAATACGTGATATGTGACTGTTAAAGATATTATTGCCTGTAACGGTTTTGTTTTAAGGGGGTTGGGAGACACTCACTAAGCGTGTGGTTGCTCATCCCACTACTCTTTTCCCTTTTTCCCCAGGTTTCTTGTGACAGGAAGAAGTTGAGTCAACTATGTCAAGATGGAGTCTATTCTCGCTTGTAGGGTGTCATGTGTGCCTACTTACGCCTTTCATGAAGTCATGTAATGTGTTCTTAGTTTCTAAACGCATGTAAACTAAGTATTCTAGTTCATGTATTGTATATGGTATAAAGGTCGCTCCATATGGCCGTACGAGCCAACCATCTAATTAGTTAGATGTCTTCTTGGTCAAAGTTAGTTATGATTTGGGATGTAAATCCCAATACTCTGGTTGTGTGAATTGTTGAGTTGTATCTTTTATTTCTTCTTTATTAATGAACTATTCTGTGTGGTGTACTTCGAGCGGATGGCTCGTTGAGTTATGAACTCCATCGTGTAGCCGTTGAGCTTCTTTTAAATGTTTTAAGCTTCCGTTAATTTATAGGGGTTTATTGTAAGGTGTTTAGCCTAGAAACGGTCAGTTTTTAGGGGAAATTCTATCCGTTTCGCCCCAGAATTTAAGTAAGAACTTAAGAAAACGTAACGCTTCCGGCCCTAGGGGCTGGGGGTGTTACAAAGAATCTCTCTAAAGTTTGAATCCATTTAAGATAGTGATCCGGATTCAAAGTACCTTCAAATTCTAGAGGGTTAAATCTAATGCCCCCAAATCGTCCACTCTCACTGGCCTCCTTATTCTTCTAGGTGAATGCTTATCTTGGGATGAAGAGGAATGAGAAGGGGTTGGATCACCCTTAGGAGAGCTACAGTTCCTTCTTCTCCTCCCCCCAGGATCATCTTTGAACCTAGCTGGATCTTATCCAATCTGGTGGTAATATTGGTGATTTAGTGGACAAGGAATGGACATCCCTTCAGAGTTGTTGAATGGCAGTCCCCCACTCTATTTCATGGGCCTCCTCTAGGGTAAGTCATCTAGGGACTCTAGGTTGAGAAGAGTCACTTTCCTCTCTTGCAGATGTGAAATAGGAATCAAGGAACCTATTTTGGGAAAAGGAGTTGATTTTTTGGTTGGCTATGTGTTTGGGCTAAAGGGTTCTTTGCGGAGTTGTGGAGAACGTGTTTGGTGATAGTATCAATTAAGAAAACAGAGGAAAAACCATGAAAATAAATGAAAACTCACCAGGTTACGCTCTGATACTAATTTAATGTATGAGCTCAATCAAAACTCAAGAAAAGATTTCCTGCAGCTTCAGTTTGGATGAATCAGGTTAACAATCAGCAAGAACAAGGATATGAATGGGTTAAAGGCTTGGCCGCCACCCCAACTAATGTAGGAATCCACCCTCTGATTCATAAAGGCTAAGCCACCAAAATCTAATTAAAGGAAACCACTCAGTTTAACAAGCTAATTATTGTTTGTCAAGTGAGATTTGAAAGAGAACTTTGAGTTCAACAATGGCGTTTTAAGTAAAGGTATTCGACTATGGCTTACAACCAACAAAAGGAGGGCTTTTAAGCAACCAGCCTGAGCCTTTTTCTTGCAAATAGAGTTGTCATAATGCTTAGGAAACCACAATCAAGCTTAAGCAAAAACTGTTTCCTAAATAGAAGATAAGCTAGCTAACTACAATGCATGAGTCTAGCTAATCAATGAGATAAGTCCTTAAAGAGCACTCTATTTTGAGATTATTTTGTGCCATTTTAGGGAGAATTATGTGCTTTATGTTATAATTTATTTTCTTTTTCCCGTTTTATACTTGGGTATGGTTCCTTTCTGTGTTTTGTAGGTTTTAGACCTTTTTACCCTTGTGTTGACCCTACTAAAGTGTATTTTGACTCCCCACGGATGCCCCTGAGTTGTCATGCTCGTGGAAGGAAAGAAAAAACAGAAGAATGTCGAAACAGTGGCCACTATGGTCAAACCGTGGCGGCGGCCACAACCCACGGTGTCCTCATTTCCCCCGAGACTTTTTGTTTTCTCGCGGCTTTTCGACTTTCAGACAGTTTTAATGTCATTATTTCTTGTGGCTGTTTGACTTCTAGGAGTTTGATTATAAAAATGGCTATTCTCATCTTCATTTGAACACATTCCATCATTCCATTTTCTTCTTTTCAGTCTCATCAATTAGATTAGGATTTAGAGAGAGTTGAGAGCAAGCGATGGTGAGGATTGCAAGAATTTTGGATTGCGTTTGCAACAACGTTTCAAGCGTGCATCGGCTGAGCAATTTCTCTCCCTTCTCTTCTCTTTTCTCCTTAGATTTTTATGCTCTTTACATTACTATTGATTTTTATGTTACATTTTGGATTGTTAATCTTGGAATTGAGTTAAATTGTTATGATTTAATCAATTCTTGTTTTGATCTTAAAGGGCCTTGGATTTATTAGGTTTATTCTATTGAATCTTAGACGTTGACTTGCTAATAGGAAACTTGGCCAATTTCTTGCTTTTTTTTGACATTTGGTGAAGAACTGTAACACCCCCAACCTCTAGGCCAGAAGCGTTACGCTTTCCTAACTTCTTACTTAATTCTTGGGACGAAATGGGCAGAGTTCCCCCTAAAAACTGACTATTTCCAGGCTAAAAGCCTTACAATAAGTCCCTGTAAATCAATGGAAGCGCAAACATTTGAAACATAGCTCAACGGCCACACGCCGGAGTTCATAACTCAACGAGCCACTCGCTCGGAGTACACCAACCAGATTTATTTATGAATAAATAAGAAATGGAAGACACAACTCAATGGTTAACAAAACCGGAGTATTAAGATTTACATCCCAAAACATAGCTAAATTAAATCAAGAAGACATCTAACTAACTTGATGGTTGGCTCAGGCGGCCATACAGAGCGACCTTTATACCATATGCATTACATGAACTAGAATAATCATTTACAGACCTTTATAAACTAAGAGTACATTACATGACTTCATTAAACAAGTAAGAACCCTTTAATGAGCACATACGACGCCTTGTAAGCAACGATAGGTTGCTTCTGGACTTATCTAACTCAACTTCTTCCGGTCAGAAAGAAAACCTGGGGAAAAGGGGAAAGAGTAATGGGATGAGCAACCACACACTCAGTGAGTGTCCCCCAACCCCCTTAAAACCAAAACCGTTGCAAGCAATACTATCTTTACTAGTCACATATCACGTTTCCATACTTTACTATCATGATAGATATTCATAGAACCTTTATGGGAGGATCACTAAACATAAACTTCACTTCGACCAGTCAGTCATATTTCTAGGTTCCTCAACGACGGAATTCTTTACTAGCAAGCAGATAGGCCCGTGAGTAAGCATCGAAGGCTAAGTATAAGAATCTTTTCTTTTCATAACATAACTTCCCAACACTCCATTTAAACTTACACGTGAACCCTCAATCATATGATGTGTATATAAGGTTATCCCTTTTCATAATTACACTTTTCTTGGCATTTCATTCATATAATATACATATCACACACATAAACACATATCAAGCATTTAAGTACCTTTAAACATCATGTTAAGCTATATGACACCCTCGCTTGCTATTCACATGTTAACGTTCATTCTTTTAGGAAGAGACGCCTTCATTCATGGAATTTTTAACGTGCTATAACTTTCTTTCCCATCTCATACACTTTAAAACAGACAGGTTTGCTATGGATAAGAATGATACCACATAAGATTAGAATCCACGTTCAACTATGCTTAAGAATCATTCATAAAGCATCCATTGAAAGCTTTCTTTTAATACATAGGCTAAGAATCCGCATTCAAACATGCTTGAGGATCATTTCATAACTCATTCATTGAAAGCTTTTTTCTTTCGTTGAAAACGTTTTCTTAGTCTTCAAAGGAAGTTTCATTTCGTTTGGTCGTGTAACGACCCTTATAAGCTTTTCATACATCATTCCATATAGCCTTTTGGGCCCATAAAAAGAACTTCCTTTCCTTTTTAATCGTTTAAAAATGGCAAAGGGCCAATTGCTTTTCTTAACTTAGTACGAAAGTACTTCTGGCATAAGATCATTACAGGGTGCTGATTGGGTGAGAACTATTCTCGACCCCATAGTGAGACCTAACGCTCACGCTTAAGCTCTTACTCCCGGGATGGCTACATATAACATATCGGACCATTACATTAGCCCTCGTCAGGGCCTCTAGGGTTTATCCGGACTTATCCCCTATGTTAACATTACATCATATCATATTGTCCGCAGCACATTATCTTAGCCACTTAAAGCGTATCGGCCATAACGGCTAGTAATTTTCCGTTTCAAACAATAAAATCATTCAACGTATAATTCCCATCTCCCTTTTGTTAAAAACGTTTTAGGGATTCCTCCCAAACACTATTTAAATAGCTAAAATAGGCCATAGCTCGTTACTAAACATGGCTATTATTCATTTAAAACACGTGAAAATTCATTTGCTAAAACATCACCCTTCTACACACATGTTACATTTTAAACATACAAGGAAAAGGGAAATACACATATCACATTTAAACACTTCGTAATCATTTCAACACAATGAGCCACACATGGCCTCGCAATCCACACGATTGCGGTAATTCCACAACCCGAACTCCCTCCTCACAAGCACCGTACCACAAGACCTCGAACGCTCATGATTCTTTCCTCAAACCATCCAACTACCAACTCAATTCATCGATTCATTATTCACAACATATTATCATATTAGCTTGTGTAAAAGGGAGCAAGGTTTAGGCTCTTACCTGAGCAACCAGCATCATTCAGCGAAGCATTACAATAAGCGTGCATATAGCCACATTTATTCATAATTCGACAACACTTTATTCAGTAAATCAAGCATAATTCGATTCTACACATATACGTTGCATTTCGAATCAACTTCCCTAAGCATGAATGTACTAAAAAGAGTTCGAATTTATTTCGTTTACACACATAATACATTAGCTAGTTCAATTCGAACGGGAGTTAAACACGTTAAACTAACTTCGTTTTTAATCCCTTTTCATATATTAGCTAAATAACTTGAATCGATGCTAAACATAACAAACTAACTTCGTTTCTAATTCATTTTCAAACAATAACTCATTAACTCGATTCGAAGCTAAATTCGTTAAATTAACTTCGATTTTAATTCCGTTTTAAACAATAACTCTTTAACTCGAATCGAAGCTAAATAGTTAAATTAACTTCGATTTTAATTCCGTTTTAAACAATAACTCTTTAACTCGAATCGAAGCTAAATATGTTAAATTAACTTCGATTTTAGATTAACTTTTAACTCGAATCGAAGCTAAATATGTTTCAACTTCGATTTTAATTCTTTTCATACATTAGCTAATTTTAATCGAACTCAAGCTAACCACGTGTAACAAATTCGAATTAGCCTCATGTACATGCATTAGCTAGTTGAATCCAACCGACCTACTCACATTCAAACGAATTCGAATCAAACTAACTTGCCAGTAATAGCTAATTTAGGTCATTCAACAAGCATCATACACGAATTGAAGCAAGCCTAGGTTAACATGCATCATTAAACTGCTGAAATTCGATTGAAAATTAATACTAACTTAGGAGGCGAGAACACCCACCTGAATTCGCCTAATATTGAAGTCGAGCAACGGGAATTGAAGGCCCTAACCACCGAACCGAACCCTAGCCCGAGCTCGTGACTCCCGGCCCTTCAGCTCACGGTTTCGCGTCCCTTGCTTCCCCTGAGGCTTGGTTTGGGTCCCAATTTATAGAGGAGGCTGGGATGGGGGGTGGGTCGCCGGTTTTGACAAGTGTTGGCCGGTTTTTGAGTGGCTGGGACGCATAGGGTGAGGCTAGTGCGAAGTGGCGACGTTTGGTGCTGGAATGGGGCAGTGGGGACGCGCGGTGTGAAGCTCCCCTTCATTGGTGACGCATACCGACCGGTGATGCGGGCCCACCGGCGACGTCGCCAGGTGTCTGGCCAGCGAGGGGGAGGGAGAGAGAGAGAGGCGATTAGAGAGAGAGAGAGCAGAGAGCGAGAAGGAGAGGGGGGGTCGGGGTCTTGGGCTTCCCAGGCCCCGCGTGCCCCCTTCCCTTTTTACTTTTCTTTTTTTTTTTTGCCACAATTAACATCATTCTACTAAACTCCGGTCCCGTACTCACTAATGGTTAGGCTAAACCCGAACTGAAACGACCCACAATGAACATTTCGGTTTAAATTTGGGGAATCGGCCCAGTAAAACGAAAAATGATTTTAAAAACTCGGTTTAGCGTCGATTCAAAGGTTTTATAAATAAGTAACATCCATAATAACGTTAATCAAATAATCGTTCTTTTTAATGAATTTAATCGTTAAAAACTCACACAGTTACTAAAAATACGATTTCATAACGTAAAAGCAAGACAGACAACTTAACGTAAAAAAAATAACGAAGGTGGGTCTTACATTCTTCCCCCCTTAAAAGAATTTCGTCCTCGAAATTCTAATTCTAAATTCGCTCTTTCCTAAAATGAACGCGTGCAGGTGAGATCTACACGGTGGGTTTCCAAAAGGTTCCTTTTTGCAATCACTGCTTCCTTTTAAATTAAAAAAAAATGTCTTATGGTATCCAGTCTCCTCCCCCCCAGTCCTCTTCAAGCGTCTACTCACTCTATTTAGGCGCCGAGGGCAAATCGCATTGAAGAGGGGCAAATGAGTTGGCATGGACAACCATATTGAGTTTGTTTTGAGAATGAAACATAGATTTTCAATGATCTAGACTCAGTTCGCATGGCAAGCAATAATTCTATGCATATGCATCTATAGGTGGGCATCTAAAGGCACGACAATTGAGACAATGACATCTTAAGGTCATACACTAGCGGTCTCATTCTAAAACATGAATTCAAGTTACCATTGGAATCACAATGATTAACATGGAGACTACTATAACACATTTAGAGTAATAAAAATGTCACATAGCAGCACATAGTATCATTTAAGCATAATGGAATTGCATAGTATTCGCAATCCAATATTGTTAAGCTTAGGAGTCTCGGGGAGCATGAATGCATCTAAAACATACATGGTAAGCAATTTACAAAAGGAAAACATGTGCACCATCATTCCGATGTCTGTACATCAATCCCAGCTAACTTTTAAGCCCTTTCATTCATGACAACTTATTCAGGACATGTCAGGTTCGCATGAAGGCAGTTAACTTAGTCGGGTCCATTCAAAGGCATCAAGATATTGGGTCACTCTGAAGTCAAATAAGTTGGTCATGAAGCTATCACATCATACCTAAGCAGTAAAACATTATATTACATCACATTGACAATGAGGGGACTTGGAGTAACACTCGAATTCACATTGGCATCATGTAGGGTCTACAATAGAGCACTAAGGATGAAGAATCATGAATGGCATGAACTAGCATGGCATGTCGATAAAAACGACTGAGAAAATAATGCTACGGCAAGAATACATGCATGCAAACAACGAGTCAAAGGTCATATCATGCCGTGTACTATGAAACTTCATTCGTCTGGATAATCAAGTCACCTACTAAACCAAACGCATGTTAAGCATGGATTGCACGTAGGCAAGCAAAGGTGAAGATAGGCACCTAAGGTCACCACATCATGCATTAAGTGCGTATGTGTATAGTTGTTCGAACCATATCATGGGATAATAGAACTTGTGGAGTACAAGTAATGACTCAGAGATCGTACAAGCAATGGTTCGTATAGGTTAAACCACTTAATCAATCCAGCCATTACGCAACTAAAGTTCATGATAAGCAACTCCAATGACGTGTATTTACTGTACCATTCACTCATAAAGCGTACGACTGATCATCAATCAACTAGCATGGGTAAGAACTACGGTGTTAATGGTCTTATAGGTATGTGTTGAGGGTCTACAAGGTACATCTATCCCATAGGTGATCATATGGGTCTCACTGTAGTTCGCTTACCTTAGTGGAGATCGTCACTATGTACAATTCCAAAGTCTGCTAGGTTCTTCCTCCCTTTCGCTTTCTAGGTGTATTAGGGTTCGTCCAAGCCAAAGCATCATCACTCCAATCAAACATAAGAGGCATAGACCTTAGTTTGAATAGAAGGTGAGTAACTCCCTTACAATCATGATTATTCTAGCATGCCATTCAATGATGCATTCGGAGATAAACATTTCAAAGCAAAGGTTATAATCGCGCAATCACATTAGGGTATATGTGCACAATCAGCAATTAACCACAACATAAGGACTATACGCTATGCAGGGATTAGCTATCTATGACTACACGAAGCAACAACTCATGTAGGTTGAATTCTTTGGCCAATTAGGTGACATACCCAATAAGAATCAAGTCGAAGAAGCACCACACAGCTTACTTACTTTACCGTTAGTTAATAAACATACAGTTGGCCCTAAATATCATTCTAAGCGGCTATATAAGCTTTCAAGGCCCGTACATTGTGTGATATGCCATGGTTTCAAGTTCACAACTAATGTCACATAAGGGGTCATTTAGAAGGGCATACAAGATTGCATTTCTCATTTGCAAACTAAGGTCAAGGTATGTCTTGAAACTTATCAAAATTATTAAAAATTAGCCATCACTGACTAACAGGCGTAAGAACGAATCTAAGTGTCAATAACACGTATGGGATATCACCTAGGGCACAATCAACAGGACTCTGCCACAATCACTCATATTGGCATGCACACATACGAAGCTGTCACTTGGCCTTCTTAACAATCAAACATTCACGTAAAAAGGTTTTATTGACAAAAGAAACTTTTAGTCAAGAGGGGTAGTTCTTAGTCGCTTATAACTTGTCATTTACACATCAAGCAACATATGCATCTTGGCAGACAGGCATTCAAAACGTTTAGTTGCGCATAGAAACTTACGACAGTAGCAAAGACTCGAGTGTGATTATAAAGCAAATGCAAGCTTTCAAATGCGGTATTAAAACCTATCCATATAATTAGAAGGGTCTTTCAATGCGAAGCAAACATCTTAATTCACTATTTAGAAAAGTCTTAACTTTCAAAATCTCTAGGTTTTCAAACGAGAAATAGTCCATCTGCCTCTAGCCTATCCCTACCAACCATTAAGTACGTCTAGTCACTCCATTACGGGGTCCGAGGAGCAAATCGTACTTCGGGGGCAAAGATGGGCTTAGAGTTAAGACTTTTCAATCATTCAGTTTCAAACCGTCAAGGCTTATAAGCAAATAAACAAACAACCTTCGATTGGACTAATGCTTAACTCATTCATGAGAGAACAAGTTACTCGGCTTACACCCTCAACAATTCGTTCGTTCACTCGATTAGTGAGCTCACTTGAGCAGTACCTAGCTAGCTGAATACGCCAAGATTCACATTCAACGTACAATTGTAGACCTAGTAGGCATATATCACATCATTATGAACGCGTTCCTATTGGACTATATGAATGCAAGACTCAGGTCGCGGCCTATGGTCGCAGAACCTTTGCTCTGATACCATCAATGTAACACCCCCAACCTCTAGGCCAGAAGCGTTACGCTTTCCTAACTTCTTACTTAATTCTTGGGACGAAATGGGCAGAGTTCCCCCTAAAAACTGACTATTTCCAGGCTAAAAGCCTTACAATAAGTCCCTGTAAATCAACGGAAAGCGCAAACATTTGAAACATAGCTCAACGGCCACACGCCGGAGTTCATAACTCAACGAGCCACTCGCTCGGAGTACACCAACCAGATTGATTTATGAATAAATAAGAAATGGAAGATACAACTCAATGGTTAACAAAACCGGAGTATTAAGATTTACATCCTAAAACATAGCTAAATTAAATCAAGAAGACATCTAACTAACTAACTTGATGGTTGGCTCAGGCGGCCATACAGAGCGACCTTTATACCATATGCATTACATGAGCTAGAATAATCATTTACAGACCTTTATAAACTAAGAGTACATTACATGACTTCATTAAACAAGTAAGAACCCTTTAATGAGCACATACGACGCCTTGTAAGCAACGATAGGTTCCTTCTGGACTTATCTAACTCAACTTCTTCCCGTCAGAAAGAAAACTTGGGGAAAAGGGGAAAGAGTAATGGGATGAGCAACCACACGCTCAGTGAGTGTCCCCCAACCCCCTTAAAACCAAAACCGTTGCAAGCAATACTATCTTTACTAGTCACATATCACGTTTCCATACTTTACTATCATAATAGATATTCATAGAACCTTTATGGGAGGATCACTAAACATAAACTTCACTTCGACCAGTCAGTCATATTTCTAGGTTCCTCAACGACGGAATTCTTTACTAGCAAGCAGATAGGCCCGTGAGTAAGCATCGAAGGCTAAGTATAAGAATCTTTTCTTTTCATAACATAACTTCCCAACACTCCATTTAAACTTACACGTGAACCCTCAATCATATGATGTGTATATAAGGTTATCCCTTTTCATAATTACACTTTTCTTGGCATTTCATTCATATAATATACATATCACACACATAAACACATATCAAGCATTTAAGTACCTTTAAACATCATCTTAAGCTATATGACACCCTCGCATGCTATTCACATGTCAACGTTCATTCTTTTAGGAAGAGACGCCTTCATTCATGGAATTTTTAACGTGCTATAACTTTCTTTCCCATCTCATACACTTTAAAACAGACAGGTTTGCTATGGATAAGAATGATACCACATAAGATTAGAATCCACGTTCAACTATGCTTAAGAATCATTCATAAAGCATCCATTGAAAGCTTTCTTTTAATACATAGGCTAAGAATCCGCATTCAAACATGCTTGAGGATCATTTCATAACTCATTCATTGAAAGCTTTCTTTCTTTCGTTGAAAACGTTTTCTTAGTCTTCAAAGGAAGTTTCATTTCGTTTGGTCGTGTAACGACCCTTATAAGCTTTTCATACATCATTCCATATAGCCTTTTGGGCCTATAAAAAGAACTTCCTTTCCTTTTTAATCGTTTAAAAATGGCAAAGGGCCAATTGCTTTTCTTAACTTAGTACGAAAGTACTTCTGGCATAAGATCATTACAGGGTGCTGATTGGGTGAGAACTATTCTCGACCCCATAGTGAGACCTAACGCTCACGCTTAAGCTCTTACTCCCGGGATGGCTACATATAACATATCGGACCATTACATTAGCCCTCGTCAGGGCCTCTAGGGTTTATCCGGACTTATCCCCTAGGTTAACATTACATCATATCATATTGTCCGCAGCACATTATCTTAGCCACTTAAAGCGTATCGGCCATAACGGCTAGTAATTTTCCGTTTCAAACAATAAAATCATTCAACGTATAATTCCCATCTCCCTTTTGTTAAAAACGTTTTAGGGATTCCTCCCAAACACTATTTAAATAGCTAAAATAGGCCATAGCTCGTTACTAAACATGGCTATTATTCATTTAAAACACGTGAAAATTCATTTGCTAAAACATCACCCTTCTACACACATGTTACATTTTAAACATACAAGGAAAAGGGAAATACACATATCACATTTAAACACTTCGTAATCATTTCAACACAATGAGCCACACATGGCCTCGCAATCCACACGATTGCGGTAATTTCACAACCCGAACTCCCTCCTCACAAGCACCGTACCACAAGACCTCGAACGCTCATGATTCTTTCCTCAAACCATCCAACTACCAACTCAATTCATCGATTCATTATTCACAACATATTATCATATTAGCTTGTGTAAAAGGGAGCAAGGTTTAGGCTCTTACCTGAGCAACCAGCATCATTCAGCGAAGCGTTACAATAAGCGTGCATATAGCCACATTTATTCATAATTCGACAACACTTTATTCAGTAAATCAAGCATAATTCGATTCTAAACATATACGTTGCATTTCGAATCAACTTCCCTAAGCATGAATGTACTAAAAAGAGTTCGAATTTATTTCGTTTACACACATAATACATTAGCTAGTTCAATTCGAACGGGAGTTAAACACGTTAAACTAACTTCGTTTTTAATCCCTTTTCATATATTAGCTAAATAACTTGAATCGATGCTAAACATAACAAACTAACTTCGTTTCTAATTCCTTTTCAAACAATAACTCATTAACTCGATTCGAAGCTAAATTCGTTAAATTAACTTCGATTTTAATTCCGTTTTAAACAATAACTCTTTAACTCGAATCGAAGCTAAATATGTTAAATTAACTTCGATTTTAATTCTGTTTTAAACAATAACTCTTTAGCTCGATGCGAAGCTAAATATGTTAAATTAACTTCGATTTTAATTCCGTTTTAAACAATAACTCTTTAACTCGAATCGAAGCTAAATATGTTAAATTATCTTCGATTTTAATTCCGTTTTAAACAATAACTCTTTAACTCGAATCGAAGCTAAATATGTTAAATTAACTTCGATTTTAATTCTTTTCATACATTAGCTAATTTTAATCGAATTCAAGCTAACCACGTGTAACAAATTCGAATTAGCCTCATGTACATGCATTAGCTAGTTGAATCCAACCGACCTACTCACATTCAAACGAATTCGAATCAAACTAACTTGCCAGTAATAGCTAATTTAGGTCATTCAACAAGCATCATACACGAATTGAAGCAAGCCTAGGTTAACATGCATCATTAAACTGCTGAAATTCGATTGAAAATTAATACTAACTTAGGAGGCGAGAACACCCACCTGAATTCGCCTAATATTGAAGTCGAGCAACGGGAATTGAAGGCCCTAACCACCGAACCGAACCCTAGCCCGAGCTCGTGACTCCCGGCCCTTCAGCTCACGGTTTCGCGTCCCTTGCTTCCCCTGAGGCTTGGTTTGGGTCCCAATTTATAGAGGAGGCTGGGATGGGGGGTGGGTCGCCGGTTTTGACAAGTGTTGGCCGGTTTTTGGGTGGCTGGGACGCGTAGGGTGAGGCTCGTGCGAAGTGGCGACGTTTGGTGGTGGAATGGGGCGGTGGGGACGCGCGGTGTGGAGCTCCCCTTCACCAGTGACGCATGCCAACTGGTGATGCGGCCCCACCGGCGACGTTGCCAAGTGTTTGGCCGGCGAGGGGGAGGGAGAGAGAGGGAGAGCAGAGAGCGAGAAGGAGAGGGGGGGTCGGGGTCTCGGGCTTCCCAGGCCCCGCGTGCCCCCTTCCCTTTTTACTTTTCTTTTTTTTTTTTTGGCCACAATTAACATCATTCTACTAAACTCCGGTCCCGTACTCACTAATGATTAGGCTAAACCCGAACTGAAATGACCCACAATGAACATTTCGGTTTAAATTTGGGGAATCGGCCCAGTAAAACGAAAAATGATTTTAAAAACTCGGTTTAGCGTCGATTCAAAGGTTTTATAAATAAGTAACATCCATAATAACGTTAATCAAATAATCGTTCTTTTTAATGAATTTAATCGTTAAAAACTCACACAGTTACTAAAAATACGATTTCATAACGTAAAAGCAAGACAGACAACTTAACGTAAAAACAATAACGAAGGTGGGTCTTACAAGAACTAAAAGGTGAAACTAGATTTTGGAAACGACTTAAGTGTGTGGGATCTTGAGAAAGACTCATTATTAAAGAAACCTCTAAATTTGATAATAGCGTTCATCTTAGACAAATAAAAAACCCTTGAGAAATGGTAGTTGACTACATTTAAGAATTTCATTCCGCCCTGAAAGAGGGGTTTGATAAATCGATTATCGATTTTGGAATTACCCATCTAAAGAAAAGGCGCTTGATTAATTCTTGAGTTGAAAAATTGCTTGGTTTGATTGAATTTCTTGATTGATTATCTATCAGATTAGATAAGTAGCATAGGTCAATTTCATTTTGCAAATTTGGGATTTGCTTAGCCTATCTTAAGGGGATAAAACATAATAGATCAACCTAGTTTCTGTTGGATCGACTTTGATTTGCTACATCACCACCATGCACTTTCAGTCGTATCAAGTTTTTAGCGCCGTCGCCAGGGACTAGTGTTGAATATTAGGTTTTTCTCGATAGGTTTGGCTAAGCATTTTGGTTTTCTTTGAAAAAAAGAAACCAAAAAACAAAAAAAACCTTAAAAATTAAAAAAAGATAAAAAAAAATTTAAGGAACAACAATGGCAGTTTTCCATTTTTTCCAATTCGAGCATGAATTATTTTGGAGGCATTTTAAATAATTAAATATCTGTCTTGCTCAATCTGGTTATTGTGTGGGTCAATAGGAAATTTTGAACATTGTTAATACAGGTGTGAATAGTGAAACCCGTATTCTTTTAGAGTTTTAGGGTTTTTATGGTAAGAATGTTGATGAGGCATGGTATTTGCTTAAGTAGATTGCTTGGAATTCATTTGAGTTTAAGAAGGCTAATCGTGTTTCTAGATATTCATTTCCTGATCCGTCCATTCCATACTAGATCTTATTATGCCCTTTTTTGGTGTGACTTGTGTAATTCGTCTGACCATATTATTAATTCGTGTCCTTATTACACATGCTATATTCAACCTAACTGCGTATCACTCTGGGACAATACTAATCTTGTCCTGACCTTATATGATTCATCCTTTTGTTTAGCTCAGTGCACGGTGCTCGAGGTGGGTGAGCCTTTTGGGGGAGTTGCTAGGTCTAGTGTTAATGATGCATGTTTTGAGTCAAAAGATAATTTTGATGAAGTGCATGATCTAGTTGAGATTCCTTCGGAGGGGTTACGTGATGTGTTTATGCATAAGGAGTCTCCTAGCCTTGGCTTTGATAATATTGTTCTCCCTAATCCCCTTGATCATTCCCATGTTTCACCTATTTGTTCATCACCTTCTCCTTCCCCTGGGTATTCCCCTGGGTATTACATTGATGTGCCCATTGATAATCCTATGATTTCTTTATGCTAATGTTGATTTGGGCTATGAGGATAATATGTTTAGTATACTTCCTGGGAATGTTGATAATTATATGCTCCTAGGTTATTTTAGTGGGTATAATGCCTTCCTTGATTTATATTACATGTACCTAGTGAATAAGCCTAGAAAAATCATGTGGAATACTTTCTTTGATTTCTCTTTTGATTTTTCTATTATATTTGGTTTATTAAAGAGAGCACTAACCTTCTTTGTCATGTGCATCTTCATGCTCTCTTATATCCAAGCTTGTGAGCTCCATGTTGCGGTGTTTGACAAGCTTTTGCGGGCCTTGACGGCGTCTGATTTGATGAGCTAAGTCTTGAAGCTGTGATGGAATGGCTGATGCTCTATTTTCTCCTTTTGTGAGGAGGCCTTAGCTTAGGTGCACTTAGCACCTAACCTGGTGAAATCATTATGTTTTGTTTCCTTTCCCTTCTCCTACTTTATTTCCTTTAAATAACAATGCTTTATCTGAGCATGGCAGAAGGGTAGCTTCATGTTTTTCATTTCAGTTATTAGTTTGCCTACAAGTTAGGGCATATGGTTTTAGGTTTCTTTTTGTTTGCATTAGTGTTTTGCATTTAGTTGATTTTTTATATTTTAATATAGGATTGCATGTAGAGATGGTGAGAATTAGATTAAGATAACCTCCGATGATGTTTTTGTTAGACAAAATAGCTTTCATGAGCTTGAGTAACTTTTGGTGTGTAATCCCTTTTAGTGCAAAAATTTTTAAAGGTTTTACAAATATTTCCTTTTTTGCCTTTGTCTTGTTTGAGAACTTTGTTATCCGCTGGAGTCCTTAGTACTAATGTTGGTACATGGGAACCATTTTATAAGTTTAATGAGACTTTGGTAGAGATCCCGTAAGATTTTAAACCTTATTTGGACTAATTCATTATATTTAGTCTCATGTTTCTTTCATGTGTGTGACTCTGCCATGGTGCATCTCCAGAACTTGCTTTGACTCTTGTTCAAGATCACATTTAGCATGCATGTTTAGGTAATATGATTGAGACATGCGATGAATTTATGAGCTACATGGTCCAAATAGCCACCCTTTTTGTGATTTATCCCTTACTACCCCCATTGAGCCTTGACCTTTCTTTTTCTTGATGCAAACCTATGATAGTGAACCTTGGCCGATCACATGCTCTACCCTTTTTAACTAAGACTATAGAGTTTCAATAGTGATTAGGAGTAGTTGATGGACACTAATGACATTGTTGTTGGATACGGTTCATTTGTATGCAATGAGAGATTTATGCGATACTTCCTTTAGTATTATTTAGGTTGAATTTTACACATTGTTAGAAACGGTGTTGAAAAGTGTGCAATTTCTGTTGCCATGCCCTTCTCTTATGTGCAAAAAATTTAAAAAAAGAGGAAAAAAAGTTAAAAAAAAAAAAGAAGCAAAAATAATGCAAGGATTTGGTATAAATTTTATATTTCAACACTTTTTCGCATAGTTGACCAACTCGGGATTATTTGTGCATTTTAGACATATTAGTGTGTGGTGTGAGGAGTATTTTTTTGTGAAAAGTTGGGTGAAGATGATTCATGCTCATAGTGTTTGGCTTTGAGCTCCACAAATCTTAACAAATTTATTCCCTTCTTACCTTACCCTTAGCCCCATTACAACCCTATCAAAGTCCTTATGATTGTCTAACAAGCATTGTATTTTAGTAGTGGAGAATTTGAGAGTCTTGTCAAGCATATGGTAGATTGTATTTTTGGAATGAGTCTTGAGTGAACCTATGCTATATTTCAAACACATAAGTGGGAGTGATTCACATCCCCCGAAAGTGAGGTTCTACTAGTCCATTTAGTTCTGCACAATTTTATATGCTTGCATGATGTGCTTTTTGGTTCTTTAGAGGTGATCAAGTTTGATATCGAGCATGTGGTGTCGTAGTTCTTTGAAAACGTTCTCCTTCCTCCAATTTTGACATGTCTTGCACACTACTTGGGGTTGCCATTGATTACTATTCTTGCTTGTGATATGCTATGACTTGCCTACTTTAAGGAGGTTGTTATGTATTTGATACCTAGATGCATCTCACGGTATCTATTTTCTGTAGTGTTTGCTTGAGGACAAGCAATGGTTCAAGCATGGGCGAGTTTGATAAGTCCTTAAAGAGCACTTTATTTTAAGGTTATTTTGTGCCATTTTAGGGAGAATTATGTACTTTATGTTATAATTTATGTTTCTTTTCCCATTTTATACTTGGGTATGATTCTTTTCTGTGTTTTACAGGTTTTGGACCTTTTTGCCCTTGTGTTGACCCTACCTGAGTGTATTTTGACTCATCATAGATGCCTCTGAGTTGTCATGCCCATGGAAGGAAAGAAAAAACATAAGAATATCGAAACAGTGGTCACCACGGTCAGACCGTGGTGGCGGCCATGACCCATGGTGTCCCCATTTCCCCCAAGGCTTTTTGTTTTCTCGTAGCTTTTCGACTTCCAGGCAGTTTTAATGTCATTATTTCTTATGGCTATCCGGCTTCTAGGAGTTTCACTACTAAAATGGCTGTCCTCATCCTCATTCAAACACATCCCATCATTCCATTTTCCTTTGCTCAATTTCATCAGTTAGATTAGGATTTAGACAGAATTGAGCACAAGTAAAGGTGAAGATTGTAAGGATTCCGGATCGGGTTTCCAACGACGATTCAAGCGTGCATCGGCTGAGCAATTACTCTCCCTTCGTTCTCTTTTCTCTTTAGATTTTTATGCTCTTTATATTAGTATTGATTTTTATGTTAAGTTTTGAATTGTTAATCTTGGAATTGAGTTAAATTGTTGTGATTAAATCAATTCTTGTTTTGATCTTAAAGTTCTTTGGATTTGTTGGGCTTATTTTATTGAATCTTATACGTTGACTTGGTAGTATGAAACTTGATCAATTTCTTGCTTGTTTTAGACATTTGGTGAAGAACTGAAAGGTGAAACTAGATGTTGGAAAACTAATGTTCAATTTAAGTGTGTGGGAGCTTGAGGAAGACTCGCTGTTTAAGAAACCTCTAAATTTGATAATCGTGTTCTTAATGATCTTAGACAAATAAAAAACCTGTGACACCCCCAACCCCTAGGGTTAGAAGTGTCAATGATTTCTTAATTCCTACTTAAATTCAGGGGAAAAACGGATAGAGTTTCGCCTGAAAACTGACCATTTTCCAGATTTAAACCCTTACATTAAATCCCTGCAGCGAATAGAAGTGTAAAACGATACTAAAATAAGCTCAACGGCTACATATCGGAGTTCACAATTCTACGAGCCACTCGCTCGGAGTAAACCAAACAATTAAGTTCAATCATAAGGAAGGAAATAAAAGATACAACTCGACAGATCATACATCCAGAGTACTGGAGTTTACATCCCAAAAGAAAATGAACAATTCCAGCTATAAGACGAATGATAAATTAGACGATCGGCTCACATGGTCTTACAGAGTGACTTCTAGATAATATGCATTACATGGCTTCAGTAACCAGCTTACATGCATTCAAGAAGTTAATTTATATCACAATATGTTACTAAGCTCATGATTTAACTATAAAAGCATATAAGTCTACTCCTAAGGCAGCAAGATAGGCTCTGCCTTAGCTTACGTGAACCACTTCTACCTGTCAATTTAGGAACCTAGGGAAAAAGGGGAAAAGATAGGGGGATGAGCTACCACACACTCAGTGAATGACTCCCAACCCCCAGAAAATAAAACAGTTGCACGTCATACTTTATGTAGCACTTAGGCACATACTCTAATGTATATAATGTCATATAATACGCATATAGGGTCTTCCACATCTGTTGTCACCTCAATGACTTTACTAGTATGACAGTGACCCTATACTCCTTCTAATTCATGCCTAAGGTGCCTAACTTTCCTGATCTATGTCTCTTATAGCTTATTAGTAGTAATTTCATGTTATATCAATGTAAGATCACATAATGTAAGCATAACTTCACACACACTCGTAGGATACATTGATAAGCTATCTCATGCAACAATTCAGGTATTGGATGCAATAGAAGACTTAATTTATATATAAACACCTAACGTCAAGGAGTTTAAACAAAATGACCAAGTGACACTTCTTTTTGTAAGAGATTATGGTTAATACATGTCTTTCAAACTAATGGGAGTTCTTATAAAACCGTTGTTAGGCACTTGGCAGATGTTTGAAAACTCAATAAAAAGATTTTCAAGAAACATGCACCTTTTCAAAGCTTTTAAGCCATTATCACCCTCGAATGAGGTATTCACATCACATATCACGCAAGAAATCATTTTCATAGGCATCGGAATCTCATAACTGTGCTAGGTACGGGTGAGGCCGTCACTCACGTTCCATCATACCAGTGAGATCGTCACTCACATTTCATATCATCCCCGTCGGGATCTTCCAGGGTTCCCACTTCTGGATCTACTCCCTGGGCAACATATCACCCTCATCAAGGTCTTCTAGGGTTCCCACTTCTGCGTCCATCTCCTTCGGTATTAAGGTTCCTGAAAATCGAGCATTCTCCCTAATCATCATATAATATATATATATATATATATATATATATATATATATATATAGAGACAGAGAGAGAGAGAGAGAGAGAGAGAGAGAGAGAGAGAGAGAGAGCACCATTTTCCTAGCCTAAAACCTTTTAGATGCATTTCACCTATAAATGCATCTATATTAAAACTTTCATTATATCACAAACAACGACATTCTTATTCTTATGAGGCTTGTAGCCTTGATGATTTCAGATCGACTCAGAAAGAATAAAACCACTCATTTGGTAAAATATGCTTAAAATGAGTTAATTTTTACATGTTCCATTCACTCTTCAGGTAATATAGAAACTCGCTTTTAAATGTTAATAGTTGCATTTATACAAGAATATCTCAATCTCTTTCCATTTTAAATGCAACAGTCACTTCACAACACGTTTTGCCTTATATCTCGCATTACATCATGTCAATGGCACTTTCATTTTCATGAAGACTAAACGCCTTAATAGGGTCATTCAACTTTTGAAAAGTATACAATCATTCATCTTGTCACATTATGCTTCTAAATGAGTTAATGGCTAGATACACATTCGTTTTTCAAAGGAAACGTCATTTAAACTTGACTTAAAAGCTTACATGACTAGAACTCATTTATAGTTAGTTTCGCTTAAAAGTATCCTTGTCAAACGAATGGCCTACAGTCATTGATAAACACATAACTCGACATACTAGTCATATCTTAGAAGTTCGCATTCATGCTTATTAATGCACGCCTTTAAGCATAACGCAAACATATTCATTCATAATTCGCATTGTTTCCATCTCAATGGCCATTTAAATAACTTCGAGAATCAACTAAGGCATCAATAAGCATTTAAGTTGATTGTTTAAGCAGTTTGGACGTTGTTTTAGCCATGGCAATGATCAAACTACTCTTAAACAAATCACTTGAAGAATTTAATTATTCAAAAGCATTACTGCGAAGAGGATAGTGCATGCTTAAAGTGAATCAAGCGAGCTTTAATCAAAATGACTCCCAGTTGACAAATTATTCAACACGAGGCCTTTAAACAAACAAACAATTTGAAATAGCCAAGATCACAGTACTTTGGCATGGAATTCAGTCATGACATACAAGCATGTCAAACACTTGAAGCAAAGGCTAGCAAACCATGACTCAATTAAATAGCATGCTACAACCAGATTCAGGCAATTAACAAGCAATAAATGACATCAAAACATGAAATTTACACTTCGTAAATTCATAAATTTCAACACAGCCCAACTCCCTCCTCATAGCACCAACCACAATGTACAGCCCAACCCTAAATCATGTTTATTTATTTAATTAATCCATGTTGTTAATTTTCACATTTATTTATCTCATATAATCATCCTGGTTGGGAGAATTCATTTTGGGCCCAACTTTGCAATTCGAGTTTCATTTACCGTAAAAATTTCAGGTGAATCGATATTAGGCCCCAATAAATAACATTAGGTGATAAATTATTTTTCATAATGTCACAAAAATATAATTTTTAACCATGTAAGAATCTGGGCCAGAATTTATTAAGTTTGGCCCAATTCATTTGGGCCTGAATTACGACCCAATTTATTCAGGCTCAAATTGGCCTGAAAATTTTAGTGTAATTAAATTAAGCTAATCACTATCTTTTGTACTAAATTTTGATTAGCAAAAAGCTACTTTATGTATGTGTTTAAGTCAGCCAATTTGCAAGATAAGATCGAAGAAAAAAATATCTAGGCAAGCAAACACCATTTTCTTTTCTTCCTCTCTTCCTCCTCACCCACGACCGCCTCCAACTACTGCCAACTGTTGCTACTACTGCCACTGATCAGGCTGCCATCACCTACCAGGCCCACCACCCAGCACCACCAGCCATCACTCACCTCCCCCACAACCACCAAACACCACCTACACCTCTCTCTTTTAAGCTTGAAGTGAGGTAAGCTCAAACTTGATCTTGACTTATTTTTGATTTTGGTGATTATTTTAGTGATGATTTATGGTCCCATAGATCCAAATGAGTGCTAGCATGCAAATTTTATTATATTTGGGGAGGTTGGAGAAATTGAATGGTTGAGCTTGGATTTGATCAATGGAACTTGAATTAAGAAAGTTTGAATTTGAGTTAGTTTATGATCTTTGGTGTACAAACGAATTTAAAAGTTACAAGTGATCTTTTTTTTTATTGTGACAGTTGAATGTAAGTTTGAGATGGGCACAATCTAGGGTTCCAAGATCATGCATGATTAAGTTGGATTTTGGAATCAAGTATGTGTACTTGAAAAGATTTAGGTACAATTTAAAGGTTGGATGTATTATTGACTTAAAAGGATGATGTTATGTGAGTTTTATCAAAATTAATGGATTATCGAAAATTCTTTAAGTGGCCAAAAGAGCTTGTTTGAATTATTAATGCAAATAAGTGGGTTTATGGGAGCACTTTGAGTATTATGTAAAGGAAAATGGGCATTTAGAGCTATGAACAGACCCGAAACAGGGTCCAGTTTACGAATAAACTGGTAATGATTGATCCATTGAAAAATTATGATTTTCTGTTGGTCAATAGATGCATGAGTTATCTCTCAAATTGCTTTTGAATCACTTCATTCCGAGTTGTGTGGAAACATAGATGGCTGTTTTGCTAAGATTATGAAGGACAGATCTGAGCTGTGCACAGTTGTGTTTCAGGTCAATTTTAGGGGCCGTGTTGTGGTAATTAAGTTTTGCACTGTGAATGAAAGTATTGTAGGACTTCCTAAGCTTTTCATATTGGGATTTTACAGCTTAATTGGAGGTCGAGGGTGAAAGATATGGACTTTCTAAAGTAGACCCTTAAACGGTAATATGAGTCTAAGACCCGCGTCCTTTATTTTACAATAAGTTAGCTGCCTTACCTTCTACATTACAAAATTCGTATTTTATTAACCATATGAGTTAATTTAGTATCGATGTGCTTATGTGAGCAATGATTTTATTAAAAAGAATTATTATTGGTATTATTAATTTTAAAGTTAAATCGTGCTATTTATGTTGATAAATCATATCGATAGTTTAATTTAGTCGTTATTCGATTTATTTAGTCATTTCCCGAATGCGATTAGGTTGTTAATATTAGAATTAGTTTTGAGGTTTATTGAAATCAGACCTTGACGTATTTGGGAACAAATAATTGATGAGGGATCGTATTGTCGATTTGGGTTTAAAGGATGAAGTACGAAATCAGACTAGCGGTGCTATTTATTGAACAACTCAGAACAAACGAAAAGGGGAGGGGCATTTTTGTAAAAAAGGGCACCTGGCCCCTTTCTTCTTCATTTTCTACGTGACCCCTCATATCTCTCTCTCTACTCTGCATCTTCTTCTTCCTCCTCCATCACTATGCTCGACCACTAAGCTCCCAAAACCCCAATTTTTGGTCAGCCCAGCTCGAAATTTTCCTAGATTTCACCTCCTCATCATTAAACCAACCTTTAGCAACAAAATCTGGGCAAAAATCAGAGGAATTCGCCATGTTCCCGGTTCAGTAAGGCTACAATTCAAGCCCCAGATGCGAGCCAAAGTTCAGCTATGCAATCCCGCTTCTAATTGCCTTAAATTCCTTTCAAATCGAGCTTAAAATTGCAACTTCAAGCATCAAGTCAGTGAGTGAGAGTTTGGGTTGAAATTAGGGTTCAAATTGGGCGAATGGGGCACGGTTAGGGGGCTGTTCGTGCGAGGGTGAGCAAGAACCGAGGAAATGGGAGTCGTTCGAACCCTAGAGTCGACCCGGCAGCCTTGGATTCGAGCCCTTAGCATGGGGTCCAGGTGGGTGTTTCTCGCCTCCTAAGTATTAGTTGTTTCGAAATCGTTTTAAACTTTAAGTTGTGACGCATATTAAGTTTAGTTAGTTCACGGCTAAAAATGACTTCGAGTCGTTAAACGTTAGTTTAATTGATTAATACTCGAAAGTGGCTTGAATTGATACATATTAGTTTAGTTAATTCATGCCTAAAAATTTAGTTCAAAGTGAATTATGCATGTTTGGATTCTATTCAAACCTATTCAGTTAATTCATGCCTGAAAATTTAGTTCGAAGTGAATTATGCATGTTTAGATTCTATTCGAACCTATTCAGTTAATTCATGCCTAAAAATTCAGTTTGAAGTGAATTATGCATGTTTAGATCCTATTCGAACCTATTCGGTTAATTCAAGCCCGAAAATTGAGCTCGAACTGAGTTATGCATGTTTAGATTCGATTCAAATACATTAAGCTAATACATGCCTGAAAACTAACTTCAAAGTAAATTATAAATGTTTGGAATCGACGTACGTGCATTTAGTTAATTCATAATCGTTTATTAACTTCGAAGTGGATTATAAATGTTTAGAAACGACGTATGTACGTTTAATTAATTCATAATCATTTTCTAACTTCGAAATGAATTATAAATACTTAGAATTGATGTATGTATGTTTAGTTATTCCATAATCGTTTATTAACTTCGAAATGATTTACGAATGTCTACGATTGATATATGTACGATTAGTTAACTCTTGTTCGTTAAATAACTTCAAAGTAAGCTATAAATGCTTAGAATCGAAATGTGTACGAATAGTTAGCTCATGTTCGTATAATAACTTTGAAGTAAACCATAAATGTTTAGGATTGATATATGTACAACTAGTTAACTCTTGTTCGTTTAATAACTTCAAAGTGAACTACAAATGCTTAGAGCCAATTCATGCTTAATTTGCTAAGTAAGGTACTATAGTTATATATGTGGAACTGATTGCATATATATGTATGTATGCTTGCTGCAACACATCGTCGAATGGTGTTGCTTGCCCAGGTAAGTACCTAAACCCTACCTCCTTATAAGCTAGCATGATAATATGTTATGATTAATGAACTGCAAAACCGAGATGGTAGTTGGATGGTTTAAGGAAGAACTATGAGTGGTTCGAGGTTCATGTGGTACAGTGCTTGTGAGGAGGGAGCCTGGGTTACGAATTAACCGCAATCGTGTGGCTTGCGAGGCCATGTATGGCTCATTGTGTTGTAATGATTATGAAGTGCTTGAATGTATTATGTGTGCGTCCCTCCCCTTTTATGCTAATAAGATGCAATATGTGTGTGAAGGTATTGTTTTGAAAAAGGATGTTTTTCTTGTTTCAAAACAATAGTAGCCATGACTATTAGCAATTAATGGCCTATTTTAGCAATACAAACTTTGTTTTGGGAGTGAACTTGCTTAAACGAGGGAATCCCTAAAGAATTTGATTAAAAAGAAAGTGCGATGTATGAAAAAGGATTTCGCTGTGAGAGGCAGCAAAATTATTAGTCGTTAGGGCCGATATGCTTTCAGTTGGTTAAGATAATGTGCTTCGGACAATATGTTAGGAATGATGTTAGCCTAGGGGATAAGTGCTGGTACTAGGAGACCCTAAAAGACCGTGACGAGGGTAATGTAATGGTCCAATATGTTATGTAGCCATCCCGGGAGTAAGAGCTTAGTGTGAGCGTTAGGTCTCACTATGGGGTTTGAGAATAGATCTCAACCAATTAGCACCCTATAATGATCTTATGCCAGAAGTATTTTTCCCATTAAGTAAAGAAAAGCAGTTGACATTTTTTCATTTTAAGTATTTCAGAAGAAAGAAAGTTTCAAGGGCCATTAAGAGGCCAATCAAATGAAATGTGAAAAGTTATAAGGGTCATTATACGACCAATAAGAGAGAAACTTCCTTTACTGAAAATGAGCCTCAAAGAGGCTAAGAAAAGAGTTTTTATCGGCCTCAAGAGGCTAAGCAAAGTGTTTTCAAGGAAAGAAGAAATGTTTTTTGTGCATATTCTGTGCCTTTCTTATGAATGAAATGTGAATGAGATTTCAAGTAAGGCTAAGTAAAGTGTTTTCACAAGAAGAAAGAAAGATGCTTGTGTATGTCATCTGAATGAAATCTTAGTAAAGTGTGCTAATGAAAATAAAGCTTTATGTGAACATTTCAATTATAACTTCTGAATAAGATGCTAAGTAAGATACGATCATGAAAAAGAAAGCCTTATGATCATATTTTACGCATAACCTATGAATGAGATTTGAATGAGACTTAAAATTTGTGTGTGCCTTACGTATATCATATGAATGAAATGTCAAGAACAGTATGATTATGAAAAGAGATAATCTTATGTGCACATCATATGAATGATGTGTTATGTATAGTTTAAATGGAATGCTAAGAAGTTATGTTATAAAAAGAAAGATCCCTATGTTTAGCCCTCATTGCTTGCTTATGTGAATTGAGTGCTTGGTTTTAAGAAGTTGGTTATTTAGGAGCCCAGAAATGTGCTCAAGTGGTTACAATGAAGTTTATGTTTAGTGATCCTTCCATGAGGGTTTTATGAATGCCTAATATGATAGTAAAGTATGAATACGTGATATGTGGCTATTAAAGATATTATTGCCTAAAACGGTTTTGTTTTAAGAGGGTTAGGAGATACTCACTGAGTGTGTGGTTGCTTGTCCCCCTACAATTTCTCCTTTTTCCCCAGGTTTTCTTATGACAGGAAGAAGTTGAGTCAACTATGTCAAGATTGTAACACCCCAAATATACATGATTCATTTCCTGCATTCATCTACTTAAGGTTATCAATAAGATATAATAATTCAATGAACAGGGCGTTACCGCCGTCCATGAAGGACAAGGCTTCCATTAAACATGAAAACTTGCCATAACCCAAAGGTTACCCCATAACAGGGTATACACCATCATAAACACCCAATCCATTTAGTTATATACAAAAAGGTTCTAACATCCCAAGGATAACACCAACTTATATAACTCGGTTTAGAAATACAGTCACAACATCAAAATACATAAGTTAACTTAAATATACATTAGACACTCCAAAATACATCACAATATGCCAAGATAGCATCTTAGCTCTTCCCGGACCATCAACCACATGAATGGTTCTGTCTCATTTATCACCTCCAGCCTCCCTGCCCGCCTCAGGGCGGTTCACCGAACATTTTCCTAAAACAAAGCATAAAAATATTTCAAACTGTGGGCCAAAGCTCAGTACATGCATCCCTGTACTGTTAAAGGTTCATTAAAAAGTTATTTAGGGCCTGCTTGCAATTCATTTTAAGTGAAAACAGGGAATGAGATGTATATAAAAATGCATTGCTAATTATTATCTGTTAGTGCACCCCTTAGTAACTGTTACGATCTGTGAATAGGTGTACACCTGCCAAGCCGACCGAGGGACCTGGCCTAAAGCCGCGTGGGTAACTGAGGGCAATGCCCTGTAACTGATAACTGACGGGGTCACTAATTATGTGATGAAATACTGATTAAAATGATTCATTGATGTGCTTACCAAAATATTATGATTTTGATAAATGCATGCTGATTACTAAAGATATAGGCAATAAACGTACCTGGAAGTTTTAAATGTTAGTTCACAAAGGAATGAGATGCACTAAAGTGAAGAAAATGGAAGCTTAGGCCTTGATTCTGCTCAAAAGTTCATTACAAGAACATGAGGTCAGAAATTATCTTGTTTTTATAGCGGATAATTTTGAATAAAACTAGCTTATGAAGAACTTTTACACAACAGTTCATGAGTAACCAAAATGATGTTGATATAAACCAAAGAAATGTGATTTAAGACACGGTAGCAAGTTTAGGGCATAAGGGTTTGAAAGGAGGGTACGAGAAGAATAATCCACAACTTACAGTCCTGACCTCAAAATGAGACATAAGACCCCAATATAAACAGCTTAGGAAGGCCTCTAAAACTTTCACCGAGGACACAAAACATGATTCCCATGCTAGGTTTCCTAAAATAGGGTTAGAACACCAACATGTTAGTTTTGAACCCATCCTGCACAGGTTCGGTAAAATGACCATAACTTTCTCCACAAACCTCGGATTGATGCAATTCAAGAGCCATTTTGAAGCTAACACACTGACCTATCTACCCACCAAAAATCAGAATTTTTGGATGGGCCAAGCATTACCAGTTTCGTTTCAAATACTGTCCTGTTTTTCTGAAAATTCCAGCAGCACTGCTTTAGTGTTTTCCTTCACTTATTACCCCAATCCTCAACTCAAACTCTTTCTTAAGAGTATGTAAATACACTTTGGTACATACCAACATCATACAAAAACACCATCCATTATTTTCTTCATATTCATATCAAATAAAACTCCTTTTCTAGTCACATATACACACACACCCCTTAAATTTACACTTAGTTGATCCAAATCTTGCATTTTGGACAAAACCCTAACTTTGGGCCACTTTGAACTCACTCCTAACTTTTCAAAACATTATAAACAACATAACAAACTTCAATATATTAAGAGATAAGCAAAAAGAAGGATAAATCAATCACTAAACAACACTTGAACAGGAAGCTTGCATGACTAAGATGAAACCCTAACCCTAACTTCATCTCCACCATAATCCACCAACAAGATGATTCTTAATACCTCAAAAACAGCATAATCCATCACTAAAACAACCATAATAAGAAACAAAAATCAACAAGATCAAGAATCAAAAACAAAAATCAGCATAGGGGTGAAAAGAACACTCACTTTGAGGTTGAAAAAGTGGTAGAAATGATGCTTGATGCCTATGGAAGTGAAAGAGGTGTTTGGGGGTGGTGAGTGGGGGATGTTTTGTGAGTTTTTGGTGGTTGAAAGGTGGCTGAAATGGTGGGGAAACTGCTGTGTATGGCCGTGTAGAGAGAGAGGGAGGAGAGGCAAGAGAGAGAGTGTCTCTTGAATGCTTGGTTAAAATGAGGTTAAGTGTATAACTTTTTGCAATTTATATTTATATTTTACTTGGCTGCAAATTAAAGTAGAAAAGTCAAAAATATCAAGCTTGATTAAGGCTTAATTAAGAGGGTTTAGCTAAACAAATACAGATCAAGTCTTGCTGCGTTGCAAACGGCCCTAAACGGGCTCGGGTTTAGAGAAAGAACTGAAACCGAGTGCGTTTGCGATTTTTTTTTTTTCCAAAGTTTGAGATTAAATGATTTGAGTCTCATGAAAAAGAATTAAATCATTAAATTCATAAAATATCGAGGCCTAAATCGATTTAAAACAAAATCCATGAATTACAGAGTGAGGGCCTAGTTAGAAATGTCCAAATGGGAATAACAAAAAGAGATGATGTAAATGAAATGAAATTAATCCTTTGGATTAATGAAATGAAATGAATAACATAATTTAGGATTGAACTATTGCAAAGATGGAGTCTATTCTCGCTTGCAGGGTGTCATGTGTGCCTACTCACGCCTTTCACGAAGTCATGTAATGTATTCTTAGTTTCTAAACACATGTAAACCAAGCAGTCTAGTTCATGTATTGTATATGATATAAAGGTCGCTCTGTATGGCCGTACGAGCCAACCATCTAATTAGTTAGATGTCTTCCTGGTCAAATTTCGTTATGATTTGGGATGTAAACCCTAATACTCTGGTTGTATAAACCGTTGAGTTGTATCTTTCATTTCTTCTTTATTAATGAACTATTCTGTGTGGTGTACTCCGAGCAGGTGGCTCGTTGAGTTATGAACTCCGGTGTGTAGCCGTTGAGCTTCTTTTAAATGTTTTACGCTTCCGTTAATTTACAGAGGTTTATTGTAAGGCGTTTAGCCTGAAAAAGGTCAGTTTTTAGGGAAAATTTTGTCCGTTTCGCCCCAGAATTTAAGTAAGAAGTTAAGAAAATGTAACGCTTCCGGCCCTAGGGGCTGGGGTGTTACATTGATGGTATCAGAGCAATGGTCCCGCGACCTGAGTCTTGCATTTCATATAGTCGCTTAGGAACACTTTACGGTTATATGACATATGTTGTGCTTTGTGTGCAAATATGAGCTTTGTATGATCGTTGCTGCACTTAACCAGTTATGCATGGCTAGAGAAGGTCAATTAAGTAAAAGTAACGAGTTGTGCGTTAGTATAGGAGTCAAATAGCTGTCCCAACACCTTCAGGTGACATTGTGAGTACTTCATTAGTATAATATGTTCCTAATGTGCTAGCTGACTTCATTGATTGACTTATATGCGATCCGAGTAAACCGATCGAATAAAATGTGAGCCGTGTGTTAGGATACGAACCCAATTCACTTTCGTGTTCTTGTGTGAGCTAAGTGATGTTTTGAACGATAAATGTTTTCTTCGTGCATTCTAATAAGGCAATCGATAGTTAAAGCACGTCAAGTTAGACTCGAGCGATTGAAAATCCTTTTCTGAGCTCGTCTTTGCCCCTAAAGTACGATTTGCTCCTCAGGCCCCATGATGGAGTGAGCAGACGTACTCAAAGGTTGGTAGAGAAGAAGTTCAAAACAGATCAGCTATTTTTCACCTTTGAAATCCCAAGTTTCGAAATGTTAATGTCTTTTCACTGTCGAGTCAAGTTTTACTTTACACTCTTTAGCTATGTTGAACGAGCTTAGGTTTCCAAGTACATGCCATTGTACTATACGTGTCAAGATCGGTTGCTATAATTGATAATCCCACTAAATGATATCTTCCCTTTATTTTTGAATTCCGAATTCCCTTAGTATATTAGGGGCTACTTTTGTATGCACGCTTGAAAGACTATGTGCTTGTGGTAGGACCTCGTTGAACATTGCATAAGTGTACCTATCATCCTCCTTCTTTGCCCTTGTTGCCTAAACAGTGCATTACTTGCTTTCTATTATACAAATTGCCATTCACGAATGCGGTGACGATGTTTTAGTGGGACTAATCCCTAATAGACCTAGAAAGCGCAAGGGAGGAAGAACCTAGCAGACCTTGGAATTATACATGGTAAATGATCCTTACTAAGGTAAGCGACTTACAGTGAGACTCCTAGGATCACCTGTGGCATAGGTGTACCTCATAAGACCTCAACGCGTACCTATAAGACCATTAATGTCAACCATACTCAAACAACCCTAGCAGCTGGACACCAGTCCTTCCTAAATTAGACGGTGTTTAGAGCATACCAGTGACCACAGGTTGCAAAGGGGGATTGCACGTGTATTTACAATTCTAGGTGTTCTTCCTGTGTGACGACGTCGTGAGTCTGCATGTCTTAAAGATTTCTTATGATGTCAAGTGATGCTGTGTGATGTCTCAATTACCTTGCTATGAAATGAAAACCCCTTGGTTAAGGAACTCAGTTTTGAAACGCTTGGGCTTTGTATGCTAGTGAATGAGCTTGACTTGAGTCGTATTGGTATGTGACTTGATTATTCAGATTATCTAAGTTTGGTGATTCATGACTTGGCATAACTTCTGACTTGTTGCTTGCATTTCGTGAATTCTATGGTTCCACGTAATAGCTGAATAACTGAATACACACATGTTGAAGCATGATCAGACGACCTTAGGAACCTACATTCGCTCATTCTTGCCTTTGTATGTTTGATCAGAGTAGTGCAGCAGAAGCATGTAGGCCCATAAGCCATAGATCCAGGACTCATCAAGGAGCACAACCATTCATTTGCATGAATCAATGACCTCAGAGACGATCAGCCCCAAGTAAGAACCCTAGGGAAAGACTCCCCACCATCAAAATCGTCGACTTACATTCCTGCCTCAGCATTTCCTTCACCAAGTGATCTTATCAACATGATTATGCTAGTTCATGTTAATTGTGATTTCGGATTTTCAGTGCTCTGTTGTAAACCCTGCGTGATGTCAATGCGAATTCAAATGTTACGTCAAGTTCTTTTGTTGCCAATATGGTGCAATTAGTGTCTCTGCTATCATAGTGTAACGTGGTAACCTTCCAACAAATGATTTAACCTAAGATTGACCTAATATCTTCAGGTTTTAAAACATAGGAATGTTGCTCACGTATGCTTTCATTTTATAGAATTGCTTGCCAAATGTATATTAGCCGGCTACATGTTACTTCTAATTCGTAGACCTAAGAATGCTGAAATGCTAATGCTGTGCGACGCTATTATACTCAAATGATGCTATGTGGTGCTATGTGACGCTCTTATTATTCTCAATGTGTTGTAGAAGTCTCCATGATAATCATCGTGAACCCAAAAGTGACTGAATTCATGTTTTAGAATGAGACCACCGGTATAAAACCTTGAGATGTCATTGTTCCAGTTGCCATACCTTTAGATGCCCACGTATAGGTGAATATGCATATAGTTGTTGCTTGCCATGCGAACTGAGTCCAGATTATTGAAAATCTATGTTCATTTTCAAAACAAACTGAATATGGTTTCCATGCCAACTCAATTGCCCCTCTTTAATACGATTTTCCTTCGGTGCCTAAATAGAGTGAGTAAACGCTTAAAGAGGATTGGCGAGGAGGAGACTGGATACCATAAGCCATTTTCTTTCGATATAAAAGAAGTAGTGTCTACAAAATGAAGCCTTTTGGAAACTTACTGCCTAAATCATAGATGTGCACGTACATTCTAGGAAAGACCGAATTTAGGGTTAGAATTTCATGGACGAAATTCTTTTAAGGGGGGAAGAGTGTAAGACCTGCGTGCTTTATTTTACAATAAGTTGGCTGCCTTACCTTCTGCATTACAAAATTCGTATTTTATTAACCATATGAGTTAAATTAGTATCGATCTGCTTATGTGAGCAATGATTGTATTAAAAAGAATTATTACTACTATTATTGATTTTAAAGTTAATTCATGCTATTTATGCCGACAAATTATATCGATAGTTTAATTTAGTTGTTGTTCGATTTATTTAGTCCTTTCCCAAATGCGATTAGGTTGTTAACATTAGAATTAGTTTTGAGGTTTATTAAAATCGGACCTTGACATATTTGGGAACAAATAATTGATGAGGGATCGTATTGTCGATTTGGGTTTAGCAGATGAAGTATGAAACCAGATTAGAGGTGCTATTTATTGAACAACTTAGAACAAAAGAAAAGGGGAGGGGCATTTTTGTAAAAAGGGGCGCCTGGCCCCTTTTCTTCTTCATTTTCCACGCGAACCCCGACCCCTCGTATCTCTCTCTCTACTCTGCATCTTCTTCTTCCTCCTCCATCACCATGCTCGACCACTAAGCTCCCAAAACCCAAATTTTCGGTCAGCTCAGCTCGAAATTTTCCCAAATTTCACCTCCCCATCATTAAACAAACCTTTAGCTACAAAATCTGGGCAAAAATCTGAGGAATTCACCACGTTTCCGGTTCAGTTGGGCCAATATTAAAGCCCCAGGCGCGAGCCAAAGTTCAACCATGCAATCCTATTTCTAATTGCCTTAAATCCCCTGTAAATTGCGCTTAAAATTGCAGCTTCAGGCATCAAGTTAGTGAGCAAGAGTTTAGGTTGCAATTAGGGTCCGAATTGGGCGAATGGGGCACGGTTGGGGGTCTATTCATGCGAGGGTGAGCAAGAACCGAGGAAATGGGAGTCATTCGAGCCCTAAAGCCGAGCCGGTAGCATTGGATTCGAGCCTTTAGCATGGAGTCCAGGTGGGTGTTTCTCGCCTCCTAAGTATTAGTAGTTTCGAAATCATTTTAAGTTTTAAGTAGCGATGCATGTTAACTTTAGTTAGTTTATGCCTGAAAATAACTTCGAGTCGTTAAACGTTAGTTTAATTAATTAATATTCGAAAGTGGCTTGAATCGATACATGTTAGTTTAGTTAATTCATGCCTAAAAATTTAGTTCGAAGTGAATTATGCATGTTTAGATTCTATTCGAACCTATTCAGTTAATTCATGCCTGAAAATCTAGTTTGAAGTGAATTATGGATGTTTAGATCCCATTCGAACCTGTTCAGTTAATTTATGCTCGACAATTTAGCTCGAAGTGAGTTATGCATGTTTAGATTCGATTTGAATACATTAAGCTAATACATGCCTGAAAACTAACTTCGAAGTAAATTATAAACATTTGGAATCGACGTACGTGCATTTAGTTAATTCATAATCATTTATTAACTTTGAAGTGGATTATAAATGTTCAGAAACGACGTATGTACGTTTAATTAATTCATAATCATTTTCTAACTTCGAAATGAATTATAAATACTTAGAATTAATGTATGTACGTTTAGTTATTCCATAATCATTTATTAACTTCGAAATGATTTACAATGTTAAGGATTGATATATGTATGATTAGTTAACTCTTGTTCGTTAAATAACTTTGAAGTAAGCTATAAATGCTTAGAATCGAAATGGGTACGAATAGTTAACTCATGTTCGTATAATAATTTCGAAGTAAACCATAAATGCTTAGGATTGATATGTGTACGACTAGTTAACTCTTGTTCGTTTGATAACTTCGAAGTGAACTACAAATGCTTAGAGTCAATTCATGCTTGATTTGCTAAGTAAGGTACTATAGTTATATATGTGGAAGTGATTGTATATATATGTATGTATGCTTGCTGTAACGCACCGCCAAATAGTGTTGCTTGCCTAGGTAAGTACCTAAACCCTACCTCCTTATAAGCTAGCATGATAATATATTATGATTAATGAACTGCAATACCGAGATGATAGTTGGATGGTTTGAGGAAGAACTATGAGTGGTTCGAGGTTCTTGTGGTATGGTGATTGTGAGGAGGGAGCCTAGATTGTGAATTAATCGCAATCGTGTGGATTGCGAGGCCATGTGTGGCTTATTGTGTTGAAATGACTATGAAGTGCTTGAATGTATTATGTGTGCACCCCTCCCCTTTTATGTTAATAAGATGCATTATGCGTGTGAAGGTATTGTTTTAAAAAAAGGATTTTTTTTCGTGCTTCAAAACAATAGTAGCCATGACTATTAGCAATCAATGGCCTATTTTAGCTATATGAACTTTTTTTAGGAGCGAACTCCCTTGAACCGGGGAATCCCTAAAGAATTTGATTAAAAGGAAAGTGCGATATATGAAAAAGGATTTCACTGTGATAGGCAGCAAAATTATTAGTCGTTATGGCCGATACGCTTTCAATTGGCTAAGAAAATGTGCTTCGGACAATATGTTATGAATGATGTTAGCCTAGAGGATAAGTCCTGGTACTAGGAGACACTAGAAGGCCCTGACGAGGTTAATGTAATGGTTCAATATGTTATGTAGCCGCCCTGGGAGTAAGAGCTTAGCGTGAGCGTTAGGTCTCACTATGGGGTTTGAGTATAAATCTCACACAATCAGCACCCTGTGATGATCTTATGCCAGAAGTATTTTTCCTATTAAGTAAAGAAAAGCAATTAGCATTTTGCCATTTTAAGTATTTCAGGAGAAAGAAAGTTTCAAGGGCCATTAAGAGGCCAGTCAAATGAAATGTGAAAAGTTATAAGGGTCATTATGCGACCAATACGAGAGAAACTTCCTTTAATGAAAACAAGCCTCAAAGAGGCTAAGAAAAGAGTTTTTATGGGCCTCAAGAGGCTAAGCGAAGTGCTTTCAAGGAAAGAAGAAAAGTTTGCTGTGCATGTTCTCTGCCTTTCTTATGAATGAAATGTGAATGAGATTTCAAGTAAGGCTAAGTAAAGTGTTTTCATAAGAAGAAAGAAAGATGCTTGTGTATATCATCTAAATGAGATCTAAGTAAAGTGTGCTAATGAAAATAAAGCTTTATGTGAACATTTCAAGTATAACTTCTGAATGAGATGCTAAGTAAGATACGATCATGAAAAAGAAAGCCTTATCATCATATTTAACGCATAACCTATGAATGAGATTTGAATGAGACTTGAAATTTGTGTGTGCCTTACGTATATCATACGAATGAAATGTTAAGAACAGTATGATTATGAAAAGGGATAACCTTATGCGCACATCATATGAATGATGTTTCATATATAGTTTAAATGGAATGCTAAAAAGTTATGTCATAAAAAGAAAGATCCCTATGCTTAGCCCTCGTTGCTTGCTTATGTGAATTGAGTGCTTGGTTTTAAGAAGTTAGCTATTTAGGAGCCTAGAAATATGCTCAAGTGGTTACAATGAAGTTTATGTTTAGTGATCCTTCCATAAGGGTTTCATGAATGCCTAATATGATAGTAAAGTATGAATACGTGATATGTAGCTGTTAAAGATATTATTGCCTGCAACGGTTTTGTTTTAAGGTGGTTGGGAGACACTCACTGAGCGTATGGTTGGTCGTCCCACTACTCTTTCTCCTTTTTCCCCAGGTCTTCTTGTGACAGGAAGAAGTTGAGTCAACTATGTCAAGATGGAGTCTATTCTCGCTTGCAGGGTGTCGTGTGTGCCTACTTATGCCTTTAATGAAGTCATATAATGTATTCTTAGTTTCTAAATGCATGTAAACCAAGCATTCTAGTGCATGTATTGTATATGGTATAAAGGTCGCTCTGTATGGCCAAACGAGCCAACCATCTAATTAGTTAGATGTCTTCTTGGCCAAAGTTAGTTATGATTTGTGATGTAAACCGTAATACTCAAATTGTGTGAACCATTGAGTTGTATCTTTCATTTCTTCTTTATTAATGAACTATTCTGTGTGGTATACTCCGAGTGGGTGGCTCGTTGAGTTATTAACTCTGGTGTGTAGCCGTTGAGCTTCTTTTAAATGTTTTACGCTTCCGTTCATTTATAGGGATTTATTGTAAGGCGTTTAGCCTGAAAACGGTAAGTTTTTAGGGGAAATTCTGTCCGTTTCACTCCAGAATTTAGGTAAGAAATTAAGAAAACGTAACGCTTCCGGCCCTAGGGGCTGGGGGTGTTACATTGATGGTATCAGAGCAAAGGTCCTGTGACCATAGGCCGCGACCTGAGTCTTGCATTTCATATAGTCGCTTAAGAGCACTTTGCGGTTATGTGACATATGTTGTGCTTTGTGTGCAAATGTGAGCTTTGTATGATCATTGCTACACTTAACTAGTTATGTATGGCTCGAGAAGGTCGATTGAGTAAAAGTGGCGAGTTGTGCGTTAGTATATGAGTCAAATAGCTCTCCCCACACCTTCAGGTGATGTTGTGAGTACTACATTGGTATAATATGTTCCTAATGTGCTAGCTAACTTCATTGATTGACTTATATGTGACCCGGGTAAACCGATCGAATAAAATGTGAGCAACGTGTTAGGATATGAACCCAATTCACTTCTGTGTTCATGTGAGAGCTAAGTGATGTTTTGAATGATAAATATTTTCTTCGTGCGTTCTGATAAGACAATCGATAATTAAAGCACGTCAATTTAGACTCGAGCAATTGAAAAACCTTTTGTAAGCTCGTCTTTACACCTAAAGTATGATTTGCTCCTCGGACCCCATGATGGAGTGAGCAGACGTACTCAAAGGTTGGTAGAGAAGAAGTTCAAAACAGATCAGCTATTTTTCACCTTTGAAATCCCAAGTTTCAAAATGTTAATGTCTCTTCGCTGTCGATTAAGTTTTACTTTACACTCTTTAGCTATGATAAACGAGCTTAGGTTTCTAAGTACATGCCATTGTACTATACGTGTCGAGATTGGATGCTATAATTGATAATCCTACTAAATGATATCTTCCCTTTATTTTTGAATTCCGAATTCCCTTAGTATATTAGGGGCTACTTTTGTATGCACGCTTGAAAGACTATGTGCTTGTGGTAGGACCTCGTTGAGCATTGTATAAGTGTACCTATTGTCCTCCTTCTTTGCCATTGTTGTCTAAACAGTGCATTACTTGCTTTCTATTATACAAATTGTCATTCGGAAATGCAGCAACGATGTTTTAGTTAGAATGAACCCTGATAGACCGAGAAAGCATAAGGGAGGAAGAACCTAGTAGACTTTGGAATTGTACATGGTAAATGATCCCTACTAAGGTGAGCGACTTACAGTGAGACTCCTAGGATCACCTATGGGATGGGTGTACCTCATAAGATCTCAACGCGTACCTATAAGACCATTAATGTCAACCATACTCAAACAACCCTAGCAGCTGGACACCAGTCCTTCTTTAATTAGACGGTGTTTAGAATATGCCAGTGACCACAGGTTGCAAAGGGGGATTGCACGTGTATATACAATTCTAGGTGTTCTTTCTATGTGACAACCCTGTGAGTCTGCATGTCTTAAAGATTTCTTATAACGCCAAGTGATGCTGTATGATGTCTCTATTGCCTTGCTATGAAATGAAAACCCCCTAGTTAAGCAACTCAATTTTGAAACGCTTCGGTTTTGTATGCTAGTGAATGAGCTTGACTTGAGTCGGATTGGTATGTGACTTGATTATTCAGATCATCTAACTTTGGTATTCATGACTTGGCATAACTTCTGGCTTGTTGCTTGCATTCCGTGAATTCCATGATTCCACGTAATAGCTGAATAACTGAATACACACATGTTGAAGCATGATGAGACGACCTTAGGAACCTGCATTCGCACATTCTTGCCTTTGTATGTTTGATCAAAGTAGTGCAACAGAAGCATGTATGCCCATAATCCATAGATCCAGGACTCTCTAGGGGCATAACCATTCATTTATATGAATCTATGACCTCAGAGATGATCAGCCCCCAGTAAGAACCCTAGGGAAAGACTCCCCACCATTGAAATCATCGACTTACATTCCTGCCTTAGCATTTCCTTCTCCAAGCGGTCTTATCGGCATATTATGCTAGTTTATGTTAATTGTGATTTTGGATTTTCAGTGCTTTGTTGTAAATCCTGCATGATGTCAATGTGAATTTGAATGTTACGTCAAGTTCTTTTATTGCCAATATGGTGCGATTAGTGTCTCTGCTATCTTAGTGCAACGTGGTAACCTTCTAGTAAATGATTTAACCTAAGATTGACCTAATATCTTCACGTTTTAGAACAAACCTGATTAAGTTAGCCCGTTCATGCAACTTTACCATACCTTGTCTAAGTTGCCATGAATGAAATGTTTGAAAGTTATTTGTGATTGATGTAAAAACATGAGAATGTCGCTCACATATGCTTTCGTTTTATAGAATTGCTTGCCAAATGTATACTAGCCGGTTGCATGTTACTTCCAATTCGTAGACCTGAGAATGCTCAAATGCTGATGCTGTGCGACGCTATTATACTCGAGTGATGCTGTGTGGTGCTATGTGACGCTCTTATTGTTCTTAATGTGTTGTAGGAGTCTCCATAATAATCATCGTGAGCCCAAAAGTGGCTGAATTCATGTTTTAGAATGAGACCACCGGTATATAACCTTGAGATGTCATTGTTCCAGTTGCCATACCTTTAGATGCCCACTTATAGGTGCATATGCATATAGTTGTTGCGTGCTATGCGAATTGAGTCTAGATTATCAAAAATCTATGTTCATTTTCAAAACAAACTCAATATGGTTTCCATGCTAACTCAATTACCCCTCTTCAATTCGATTTGTCCTCGGTGCCTAAATAGAGTGAGTAGACGCTTGAAGAGGATTGGCAAGGAGGAGACTGGATACCATAAGCCATTTTCTTTCGATTTAAAAGAAGTAGTGTCTGTAAAATGAAGCCTTTTGGAAACTTACCACCTAGGTCATAGATGTGTGCGTACATTCTAGGAAAGACGGAATTTAGGGTTAGAATTTCGAGGACGAAATTCTTTTAAGGGGGGAAGAGTGTAAGATCCGCGTCCTTTATTTTTACAATAAGTTGGCTGCCTTACCTTCTACGCTACAAAATTCATATTTTATTAACGATATGAGTTAAATTAGTATCGATGTGCTTATGTGAGCAATGATTTTATTAAAAAGAATTAGTATTGCTATTATTGATTTTAAAGTTAATTCGTGCTATTTATGCCGATAAATTATATCGATAGTTTAATTTAGTCGTTATTCGATTTATTTAGTCGTTTTCGGAATGCGATTAGGTTGTTAACATTACAATTAGTATTAAGGTTTATTAAAATCGGACCTTGATGTATTTAGGAACAAATAATCGATGAGGGATCGTATTGTCGATTTGGGTTTAGAGGATGAAGTACGAAATCATACTAGCAGTGCTATTTATTGAACAACGCAGAACAAACGAAAAGGGGCGGGGCATTTTTGTAAAAAGGGGCGCCTGGCCCCTTTTCCTCTTCATTTTCCACGCGAACCGTGACCCCTCCTATCTCTCTATCTACTCTGCATCTTCTTCTTCCTCCTCCATCACTATGCTCGACCACTAAGCTCCCAAAACCCTAATTTTTGGTCAGCCCAGCTCGAAATTTTCCTAGATTTCACCTCCTCATCATTAAACCAACCTTTAGCAACAAAATCTGGGCAAAAATCAGAGGAATTCGCCATGTTCCCGGTTCAGTTAGGCTACAATTCAAGCCCCAGATGCGAGCCAAAGTTCAGCTATGCAATCCCGCTTCTAATGGCCTTAAATTCCTTTCAAATCGAGCTTAAAATTGCAACTTCAAGCATCAAGTCAATGAGTGAGAGTTTGGGTTCAAATTAGGGTTCAAATTGGGCGAATGGGGCGCGATTGGGGGTCTGCTCGTGCGAGGGTGAGCAGGAACCGAGGAAATGGGAGTTGTTCGAAACCTAGAGTCGAGCCAGCAGCCTTGGATTCGAGCCTTTAGCTTGGAGTCCAGGTGGGTGTTTCTCGCCTCCTAAGTATTAGTGGTTTCGAAATCGTTTTAAGCTTTAAGTTGCGATGCATGTTAAGTTTTGTTAGTTTATGCCTGAAAATGACTTCGAGTCATTAAACGTTAGTTTAATTGATTAATACTCGAAAGTGGCTTGAATCGATACATGTTACTTCAGTTAATTCATGCCTAAAAATTTAGTTTGAAGTGAATTATGTATGTTCAGATTCTATTTGAACCTATTTAGTTAATTCATGCCTAAAAATTTAGTTCGAAGTGAATTATGCATGTCTTGATTCTATTCGAACCAATTCAGTTAACTCATGCCTGGAAATTTAGTTCGAAGTGAATTATGCATGTTGAGATCCTATTCGAACCTATTCAGTTAATTCATGCACGAAAATTTAGCTCGAAGTGATTTATGCATGTTTAGATTTGATTCGAATACATTAAGCTAATACATGCCTAAAAACTAATTTCGAAGTAAATTATAAACATTTGGAATCGACGTACGTGCATTTAGTTAATTCATAATCGTTTTTTAACTTCGAAGTGGATTATAAATGTTCAGAAACGACATATGTACGTGTAGTTAATTCATAATCATTTTCTAACTTCGAAATGAATTATAAATACTTAGAATTAATGTATGTATGTTTAGTTATTCCATAATCATTTATTAACTTTGAAATGATTTACGAATGTCTACGATTGATGTATGTACGATTAGTTAACTCTTGTTCGTTAAATAACTTCGAAGTAAGCTATAAATGCTTAGGATCGAAATATGTACGAAGAGTTAACTCATGTTCGTATAATAACTTCGAAGTAAACCATAAATGCTTAGGATTGACATATGTGTGACTAGTTAACTCTTGCTCGTTTAATAACTTCGAAGTGAATTACAAATGCTTAGAGTCAATTCATGCTTGATTTGCTAAGTAAGCTGCTATAGTTGTATATGTGGATGTGATTGTATATATATGTATGTATGCTTGCTGTAATGCACCGCTGAATGGTGTTGCTTGTCCAGGTAAGTAGCTAAACCCTACCTCCTTATAAGCTAGCATGATAATATGTTATGATTAGTAAACCGCAAAACCGAGATGGTAGTTGGATGGTTTGAGAAAGAACTATGAGTGGTTCGAGGTTCTTGTGGTACGGTGCATGTGAGGAGGGAGCTTGGGTTGTGAATTAACCTCAATCGTGTGGATTGCGAGGCCATGTGTGGCTCATTGTGTTCAAATGACTATGAAGTGCTTGAATGTATTATCTGTGCGTCCCTCCCCTTTTATGTTAGTAAGATGCATTATGTGTGTGAAGGCATTGTTTTGAAAAAGGATGTTTTTCGTGTTTCAAAACAATAGTAGCCATGACTATTAGCAATCAATGGCCTATTTTAGCTATACGAACTTTGTTTTGGGAGTGAACTTGCATGAACGGGGGAATCCCTAAAGAATTTGATCAAAAAGAAAGTGCGATGTATGAAAAAGAATTTCGCTGTGAGAGGCAGCAAAATTATTTGCCGTTATGGCTGATACGTTTTCAATTGGCTAAGATAATGTGCTTCAGACAATGTGTTATGAATGATGTTAGCCTAGGAGATAAGTCCTGGTACTAGGAGACCCTAGAAGACCCTGACGAGGGTAATGTAATGGTCTGATATGTTATGTAGCCATCCCGGGAGTAAGAGCTTAGCATGAGCAGTAGGTCTCACTATGGGGTTTGAGAATAGATCTCAGCCAATCAGCACCCTATAATGATCTTATGCCAGAAGTATTTTTCCGATTAAGTAAAGAAAAGCGGTTGGCATTTTGCCATTTTAAGTATTTCAGAAGAAAGAAAGTTTCAAGGGCCACTAAGAGGCCAGTCAAATGAAATGTGAGAAGTTATAAGGGTCATTATGCGACCAACACGAAAGAAACATCCTTTAATGAAAACAAGCATCAAAGAGGCTAAGAAAAGAGCTGTTGTGGGCCTCAAGAGGCTAAGCAAAGTGTTTTCAAGGAAAAAAGAAAAGTTTTCTGTGCATGTTCTGTGCCTTTCATTTGAATGAAATGTGAATGAGATTTCAAGTAAGGCTAAGTAAAGTGTTTTCACAAGAAGAAAAAAAGATGCTTGTGTATATCATCTAAATGAGATCTAAGTAAAGGGTGCTAATGAAAATAAAGTTTTATGTGAACATTTCAAGTATAATTTCTGAAGGAGATGCTAAGTAAGATACGATCATGAAAAAGAAAGCCTTATGATCATATTTCACGCATAACCTATGAATGAGATTTCAATAAGACTTGAAATTTGTGTGTACCTTACGTATATTATATGAATGAAATGTCAAGAATAGTATGATTATGAAAAGAGAAAACCTTATATGCACATCATATGAATGATGTTTCATGTATAGTTTAAATGGAATGCTAAGAAGTTATGTTATAAAAAGAAAGATCCCTATGCTTAGCCCTCGTTGCTTGCTTCTGTGAATTGAGTGCTTGGTCTTAAGAAGTTGATTATTTAGGAGCCTAGAAATATGCTCAAGTGGTTATAATGAAGTTTATGTTTAGTGATCCTTCCATAAGGGTTTTATGAATGCCTAATATGATAGTAAGTATGAATACGTGATATGTGACTCTTAACGACATTATTGCCGGCAACGGTTTTGTTTTAAAGGGGTTAGAAGACACTCACTGAGCGTGTGGTTGCTCATCCCACTACTCTTTTTCCTTTTTCCCCAGGTTTTTCTTGTGACAGGAAGAAGTTGAGTCAACTATGTCAAGATAGAGTCTATTCTCACTTGCAGGGTGTCATGTGTGCCTTCTTATGCCTTTAATGAAGTCATGTAATGTATTCTTAATTTCTAAATGCATGTAAACCAAGCATTCTAGTTCATGTATTGTATATGGTATAAAGGTCGCTCTATATGGCCGTATGAGCCAACCATCTAATTAGTTAGATGTCTTCTCGGTCAAAGTTAGTTATGATTTGGGATGTAAACCCCAATACTCCGGTTCTGTGAACCGTTGAGTTGTATCTTTCATCTATTCTTTATTAATGAACTATTCTGTGTGGTGTACTCCGAGCGGGTGGCTCGTTGAGTTATGAACTCCGGCGTGTAGCCGTTGAGCTTCTTTTAAATGTTTTACGCCTCTGTTAATTTACAGAGGTTTATTGTAAGGCGTTTAGCCTGGAAACGATCAGTTTTTAGAAGAAATTCTGTCCATTTTGCCCTCGAATTTAAGTAAGAAGTTAAGAAAACGCAACGCTTCCGGCCCTTAGGGCTGGGGGTGTTACAATGAGGCAAGAAAAAAATCGTGCCATTTTGAACTATTATCCGGAGTTTCTAAATAGTTATGGCTATTGCAAAGAAATTACAAAGTTTTGTCAGTTCAACTACTTTGATTATGAATAGAAGCTCACATGGCTTGGAAAACCGAACTACATGGGCATGGGAATGAAATTTGAGAAGTGGGGAGAGTAATGACTCAATATCGAGGCCCATCGGACCATGTTAAGGTTATATGAGCTTTCATGAACCTCACAACACTCCTCTAGGTATTAAACCTTCTATTATTCATTTTAGAAACATGAAAAACCCATATTTCATTTAAATCCATTAAAGCCTTTTCATTATCACCTTAATTATTTCATTTGCTTCTATTTTACTCTAACTTGTTTCACTTTGAGTTCAATGATCGTAACTTATTTGTTTTTCAAACCATTTTAGTGTAACTTATCTTATATTAAATTGTTTGAATCATGGATGCATTTTTTATTAATCAATTTCTGTAAAGTTACAAATTATAGGAGTAAAAGTTGTTTGCTAACTACATTTACCTATATCTACATTTCTTAAGCAGAAACAGGGCCTAGTCTGTTGTTTCCCATTGTGCATAAGTATTATCAAGTGAGATTGCATTTTAAAGACCTCAGGTGCATTCATTGTCTGTATCTTTAGAAATCAGCATGTATTTATCAAATTATAATGTTTTGGTAAGTACATTAATGAATCAATTTAATCAGTGGTTTATCATATAATTGGTGACCCCATCAGTTATCAGTTATAGGGCATTGCCCTTCAGTTACCTGCACGGCCTCAAGTTAGGTTACCCAATCAGGTTGGCAGATGTACACCTATCCATAGATCATAACAGTATCAAGGGGTTCACTATTAGGTAATAACTAACAATTGCAGTTTGCGTTCATCTCATTCACTGTTTTAACTTAAAATGAATTGCAAAGCCAACGCCCAACCAATTTATGCAGAGATCTTTTAACAATACAGGAATGCACGTACTGAGCTTTCGCTCATAGTTCAAATTGTTTTCCATATTTTGTTTTAGGCAAATGCTCAGTGATTCGCCCTCATGCTAGCAAACCAGCTGAAGAAAATAAGTTGAGCAAGGGAATCGGAATGGATCAACAGTGACATAGTGCATGCATATTTAGAAGCTATGTTTTGAAATCTTCAGTGGATGGAGGTATAGATTATGAGGTGAATTACTTTACTATGGTGTGCAAACCATATTTGCGATTAACAATTGAATGTATATGGTTTGATAATGTGTGAATGTGTGTGGTTAAAGCTATGCCTAACTATTTTATTTCTAGTATACATACTTCAAGCCTTGCCCTTTTTAGACGGCGGTAGCATCCCTATCATCGAGACTATTAGTCCTAATTTACGGATTTATTAAGGTTTATTTGGGGGTGTTACAGATTTGGTATCATAGTAGGGTTATGAGTTTATTTTAATGGGATTATAAGGTACGAAGAGTTGGGATGGGAGGTTGATAAGATGGGGTAGTGAGAGCTATTATAACATGATTAGAGATTTGAGACCACGAAAATGGATGTTTACCCCTTTCATGTTCATCTTTTACGTTTGTATGGTCGATAGATCCTTCTGCAGTGCATAGGATGTTGCGTATTGCTGTGACCACCCATGTTTCTTTACCATATGTTAGCACGGTAGCCTATTTATATGACCTTTATTACGAGTTTCATAGCCACAGTTGTGGTCCATACCTCTATAGACAGTTGTGGTTAGTACCTAAAGTTACCCCTTGGAGTTCGTTATTAACATTATAGAGTTCATAGCCCTCATGAGCACATTTCAATAAGGTTTATTTAGATCGTGATAATCTATGGGGAATCCTCCTAAGATATATAAGCATACTTAGCATTTGGGTATCATATGGTGCAAGAGATAAATCCTTGTGTACAATCCTAGTTTGACTGTTCCAATATTGGATTATGTGTACCTTCCCCGAACAAAGGAATGGTTTAATGAGGGCCACATCAGGACAGGGAGTTAAGTGAACTAGACTTTACCATCGTGAATATGTATGAGCACTTGGGCATGGGTTACCAAGCTAACAGGAGTGGAAGACATCATGTTATTACATTTTAGCAAGCATGTCAATGGTTACATGAAACCAATGTAGAGAGCATAGCAACATTACAAGGAAACAAGGTGGGAAGTAAGTGAGATACTAAGGTGGTGGAACTATTCGAGTATTAAGAGCAATGGACGTAACTTCTAGAGTATTAATTTTAACAAGAGTTTCCGTGGGGGCATGTAGGATGTAAAGGAAAGAACCTGAAGAAGTGATATGTATGTACACCTATTACGTGCACTTTGCTAGTATGCACATCATACTCCTAGGGGATTTTTAGAGATGTAGTACATACTTTAGTTATGAGTTGTTCAATGACCAAGTAATGGGTGATGTAGAGAATCGAAGAAGTATGGTAGGCCATATCTTTTATTACTTGAATCTTGCATCCTTAACCATGCTTACTTGCCAACTTTTGCTATAGCATTCTCGATAAGAGACAGTAATGTAGAGACCACTTGGAGAGAATATGGGATTAGATTGCTCAGTTCAGAAAGGTACCAGTTTAGCTCAACTCATGACGTGGCAACAGAGTTACAAAGCTAGTGGATCACATGAGGTTCCAGTTTAGCCCAACACTTGGGTAACTTTTCTTATAAGCAACTCAAACCCAAACAATTATGATCATTTACCTCGTTGGTTATATAATGGAGCCTATAATGATCCCCAGTGTGCGTGCCTGTGTAAATTGCAAGAATATTCGATCATCTCTGCTTACGACACAGTTATTGTTGTGTTCATATTTCACTACCGCATACTCTAACTCCTTGTTCCTATTCACTTATTGTTTGTAAAGCCACCTGGCTTATGACATTAATAGAGTTCAACAGAGCTAAAGATTTAAGTCTCAGTGTGAGCTATAAGGTGTTTATGAGCTATGTTAGACTAGTTGAATAACTGTTGGCTACAAGTTAGTATGTATGGATGCAAGTTTTCATTTATTTAGGAGTTGTATTATATAGTCATTTCTCTCATCTGTTCAAATCTTGCAATTGTGTACTCCGGGTGCGTAAACCATTGAGTTATGAACTCCAGCGTGTGGTTGTTGAGCTATTGAAATGTTTCTTTCCATTTCAACTATCTATTGTAAGGCTTGAAACCTAGATTTAATCAGTTTTAGGCGGGGCTCTATCCATTTTATCCCAGGATTTAAGAGTTTCACTGAGGCACATTAGTATATTTGATGTCAAATACAATGATGTTTAAAACCCAATGTGGGGATGCCTTTTGCACCTTCCTAAGAAATTATTAGATTGTTAAGGTACATATACCCCTCTCGATAGGGAAAATGCATTGTGGGGCTATATCTTTGGGTTGAATCAATATGCGATGGATGTTATAATGAGTACTTATGTCTGTTTATGACAGTTTAGCAGCATATGGTATGTTACTCGATATTACATGGGTTGTATGTAGTGTGACAAGTTGTCATGCGAAGGGAACATTTGTTTTTGTCACTAAGACCTTACATTGGCAATGCTCCCTAGTCATTGACCTACCTTTACCCTAGCCCTTGGATCATTTAGGGTATCATTTCGTTGCTCATAGCACTTACTTGCTCTATAGTAGTTCTTTGTCTAGACCATTGCTTTAATGGCCACAATTGACATCTAAACCATGCCAAGTATAACTTATCTTTTGCAAGAATGGCTTTCATATAGTATTTCTTATAATGGTTGTCAATATTCCGATACCATTGACTGTTATCATCTTTTATTCGTTCTCTTGGGAGCGTACTCACACATGTATCTTATATCTCTTTTATTCATTGTTTAATACCTATATCTCGTTCATTTATTGTTGAGAGCATGTTCACGCATATATCTTATACTCCATTTATGCGTAATGATATGCTCGTATGACTTGCTCTGAATTCATAAGGTGATTCATCTCTCATTGGTGTTGGTGATTGTTATAATCCTCTTATTCTCCTTATTTTGAACTTCAAGTCCCACACATATATCTTACACGCTCATAAGTAAACTCCATCTTTTCTATTCAATCTTATTGCTGGATTTGAACTGGTTTTATATGAGCAAAGGCATGTTTCTAATGTAACTTGTTCAATCTATTTACTTATCTATTGCACTTTACCGGTCCAATTTATTGATCTATTTATTGCACTTACAATTCTCACACCTATATTTTATATCCTCATAAGTAAACTTCAGTAATCCTCATTTTCCTATTGTTGTACTTGACTCGGCTCCATATGAGCAAAGGCATGTTCCCACTACAACCTATTCAATCCATTTATTTATTTATTAGACCTTACTTGCTCAAGCTATTTATTTATCCATTGTACCTTGTCTATGAAATCTATTTCTTTATTTATTATATTTTGTTTGGCCACTCTCTCGATTGCATTTATCTTCTAAATGGTATCTAGGAAGTCACCCTATTGGAACTCAGTTGTTGGCGAGCTTGTTTTTAAATCATCAGTTAAACTCGAAGGTAACCAGACCATCTTTCTTCTTGGATAACTATGCATTGGATCCTTTATAATCAATAATTATAAACCATGATTCTTATGGTATTATGTCTCCAAATTATGGATACACTCATAGTTATCTTTATTCTAACCACCCCATGATAATCTCTCATTTATTAGCCTTTTCTAGTCTCATTGTTCATTTCTTTTGTATGTAATGATTCGCTTGGCTAATAATTCTATCACTCTCATCCCTAACTATGGTCATTTCATTGCCCATTATCGATCGGGAGCAGATCCTTGAGTAGTTCGATGAAGGGAGATCATGTGACGCATTAGGAGTATCAGATGAGGATATTTTGATAAGGGCATAGTCTCAAGAACTGTCTAATTATATCGGAGTGAGCCGAAAGAAACATTGAGTATAAGGTCAGACCTAACCTAAGCAAGCATTAAGAGGAAAAATTCAAGTACATGTTGAGGTGATACAAGGTCGATAAAAGAGTTCTGCTGGCAAAACATGGAAATAACCAAAGTCTCAGGTGGGTTATGAAGTATTTCAAAAGGCTTTTCTAGTCAAGGCAGTAAGAGACCGACTATCTAGAGACAATTAGGGACTAGTTACATTGGGCCTTATGATTCATTAAAAGGGTAAATCCTGTAGCTTGTTGACTATACCTACCTATTGATCCCGGATACGTACATAATGTGTTTTATAGCTCATAATAGTATCAGAGTACTTATCAGGGTATACAACAGTTTTCATTAGTGGATAAGGTGATGAAGCAGTAGTGAGCACCTCCTCACTAGTAACAAGGTTCTTTTCTTTCGAAGAAAATATCAATTTTGAACCAAAGTAATTGAGTTCATTGAAGCATCTCAATATTAATGGATCCAACTCTTTTAAGTTTGAGACTATAGTACTTTGCAACCTAGGATAACATTTGCATTTGTATGGAACTCCTAGCAGTCAAAGTGGTGAAAATACTAGCAAAGAAACTTGCATGAAACATCAAGGTAAAATGATGTAGACATTAACGACAAAATCATCTTTTGGGTCATGAAGATCTTCTTCAACATTCAGTGAGGTAACATACATTAGAAGACTCTTGAAAACAAACTATTGGAACTGACAGAAAAGCTAGGCTGATAAAAGGAGGAGATCCCTGGAGTTTCAGGTAGATGATAAGGTCTTTTGTTTTGAAAATTTTTCTAACTAAGGATATCAGGAGGGTAATCTACGAGCCAAATTGAAGCCAAGATCTATTAGACCATACAAGTTCATTGAAAGCTTGAATTCCATAGCTTGTCGACCATGTCTGGCTATATAACTTAAACACGTGCATAACATATTCCTTACCTCATAATTCAGGCAATACATTTCAGATCTTGATCATGCTCTCTTAACCAAACCCATTGCGGTCATTGAGGGTCTCGCGCTTGAGGGGCACCCAGTCTATATATTAGATCACATGATTAAATGGCTAGGCATCAAGCAGATATCTTTAATCAAAGTATTTTGGGCAAAGCATACTTCCTCAGAAGCCATTTGGGAAACTGAAGAAGAAATGAAAGTCAGGTACCCACATCTATTTGAGATAACCTTGCATGTCTTAAAAAAGTTCATAAGTTTCGAGGACGAAACTCTTTAAGGGGAGAAGGCTGTAATAGCCCGACCCTAAATCATGTTTATTTATTTAATTAATCCATATTATTAATTTTTTATATTTATTTATCTCATTTAATCATCTCGGTTGGGAGAATTTATTTCGGGCCTCACTTTGCAATTTGAGTTTTATTTACCGTAATAATTTTGAGTGAATCGATATTGGGCCCTAATAAATAACATTAAGTGATAAATTATTTTTCATAATGTCACAAAAATTTAATTTTTAACCATGCAAGAATTTGGGCCCATATTTATTATGTTTGGCCCAATTCATTTGAGCCCGAATTGCGGCCTGATTCATTAGGGCTCAAATTGGTCCAAAAATTTTGGTGTAATTAAATTAAGTTGATCACTATCTTTTGCACTAAATTTTGATTAGCAAAAAGCTACTTTATGTATGTATTTAAATCAGCCATTTTGCTAGATAAGATCAAAGAAAAAATATATCTAGGCAAGCAAACACCAATTTCTCCTCTTCCTCTCTTCCTCCTCACCCGGGGCCACCCCCTACTGCCGCTAACTGCTGTTGCTGCTGCCACTGATCAGGCTACCACCAGCCACCTGCCCCACCACCCAACACCACTAGCCATCACTCAGCTCCCCTATAACCACCAAACACCACCTCCACCTCTCTCTTTCAAGCTTGAAGTGAGGTAAGCTCTAACTTGATCTTGACTTATTTTTGATTTTTATGATTGTTTTAGTGATGATTTATGGCCCCATAGATCAAAATGAGTGCTAGCATGTAACTTTTATTATGTTTAGGGAGGTTGGAAAAATTGAATAGTTGAGCTTGGATTTGATCAGTGGAACTTGAATTAAGAAAGTTTGAATTTGAGTTGGTTTATGATCATTGGTATACAAATGAATTAATAAGTTGTGAGTGATCTTTTTTTTTTTGTTGTGATGGTTGGATGCAAGTTTGAGTTTGGCATAATCTAGGGTTTCAAGATCATGCATGATTAAGTTGGATTTTTGAATCAAGTATGTATACTTGAAAAGATTTAGGTACAATTTAAAGGTTGGATGTGTTATTGACTTAAAAGGATGATGTTATGTGAGTTTTATCAAAATTAGTGGATTATGAAAAATTTCATAAGTGGCCAAAAGAGCTTGTTTGAATTATTTATGCAACTAGGTGAGTTTATGGGAGCATTTTGAGTGATATGTAAACAAAGAGGGGCATTTAGAGCTGTGAACAGACCCAAAATAGGGGTCCCTTTTACAAATAAACTGGTAATAATTGACATATTGAAAAATTGTTATTTTTTTTGTCTAAGTAGATCCTTGAGTTATCTCTCAAATGCCTTTTGAATCACTTCATTCCGAGCTGTGTGAAAAAAGTTATGGCCGTTTTACTAAGACTGCGCAGGATAGATTTGAACTATGCACTATTGTGTTTCAGCTCAATTTTAAGGGCCGTGTTGTGGTAATTGGGTTTTGTACAGTGAACAAAAGTGTTATAGGTCTTCCTAGGCTTTTCATATTGGTGTTTTACAACTCAATTGGAGGCCAAGGGTGAAAGATATGGATTTTCTAAAGTAGACCCTCAAACGATAATATGAGGCAAGAAAGAAATCGTGACATTTTGAACTGTTATCCGGGGTTTCTATACAACTATGGCTATTGCAAAGAAATTACAAAGTTTTATCAGTTCAATAACTTTGATTATGATTAAAAAAAAGCTCACATAGCTTGGAAAACTGAACTACATGCGCATTAGAATGAAATTTGAGAAGTGGGGAGAGTAATGACTCCAGATCGAGGCCCATCGGGCCAAGTTAAGGTTATATGATCTTTCATGAACATCACAACACTCCTCTTGGTATTAAACCTTCTATTATTCATTTCAAAAATATTAAAAACCAATATTTCATTCATATCCATTAAAGCCTTTTCATTATCACCTCAATTATTTCATTTTGTTCTATTTTACTTGAACTTGTTTCGCTTCGCGTTTAATGACCATAACTTATTCGGTTTTCAAATCATTTGAGTGTAACTTATCTTTTATTTAATTGTTTGAATCATGGATTCCCTTTTTATTGATCAATTTCCATAAAGTTACAAATTATGAGAGTAAAAGTTGTTTGCTAACTGCATTTACCTATAACTACATTTCTTAAGCAGAAACGGGACCTAGTCTATCGTTTTCCATTGTGCATAAGTATTATCAAGTGAGATTTCATTTTAAATACTTCAGGTACGTTCATTGTCTTTATCTTTAGAAATCAGCACGTATTTATCAAAATAATAATGTTTTGGTAAGTGCATCAGCGAATCAGTTTAATTAGTGGTTTATCACATAATTGGTGACCCCATTAGTTATCAGTTACAGGGGCATTGCCCTCCAGTTACCCGCGTGGCTTTAGGCTAGGTCCTCTAATCAGTTTAGCAGATGTGCACCTATTCATATATTGTAGCAGTATTAAGAGGTTCACTATCAGATAATAACTAGCAATTGCAGTTTATATTCATCTCATTCACTATTTTAACTTAAAATTAATTGCAAAGCAGGCACCCAACCAACTTATGCAGAGATCTTTAACAATACAGGAATGCAAGTATTGAGCTTCGGCTCACAGTTCAAAATATTTTTCATGTTTTGTTTTAGGCAAATGCTTAGTGATTCGTCCTCATGCTAACAAACCATCTGAACAAAATAAGTTGAGCAAGGAAATTTGGATGGATCAACAGTGAGATAGTGCATGCATATTTTAAAGTTGTGTTTTGAAATCTTCAGCGGATGGAGGTGTAGATTAAGAGGTGAATTACTGTACTATGGTGTACGAACTATATTTGGGATAAACAATTGAATGTATATGGTTTGATAATGTGTGAATGTGTGTGGTTGAAGCTATGCCTAACTATGTTATTTCTAGTACACATACTTCAAGCCTTGTCCTTTTGGACGACAGTAACGTCCTTATCATCGAGTTTATTAATCCTAATTTAGGGATTTATTAAGGAGAATTCATATAGTGGAACACGTTTAATTTGCGGGCATTACAGACAATAGTCCTCAAAACCACTCCGTTCAACCCAAATGATTCACCAACTACTTTTAATTTCTCAACTCGTTATAGTTTTAACCTAACTACTAAATCAGCTATCACAAATATTTCAAAAACATTTAGAAATTAGTAATAGGCTTAGGGATTAGGAACCACCCACCTGGACTCCAAGCTTAAGGACCCGTTCTAAGGGCTTTTGGGTGCTGTTGTGGATGTTCAGGAACCAGGAATTCGATTCCTAATTTGCTGCCTAAATGCCATCTTCGAACTAGCCTGCCCAAAAGCACTGATTCTACTCGATTCGTCACTCCTCCTGAAGCACTGCTGCTACTGGAAGCCCGATGGTTGCTGGAATCATGCGCAGTCGCCGGAATCTCGCTTAGTCATGGTGCTTCGCTTCATCCCTCTCCTCTCTCTTTCACGTAGTCTCTCTCTCTCCCTTCTTCTAGTTTTGGGTGGGCTGCGGAGGAGGTCACGGCTAGTCACTGGGGTGGCGTTGGCCGATGCACCAGTCAACGCAGTGTCGACCCACCGTCGCCCATGCCAGCTCTTCATGTCCTTCTCCCTCTTTGCATGTGTTGTGGGTCATGGAGGATGGGTTTCAGAATCCCCTCCCCTCTATTCTGTCTCCTCTAAGAACGATTGTCGGCTGCTACTGCCCACCGATGTTGCCTCCGTTACTACTTTTAATTTCTTAACTCATTATAGTTTCAACCTAACTACTAAATCAGCTATCATAAATATTTCAAAAACATTTGGAAATTAGTAATAGGTTTAGGGATTAGAGAAACACCCACCTCGATTCCAAGATAAGGACCCGTTCTAAGGGCTTTTTAGGACTGATTTGAGTGCTCACGAACCCGAAAAGTTCCCCTTTTTGCCACTAGACTCAGACTCGAAGCAACCACGCAAATCCGATTTCTACCCCATTTTCGTTGCTACTAACGTTGTTGCTGCTAGTGGTCGCCGAAATTGTGCCTAGTTGCCGGAATCGTGCCCAGTCGCCATTCCTCGAGCCCCATCTCGCTCCTCTCGCACTCTCTCTCTCTCTCTCTCTCTCTAATTGTGGTGGGCTGCGGAGGTGGTCACGGTGCTAGGTGGCCGCATAAGGCGCGACGATCGGTCACCGACAGCCCCCCTCTCTCTTCTATGGTGGTCAGTTAGGGGGGTTAGGAGGAGGAGCCAAATTGAACCCCCCCTTCGCCTATCTGCTGTGAAAGAAAGGGGCCACGGCCCCCCTTTGTTTCCTTTTTTTTTGTTTCGTTGCTTGCCCATTCAACTAATATTACTAGCCCAATCTCGTGTATCTTAGTCTAAAGTCAAGCCGGTAATACACTCGCTCATCGATGTATTAATTCTCGATAATAAGGCTCGGTCTAATATTTAACGAAACTCATCCCAAAACTTGACAATCTAGTCATATTCGAGAAATGACTAAATTAAAATATCGGCACCATTTGATGCCACTAATTAGCACAAATTAAATTTTAAAGCCAATAATAATAATAACATTAATAGCGACAATAATATTCTTTTTAATAAAATTATCACTCACATAAGCACATCAATAATACTTTAAACCATATCGTTACTAAAACACGATTTTATTACGTCAAAAGGTAAGACAGTCAGCTCAACATAAAAATAAGGAACGTGGGCATTACATTCTTCCTCCCTTAAAAGAATTTCGTCCTCGAAATTCCAAAGCTCAGTTCAGTCATATCTACGATGTGCACACACTTGATGCAAACCACACAAATCATACTAAAATCCAAATTCTTGCTTTAGAATTAATTGAAACTGAAAAGAGGCTTATGTTATCCAGTCTCCTCCTTGCCATTCCTCTTCGAGCGACTACTCACTTTATTTAGGCGCCGAGGGCAATCGCATAGAAAAGGGGCCAAATGAGTTGGCGTAGAAAACCACATTAGGCTTGTTTTAAAAGGAACACAGACTTTTATTTATCTAGACTCAATCCGTATAGTAAACAACACTTCTACGTATATGCATCATTATTAATCGGTGTCTAAAGGTATGACAATGGGGCCATGACATCTCAGGGTCATATATAGGTAGTTTCTTTTTAAAGAATGAATTGAAATCACTGTTAAGATCAAAACGGTTAACCTGGAGGCTCCTATAACACATTAGAGCAGTAAGGGCATCACATAAGTAGCATGTAGCATCACTTTAGTACAATGGCATCGTATAGAATCAACAACTCAGCATTCTCAAGTCTACGAATCATAAGCAACATGAATTTTTCCAACACGTATATAGCAAGCAGTTTACAAGGGGAAACATATGCAACTGACATTCCTATGTTTATACGTCAATCACAACTAACTTTTAGGCCTCATTCACGGCAATTTAGATAGACATGTCAAAGTCATATGAAGGGGGTTAACTTAATCAGGTTCATTCAAAAGCATGAAGATATTAAATCACTCTAAGGTTAAATTAATTAACCAGGGAGCCACCATATCACATTAAAGTAGCAGAGACATCATATTACGTCATATTGACAATGATGGACTTGAAGTAGCACTCAAGATCACATTAACATCACGTAGAGTTAACAACAGAGCACACACAATATTAAGAATCACAAGTAACATGAACCAGCATTGCATACCAATAGGAGCAATTCGAAAGGAAAATGCTATGGCAAGGATGTAAGTCGATGTGTGGTAAAAGTCCAGCATAAGTCCAAACATAAGTCATTTAAGGGAGATAGATACATGGTTTCTTAACTATGCTAAATTTAATGCCACCCTAGCTATCATAATGTTCTACCTTTAGGTCTCATTTAGAACTAGTTATTTCTGGATCATGGAAATATGCAACATGATCTCAGACTTATGTATTTCTATTAATCACATTGGCAAAGCATGGGTCATTTCCCTAGGAGGTAATAGGGTGATATATATGGTACAACAATTCCAAAGTTTGTCAGATTCTTCCTTTTATCTCCGTTCTAGGTGTGTTGGGGTCGATATAGCCATGACACTATCAATCATATGATAAGAATAGTATTCCATGTGACGATGAGCATAATGCCTAACTGACTCGTAAGTAACAGTAGTTATATGTTGGGAAGCAAGGAAGACTCCCTATGTGAATAACGATCCTGATTAAGGCCTCACCTAAGTATTAATGGTGCATATACAAAAGGCTCAGAATGACATGTAGGCAATAATCAACAAGGTCTATCACAATCACCCATATTGGCATACACACATACGAAGCTCTCACTTAGTTCCTTTAGCAATTGAGAATTTATGCAAAAAGGGGTATCGTCTAAAAGAACTTTTAGTCAAGAGAAGCAATCTTTTAGTCACTTACTAACAACTTGTCATCAACACATCAAGCAACGAATGCATCTTAGCATGTAGGTATTTGAACATCCAGTCACACATAGAAAGTTATGTTCATGGAACGAAGCAACATCATTGTAAAGCGAGTACAAGTCTTCATATGCATCAGTAAGGCCTAGCTATATAATTAGAAAGGTCTTTTAATGTGAAAGAAAAATCACTATTTTGGAAAGATTTTAACTTTCAAAGTCTCTAGGTTTCAAAAGAAGAATAGTTTAACTACTTCTAGCTCTTTCTCTACCAACCATTGAGTACGTCTGCTCATTCCATTATAGGGCCCAAGGAGCAAATCGCAGTTTAGGGGCAAAATGAGCTTAGAGTTAAGACTTTTCCAAACATTTGAATTCAAATCAAGCGTGCTTTAAACTTGCGATTAAATCACCAAAGTGCATATCCGAAACAACCATTGTTGAGCCAACACTTAGCTCATTTATGGGAATACAAGTCATTCAGCCTATGCTTTAGCCAATGGCACATTTATCCAATCAATGAGCTCACTCAAGCCTCACATAGCTAGCTAAATGCACCGAAGTTCACATAAAAACCACATTTGCACATAAAACAGTCATATATCACATCATCATGAACGTGTTCCTAGATAACTATATAGAATGTAAGACTCAAGTGCGGCCCACGATCATAGGACCTTACTCTAATACCATCTGTAACAACCCCAACCCCTAGGGTCAGGAGCATTAATGACTTCTTAATTCCTACTTAAATTCTGCAGCAAAATGGACAGAGTTTCCCTTAAAACTAACCATTTCTCAGGCTTAAAGTCTTACGTTAAATCCCTGCAATGAATAGAAGCATAAAGAACTCTAAAATAAGACCGACGGCTACACGCCAGAGTCCATAGCTCTACGGGCCACTCGCCCGGAGTACACCAAAATAATAAAGTTTAATAATAAAGAAGGAAATAAAAGATACAACTCAACGGATCACACATCCGGAGTACTAAGGCTTTACATCCCAAAAATAACACAACTTAAACAATGGTGATTGACTAATCAGACGGTTGGCTCGCATGGCTATATAGAGCAACCTCTAAACAATATGCATTACATGAACTAGAGTACTTTGTTTACATACATTTACAAAACCTAGGGATATAATATATTATATTGTTTAACATGTGAATCCACTCCTGTATGTGCGTACATGACATCTTTTCAAGAAAGGGTAAACACCAACCCGGCATAAATAAATGGACTTCTACCTGTCATGGTGAAAACCTGGGAAAAGGGAAAATAGTAATGGGATGAGCTACCACACACTCAGTGAGTATTACTCGGCTCCTTAAAAACCAAAACCATTTGCAGGCAATAATGATAAGTAACATGCACACGTCATTTGTAACACGCACACTTCAGATCACCCATATTGAAGGTTGCTGAGATAGCCATGTCCACTAGGAGCTCAAGTTTGTATGCATTTGCTCCCACCTTTGCTAGAACCTTGAAAGGTCCATCTCCTCTAGCCATCAGCTTACTCTTCCTTCTGGTAGGGAACCTCTCCTTCCTAAAGTGTAGCCAAACAAGGTCCCCAGGTTGAAACTCCATGCCCTTCCTATTCTAATTAGCGTTAGCCTTGTAAGCTTCATTGACTTTCTCAATGTGTGCTCTAATCTGTTCTTGGAGCCTTTTCATATCATTGGCCCTCTGGTCAGCCTCAAAACTGACCTTACAATCAGTAGGTAGAGGAATAAGATCAATAGGGGTCAGGCAATTAATCCCATACAATGCCTCAAAACGTGAACAGCCAGTAGCCCTGACAGGTGTTCTGTTGTAGGCAAACTCAGCATGAGGCAACTTAATATCCCATTCCTTCAAGTTTTTCTGGACCATGGTCCTCAGGAGGGTGGACAGGGTTCTGTTGGTGACTTCAGTTTGGCCATCAGTTTGATGATGGCAGGTTGTGCTGTACAAGAGCTTGGTACTCAATAGATGCCATAAGCTTCTCCAAAAATGAGACAAAAACTTAGTGTCCCTATCACTTACAATGGTTTTGGGGGCTCCATGCAGCCTGATGATTTCTCTAAGGTACAAATCAGCAATATGAGAGGCATCATCAGCCTTATGACAGGCCACAAAATGGGCCATTTTGGTGAATCTGTCTACCACCACCATAATTAAATCTTTACCCCTCTGTGTCCTAGGTAATACAACAATAAAATCCATACTTACATCTTCCCAAGGTCTCAATGGGACAGGAAGGCATGTGTAAAGACCCTGATAAAACTGGCTCTTGGCTTTATGGTAAATGGAGCACCTGGACACTACCCTGTGCACATCTTCTCCCATTTTGGGCCAATGAAAGTGCTCTTTCAGGATGTCCAAGGTCTTGTTCATCCCAAAGTGTCCAGCAAGTGATCCCGTATGGGCCTCTCTTACCAACAATTCTCTCAATGGATATGCTGGGATACACAGTTTGTTTTCCTTGAACAAAAAAACCATCTTGCATTACATAAGGCCCTTGAGCTGGAGTGCAACTGACTAACTCCTGAAAAGCTGAGTCTTTAAGGTAATAGGCCTGAATGGACTGCAATCCCAGTAGCTTTGTACCTAGGACAAAGATTAACGCATATCTCCTTGAGAGTGCATCTGCTACCACATTTTCTGATCCCCTCTTATGCTTGGTAGAAAAACTGAAAGCTTGCAGAAACTCTACCCATTTGGCATGCCTGGCATTGAGTTTGGGTTGGCCATTAAGGTACCTCAATGCTTGATGATCTGAATGCAGGACTAAAGCCTTAGGCTTCAGGTAGTGACTCCAGTGACTCAAAGCTCTAACTATGGCATAGAATTCTTTGTCATAGGTCGAGTAATTGAGTTTTGGACCACAAAGCTTTTCACTGAAGTAGGCCAGAGGCTTCCTAAGTTGTGTAAGAACAGCTCCAATGCCTATCCCACTGGCATTACACTCTACCTAAAACAACTCTTTAAAATTGGGCAAGGCTAGGACAGGTGCTTCACATAACCTCTGTTTGATGGTCTCAAAAGCCTTCTGTGCTACTGGAGGCTAAGAAAAGCTGCCCTTCTTCATACATTCAGTAAGAGGAGCCATGATTGTACTGAAATCCTTAATAAACCTTCTGTAAAAGGAGGCTAATCCATGAAAGCTTCTGACTGCAATGACTGTATTAGGCACTGGCCAAGTTTTGATGGCCTCAATCTTGGCTTCATCCACTTGAATTCCATCACAGGACACCACATAACCAAGGAAGATAACCCTTGGCACTAAGAACTCACATTTTTCCAGCTTCCCATACAACTTTTGGCTTCTAAGGGTGGTGAAAACCTGCTTAAGGTGCTGAATGTGATCAAACTTAGTTTTGCTGTACACAAGTATGTCATCAAAATATACAACCACAAACAGACCTATATAGGGCCTAAGCACTATATTCATCAGCCTCATGAAGGTGCTAGGTGCATTAGACAGCCCAAATGGCTTGACAAGCCATTCATAAAGCCCTTGCTTTGTCTTGAAAGTAGTTTTCCATTCATCCCCTTCTCTCATTCTGATATGATGATAACCACTTTTTAAATCTATCTTGGAGAAGATCTTAGAACCATGCAGTTCATCCAACATATCATCAAGTCTAGGAATAGGGTACCTGTACTTCATTGTGATGTTGTTGATAGCCCTGCTGTCTACACACATCCCCCAGGTGCCATCCTTCTTTGGCACTAACAATGCTGGACTGAGCATGAACTTATACTTTCCCTTACATAACTCCTATCAATCAGTTCCTGGACTTGCCTTTACAGATCCTCAGTTTTAGTAGGGTTGCATCTGTAGGCTGGTTTGTGTGGCAATAGGGCTCCAGGGCGTATATCAATCTGGTGTTCTATGCCCCTTTTAGGAGGGAGGCCAGGGAGTAAGTCTTGGGGAAAAACATCTTGAAACTCCTTTATCAAGGGCTGAACAGAAGGGTGTAGGGTTGCTGTATCTGAGTCAGGAGTAAATTCCAGTATTAGCATAGCAAACACAGATTTTCCCTTGGTAATAGCCCTTTCCACTCTTCCCCCATTGATAAGTAAAGCACTCTCTTTGTGTACAACCCTCCTAGTTTCAGGTTTTTGTGTTTGGTTGGGGGGTAAAGGGGTCACTGTCATCTTTTTACCCTTCAGTTTGAAGGAATAAGTGTTAGATTAACCATAGTGAGTGACATCCCTATCAAACTGCCAAGGTCTGCCTAGGAGCAAATGACAAGCATCCATTGGCAACACGTCACAGAGAACTTCATCCTGGTATTCACCAATTGAAAAAGGAACTAGGGTTTGCTTGGAAACTGTTACCTCATTCCCCCTTTTGAGCCATTGTAAGGTATAGGGTCTAGGGTGACTGATGGTGGCCAGATCCAGCTTACTGACCATTTCAGTAGAAGCTATATTAGTACAGCTACCCCCATCTATAATCAAGTTGCATGTCTTATTGGCTACCTTGCATCTGGAGTGGAATATCTGCTCCCTTTGGTTAACTTCAGGTGGGGCTTTAGTGGCATAAAGGACCCTTCTAATCATGAGCATCTCACCATCTTCAGGTGGCAGGTAAGAGGTTTCACCTTCTTTAGGAGAGTCTTCTTCTTCATCCTCTTCTACCTCCATGTGATCTAACTCTTCAATTTCTCTGATTGTGAGTACCCTTTTATTAGGACAGTCTGCTTGAAAGTGACCATAGCCATGACACTTGAAACATTTCTTTTGACTTTTAGTAAAGCCTTTGGCAATCTCTTTTCCCTTCCCCTTATCATCCTTAGGGGTAGATTTTGGTTTGTAGGAATTAAAGGGTTTCACTGGCATAGCAGGTTTAGGAGGGGCAATAGAGTAAGGTCTTCTAGACTTAAGCTACTTTTCTACCTTAATAGCTAGCTTGCAGGCATCTTCAAATGTCCAGAAAGGTTGCAGCTCAACCCTCTCTAAAATGGCAAAGTTTAAGCCCTTAAGAAACCTGGCAATGGTTTATTCAGGTTCCTCCCTCAAGGCACACCTAATCTACAGCTGCTCAAACTCCCTGATATATTCTTCAACCTTTGTACTCCCTTAGAGCAAGGAAGTGACCTTCAGATACAGTTCTTGCTTATAGGTGGCTGGCAAGAACCCCTTATCCATATGCTTTTTCAGTTTCACGCAAGTTTTGACCTTAGATTTACCTTTCAATGCCCTGGTTCTCTTTAGGTTCTCATACCATAGTGAGGCATACTGTTTTAGTTTTAAAACAGCAAGCTTGAAACCCTTCTCTCTAGAGTAGCTTTTGATTTCTATAATTCTTTCCATAGCCTAAACCCAGTCTAAATAATCTTCATGCTTCAGACTTTTATCAAATTCAAGAGCCTCTATTCTAAGGTCCTTAAGGTCATCCCTGTGCATTCTCCATCTTCTTGGCCTAGCATCTCCAATGGAAGATTCACTGCCATATTGAGAATCAGGAGGGGAATCATAACCTCCAGGGGGTTCCTGAGGTGGTTCCCTTTCTCTTCCTCTAGGCTGATTCATCAGTTGTTGAATCTGAGTTGCAAGGGTTCTGATACTTTCTTGCATTTCCAGAACAGCCCTATCCTTTCTAAGCTCATGAGCCTGTTCTAGAGAGAGACCTCTATGAACTCTCACAGTGGAGGGGAAGTGTTTTCCCTGTCTGTCATGGTGTGTGGGTAAAAATCAGAATGCAGTGGTTGTTTGAGGGGCTTGGTTCTTTATGGCTGGGATTATATTTGGTCTGACAGGGTTTTCTTATATCTGAGCAGCCAATGAACAAAGCTGGGAGAGAAAACAGTAAAGGGTAACAGAAGCAACTCACCAAGAATCAAGTTGGGCTCTAATACCAGCTGATGTATGCAGGTACTGCTTGCTAGACTTAAGCTGAGCTAGCAACTCAACATGGAAGACATGAACTGGCCTAAAGGAATTAATTCCACCAACTAGAGCTACAAGGATTCACCACCAACTCCTTAAAGCAGAATGCACTAGGAAATTGGATAAAGAATCACTCCCATACACCACCTAAACAGGCTAAAGTTAGAGAGATTTGAGAGAGTTTTGCTTAAAACCAGCAAAGGGATTTTTCTTTTAACATAATCTGAGTATTACAATGAAGGGCAAGCCTTAAATATCAGGTTACAACCAAGAAATCAACGACTATAAGTGATTCTAGCCAAATTAAGAAAACAGAAAAGATTGAAACTAGCCTAAAACAGCAGTTGGCTGGATTCTTGACACCTAAACCCTTTGCTTATCTCCATTACTGAGGTGTCAAACCTTAATAGCATTTAGGTACCTGCTAATGATGGTCTTGAGAAGAGGTTTGCCTACTGATTACACCAGGCTTAGCATCCTGCCAGCAAGTACAGCACCCTAAAATCCAAGGGATAAAGGGGTATTTCTTGCATTCTGAAGCTAGTTAAAAGCTAGTGCTAAGGGAGCTGAATCTGCACTTTTAGGGCCTCATTGGATAAATATTTAGACACATTTCCAAGCCCTTAAATTGACCAAAACAAGCTGCTAAGTCAGAGGATAAAATTCCTCTCTGAAACTGCTGCTGCTGCTGCTGTTGTGCTGCTGCTGCTTCTAGAATTAATTTCCATGGCAAAATTCAAGTAACCTTTATCATTTAGGAGCCGATTAGGAGCTAATAAATGAGTTAAGGTACTGTTCAAAAGGGAATGAATTCTTTTGGCCTGACTGAGTTACTGGAAGTAAGCATAAAATAACCTCATACAATCTGACTACAGGTTGCCTTTATTTGATTGTACTGAAACTAAGGCTACTGTGTGAGCCTCAAAAGGCTTGGTTTGGTGAGTAGTAATGCTAGGGTGTCCAAGGAAGCAAAGACCTTCCCAAGGTGGCCTCCAAACTGGGCTACATTGCCTCACAGAATAGGCTTGGTTGGTGATTCAGCATTAAACCCTTCTCAGCTTCTGGATGAGGGTCTTGAACTAGCTCTTGGTCTGCATCACCAAGGCAAGCCGCCAAGAGTTGGGTGTAGAGGTGAAGGTATCACTAGTGGTAGAGACTTAAATAATGCCCTTGACATTACCTAATGTCCTCTACTAGGGTTAGACAAAAGCATAGTGAAATCCAAATAATTACATGCAATTGTAATTTTCATCCCAACTGGTCTTGCTTACTGATCTAACATCAAAGATATGATCTTTGCAGATGATATGTTAAATTTAGTCATATTACCTGCTATTTGTAACAAAAAGGATACTAGACTGGCAGTGAATTTTGGTGATCTGTTGAATTTATCACATAGTTTTACATATGTATATATACATATATAAATATATATATATATATATATATATATATATATATATATATATATATATATATATATATATGTATGTACATATGTCTGTGTGTGTGTGTGTGTGTGTGTGTGTGTGTGTGTGTATATATGTATATGCATGTATGTTTGTATGTATGTATGTATGTATGTATGTATGTATGTATATGTATGTATATATATATAGATATGTATATATATATAATGTATGTATGCATATATGCATGTATATATATACGTATATATAGTATATAAATATGTACGTATGTATGTGTGTATATATATATATATATATATATATATATAATATATATATATATATATATATATGTATATAATATGTAGTATATATATATATATATATATATATATATATATATATATATATATATATATATATATACAATTTTTTTTTTTGCAAAAGTTGAATTCAATATATGAGACCAGCAATTGCATGTACAGAGTGTGATGAATTAGTGTGTAAGGACTAGGTCTATTTATTTCCTGTATCTTTAGGATTGCTTCGCTAAGTATAGGACACGTTGCCTGGTGTGCTCCTCGATAGTGTAGGCTGTGGATTTCCACCCAGTAGGTTTCCTTTGGTATTTCAGCTCATTTCGTGCTCTCTAGACATGGTAGATAGTTGCTGTAAATAGGCCAGACATAATCTCTCTGCATTTCCTTGGGATATTCTGGGATAAAATGTATTATGTGCATTCTTGAAGACTGCTTGTCGCACAGCTGACTTTAAGCCATGCTGTTATGTTGTTCCAAATGTTCCTCCCATATGCATAAGTATAAAATAGGTGATCGAGAGTTTCCTCCCCTTTATTGCACATATAACATGCAGTGTCAATTCCTAGAAGGTATTTTTTCAGTCTTGTGCTAACAGGAAGCTTCTTTTTAAGCAGGAGCCAGGCTGTAAATCAGTGCATGGGTATGGATGTTTTCGACCATATGTGTTTTGCCCAGTGACGTTTCCTTTCCTATAGGGCCAGGTACCATTTGTATCCTGAGCCTATAGTGCATCTGCTAAGGAAGTCATCCTTCCAGAGCCATTTCCTCCCCTAGAGGCTTCCCTATTTGAATTCCTCTTTGACTGAGCAAAGTTTGGTCTAGTACCAACAAACGTCATGCACGGGTGTATATTGCCACCAGTCTTTGTTTATGAGATATTTCCCATGTACCCAGTGAATCCATAGTGTGTCTTTTTTCAGTGCAACTTACTAAACTAGTTTAGCTATCCAAGCTTTGTTCTATACTTCCAGATTTCTGAGCCTAAGCCCCTCGGCTGCCTTTGGTAGACATACCTCAGCCTATACGACATAAGGGGTTTCGCTGTATGAACTGTCTGCACTCCATAAATAATTTCTGCACAGCTTGGTTACTTGATTGAGTACTTCTTAGGGCAACACAAAGACTTTTGCCCAGAAGGTATAAATCCCCAAGAGTACTAAATGAATTAGTGCTGCTCTCCCTACATAGAATAAGTGCCTCGATGACAATGTCGTTATTCTTACTGTGATCTTATCAACTAAGCATCTGCATTCACGTTTGGTAAGTCTACTAGCCGTGATGGGGATGCCCAAGTACCTAAATGGGAGGGAACTCCTTTGGAATCCTATGATTTGTAGGATGTCCTGTTCTGTTTTCTCATTACATCCTCTTAACACTATTGCTGATTTGTTAAAGTTGGCTATCAATCCTGTGCTAGTAGAAAACGATTGGAATGTGTCCATTAGGAGTTTCACAGATTTCACATCTACTGTGCAGAATAGCACGAGGTCATCCGCGAACATTAGATGGACGAGTTTGTGTTTCTTGTAGCTAGGGTAGTATTTGAATGAAGGATTTGCACATGCCATTTGTAAAGCTCGTGAAAGATATTCCATGGTTAGGATAAACAGGAGTGGGGATAAAGGATCTCCCTGTCTAAGCCCTCGCCCCCCTTGGAAGTGCCCTGCTGTCCCTCCGTTCAAGTTGACAGTGAAGCTGACTGTTGTCAGGCATGCTGTTATCTACTTAATAAAGATGGGGGGGAATTATAGCTGTCCCAGCAAGTCTTTTATGAATCCCCAATAAACAAAGTCGAATGCCTTTTTAAGATCAATTTTCATGAGGCAATGGGGGGAGAGGTGTTTCCTTCTATAATCTCGGGCTATTTCTTGGCAAAGTAGTACATTGTATAAGAGTTCGTGGCCTTGGACAAACGCCCCTTGACTTTGGTTGATTAGGGCTGGGAGAACATGCTTGAGTCTTGCACAGAGCAGTTTGCCTATGACTTTGTAAATGACTGTACAACATGAGATCGGCCTAAAATCGATGGCATTTGTTGGGTGGGGGACTTTTGGTATCACCACCAGGTTGGTTGTGTTGTAGGCCCTGAGAAGGTTTCCTGTCGTGAAGAATTCTTGGATAGCCTCGGTGACCAATGCCCCTATTTCACCCCAGCATGTTTTACAAAATCCACTCGTGTAGCCGTCAATGCCTGGGGATTTTTCATTTGGGATAGAAAAAACAGCCTCCTTTATTTCCTAACTTGTGATTGGATTGCAAAGCATGAGTTGTTGCTCAGTGGTAAGGGTTGGCCCCTGGTCAATTATGGCTTGTGATATAGGGGCTTGTTCTTTTGTTTGATCCCCTAGGAGATCCTTGTAGAAGTGAGTGAGTACCTTTGCAACCTCATCAAATCCATTCACTGTACTGCCTTGTGCATTGTTAATGGAATAGATGTAGCTGGCTTGCTTACGGTACCTCATTTTTGCAAAGAAGAGCTTTGAACATTGATCTCCGTTGTTTAGCGAATCTACATCACTTTGTTAGTGCATGAGCTTGAGAGCCAAGTCTAGGATGTCCAAGCATTTACCTCGTTCCTCCTCTTCCTTATCTTGCATGTCAGTGTCCAGGGGATTTTAATGAAGTTGATTCTGAATGGCCTCCAGATTGGGCTTACTTACGGCAAGTTGTTGGTAAATGTATACATTTATGTATACATATGTGTGTGTATATATATATATATATATATATATATATATATATATATATATATATATATATATATATATATATATATATATATATATATACATAATGACATAATGACATATATATATATATATTATA
>JAKOGI010001225.1:5000-232500 GCA_029747015.1 Carnegiea gigantea
GCCAATGGAAGTGATCTTCCACAAGTGCAATGGTCATGTCCTTGCCTAAGGGACCAGCTAACTCCCATGCATGCATTTCCCAAATTAAGAAGTCTCTGAATGAAGTCCAGGGGATACATAATTGTGAACCTCGGAACAAATAACCGTCATAGAGAACCAAGTCAACATAGGGTCGACGGTTGCCAGCAAAAAGTTCCGAGTAGATAGGACCAAAATCAGGACAAGAAGAGTAAGCATCCTTCAGTTGTTCGAAGCCTAGGACCTCAACCCTCATTGTGTGCGGAAGACAATCGATACAACTGAGGGCATTGGCGACGTTGTTCTCAAACCCAGACTTATGCTTGAGCACAAAAGAATATTCACTGATAATCTCAACCCACCTTGCATGCTTAGGATTGACACTAGTCTGAGAGTTCCAATACTTAAGGGCTTCATGGTCGGAGTATACCGTGAATTCAAAATGTGACCGAATCGCGACGAAACGATCGCATTGGAAAGGTTTTGGAGTTGGATGAACCGCGTTTTCATGCCGCGACAGCCGCAATGTGGAACGCGATTGTCGTATTAGAGCGATTTTACTGCACCGCTACCGAAACCGAAATCGCGACCGAAGCCGCATGTTGAATCCTTGGAGTATACAACAAACTCTTGAGGTAAAAGGTAATATTGCCAATGGCGAAGGGACTGAAGCCAGGCATATAACTCTTTCTCAAATGTTGTATGCTTTACCCACCAAAAGTCACTGAGCTTTTCACTAGAAATGGTATAAGGTGCCCCTCCTGACTTAACACTCCTCCAATGCCATATACAGAGGCATCACAGGCAACTTGAAATACCTTGTTAAAATTAGGGTGTCTAAGGACTGGGGTAGACGACATTCGCTCTTTAATCTCCCTAAAAGCAGATGATGCTTTAGGAGTCCATTGACATGACCCCTTCTTCAAGCAATCTGTAATAGGTGTCATAATAGAGCTGAAGTGCCTAATGAATCTCCTATAGAAGGAGGCAAGACCGTGGAAACTCTGAGCCTCAGTAATGGTTTTGGGTTTAGGCCACTCCTTAATAGCTTTAAGTGTTCAGGCCACTCCTTAATAGCTTTAACTTTGTCGGGATCAGCAGAAATACCTTGAGCAGACACAATGAACCCTATGAAGAGGACTTGAGGTTGAAGGAAGACGCACTTCTTGAGGTTAGCAAAGAGCTTAGCTTCTCTAAATGTGCAGAAAAGTTGTTTGAGATGATCAACATGATCCATTCTAGACTTGCTATACACCAAGATGTCATCAAAATAAACAACCAGAAATTTCCTTATAAATGGCCGAAGATTATGGGTCATGAGTCTCATAAAACTACTAGGGGCGTTGGATAAAAAGACATAACCATCCACTCAAATAGGCCATCCTGGGTCTTAAAAGCAGCCTTCCATTCATCTTCGGGCCTAATGCGAACTTGGTGGTAGCCATGGATTCAAAATGTGGCCGATTCGCGACGAAACGGCCACGTTGGAAAGGTTTTGGAGTTGGGCGATCCGTGTTTTCATGCCGCGATAGCCCCGATACGGAACGCAATTGCCATAGTAGAGTGATTTTGCCGTACCGCAACCGAAATCGAAATCGCGACCGCAACCGTATTTTGATTCCATGGTGGTAGCCACTACATAAGTCAATCTTAGAGAACTAGCTAGCCTCAACAAGACAGTCAAGCATGTCCTGTAATGTCGAAATAGGAAACATATACTTGACGATGGTCTTATTGATGGCTCTACTATTGACACACATCCGCCAAGATCTGTCCTTGTTAGGGGTTAGGAGGGTACAATGACTCATGCTATGACGAACGAAACCCTTAGATAATAGCTCCTGAACCTGGCTATTCAACTCCCCTCGCTCAGTAGGGTTCAACTTATAATGAGGAAGATTAGGGAGTTAGGAACCAGGGACTAAGGGGGTGTTTGGTAACAACAGCTTTTTGGGAAAAAATAGCTGTTTGGGAGGATTTTGGCTGTTTTGACCAAGTCAAACGGCTAAAGGGTGTTTGGTGAAGAGCTGTTTGCAATAGCTGTTTGGCTCCAAAAAGCTCTTTTTGAAAAAGCTATTCCCATTAGCCTTTTGAGAAGAGCTTTTTGTAGAAATGATAAGTTTGGAAAAATTACACATATCTCATTGAAAACTAATTCATAAATAAGGGTATAAATGAAATTTTATGAACATATTTTTTAGAAACAGCTAATTTTTACCAAACACTTTTTCTAAAAACAGCTAATATAAACAGCTAATTCAAACAGTTACCAGCTAACAGTTAATACAAACAGCTAACAGCTGTTTACCAAACAGGGCCTAAGTCAATAGCATGTTGTATGTCTCGAAGGGGAGGGAGCTCACTAAGAAGCTCTTCGGGAACAATATCAGCAAACTCTTTCAGTAAGTCCGCAATCTGAGGCGGCGGGCCCTGGGAAGGCGGTTCACTCGAAAGGGAGTGAGGGAAGGTAATATGGTCAACAAATGCCTTCCTAGCAAGAACTGTAAGATAAAACCGATTAGAGTTCCTTAATTTCTCGAAGGGTTTGTACTAAAAAAGAGATATGGTGCCCTTCGTTGGAGGTAAGGTGTAGGAAGTCAGAGGCGAAGACGAGGTCGGTGATGGCTTCGGGCTGGGGGAAGTCAACAACTCCTTAGGTCGACACGGGGTAAGAGTGATATTCTTGTTCTAGAACCTAAAAGTGTAAGTATTTTCCCTACCATGATGGATGGTGCTTCGATCATATAGCTAGGGTCGACCAAATAGAAGGTGAGCTACATCCATGAGTAAGACATCACATAAGATTTCATCTTCATACCCTCCAATCTGAATGGGGACCTTGCACCTATTGGAGGCCATAAGGCCGGTCTTGTCTACCCAAGCGATCTTAGAGGGATAAGGTTGGGGTTCAACCTTTAGGTTACAAGGCTTAATAGTGGACTGCGCTACAACATTCATGGTGCTTCCCTCATCTATAACCAATTTCATTAAAGTGTCACCCGACCTAGCAAGAGTATAAAAGATGGTGGAACATTTTCACTCTTCACTCGCAACTGAATTAGAGAAAAGGCACCTAACAACCCAAAATGAGAATCGCCTTGAAGGAGACTGTTTTTAACATCGACAAGATCCTCATGACTTCCCTCGGGTTCCACAATCTCTTTCTCACAGCCAGCGGGTTCATGCTTTAAGGCAATGGTGCGATGGGGGCACTCAAAAGCATAATGACCTCTTCTCTGATAACTAAAACAGTGCACGGCCTCATCAGTTGGGGTTCGGAAAGAACTAGCAGACAGGGGTGAGTTAGAGGATGCGAGAAGGCCAGAAGCCTTTGCATTAGAAGCACCTGCCAAAAATTGCGGTGCCTTAGAGGCAACTTGGGTGGAAGGCCTAGTTGGAAGGGTAGGACGCCTCACAGGAATGGACTTATTGAGTTTCTGGACTTCTAACGCTTTGTGGTAAGCCTCATCTAATGTGAAAGGGGAAGGCAAAGTCACATTATGATTAAGATCGGGCCGTAGGCTGCGGATGAATCAGGCTATGGTGAAGGATGGGTTTTCTACCAACTCACAACGTTGAATCACCTCCTCAAATGCATTAATATAGTCTGACACATAAGAACTAGACTGTCGAAGGTCAAGCATTTGGTCCACAAGGTGAGTTTTATGGAAAGAAGAGAGGTACTTTTTTTTCAATCTATCCTTCATGACTTCCCATTGGTTGATGGGAAGTTGACGCATGCGCTTAAGGTGACTCGTGACAGTGGGTCAAAACTTCCTCGCATGTCCTACGAGTTTCATCTTAGGAAATTGGACTCGCTCAATATCAGACATCTCATACCAATCAAAGTAATCCTCCATAGTAACTATCTAGTCAAAAAAAGTGGTGGCATCTATCTTTCCATCAGAGGAGGGCACATCTACTTTCACCTTTCGAGTAATATCAGAGTAACCCTCATGAATATTCCTATGGTTAGTTTCACGGTTTGCATTTCTAGGCTCTCTATAGTTATCCGACCTCCTGTCGTCTCTAGGGTTGGCAAACCTACGACTCTTAGGATCTCCCGGCCTTGACTCCAATTACTTCCCCGCATGCGATTGCGGCTGTCATAGGGAAGCGGTTGTTCGGGCCCCTCTGACTCAGACTCCTCATGTTGGTCTAACTTATACGTGAGCCGTTTACGATGATCACTACCTCCTAAGCAAAAAGTCTGTAGTAATGTGTGGGGAAGCCTTGGGTTGGTCAAACACGGGCGATTTTTCAAAGGCTCGAATGAGGTGATCTAACTTGGACTCAAGTTGATCAAACCGTTCATCTTGATGGTCAAGTCTTTTAGAGAGTGCGTTAATTTGGGACCATAGTTACTGGATTCTCTCAACCCCCTAGCATACCGCGAACTGATTCGTGCGAATCAGAACACGATACTTTAGCATACCAATTCCCCAAATATGGCGAATTCAGCGAACCCATATCCTACCACAATGGTATTGCATATTTTCATGATCCATAAGCCAAATTTTGAAGAAAATGGAAGAATTTTTGCGGTTGCGATGAATGAGCAAGCTTTCTACAGAGTAAAACGAGAAGAAGAGAGAGAGTGAGAGAGAAAGAAATAAGGATTAATGTGAAAATGTTGCCCTACGTGGGGGAGAGAGGGAGAGGGAGAGGGAGAGGGAGAGGGAAGAGGGAGAACCCTTATTATTAGGTCATTTTATGAGTCTCTAGGATATGTGGTAGGATATGTGGAGTTTTGAATTGGAGGACTAGATGTACTAATAACGACCCTCGCATATCGGATTCTCCATTATGTGGCGAATCACGTACCCAAATCCGTCCCCCGTATCGGAGCGTCCCACGTTCCAGGCAACTATGTTTGGGACTGGTAAGGTCGTTTAGGAGAAGACGACATGCCTAATGTAACAAGAAATGCACGTGCTGAGATTAATCCAAATTGCAACAATAATGATAGCAATAAACAATCACTACGCACACACCAGAGCACTACCATTGATATGGATTATCAATATGACTCGAGCGTATTAGGGAATATAAAGCAGGGAAGTCGGGATTAACGCAAGTGCTCGAAAACCTAGTTTAATTTTTGTGGCAGAAAAATCTTACACAAACACCAAAGTAGATTGAGTTCCCCGTACCTTTTAGTGATTTGCAAGTCAAGGCTTTAGCTCCGCGCTTTCTACAACCCAAACTGACCCGAGGCTAGGCGGGGGGTAGGCCGGCCGTCCTTGGTGTGGTCGTGGTAAGGCAGCAGACGGGTTGTTGCGAGCTTGGAACGTTCTTGTCTACCACCACTAATCGAGCACCACAGCACAGTAGCTTCAGATCTGAACGGCAACAGCAAAAGTCTCAATACTCATTCGAATCCACGAGCTCTTTTTTTCCCCCCGGCGAGAGGCGATCCTAGTGGTGTCGGGATGGACTACCCCGAAGTGTCCGGCCCCCTCTGTCGAAGACCTAAGGCCCAGAACCTGGCGATGGTTATGCTTTAAGGTTTCGAGCTTGGGAAGTTTCAAATTTGGGATTCTAGGGTTCTGGTTGTAGGCTGGCCGCGGAGGAAGGCTGGTGGTGGTCGACCCGAGGGTCTGGTCGGTTGGTGGTTGTCGGTGTTGGTGGGCGGCGCGTGTTGGTGGTGGTTTGTGAAATTGGTGGCCGCGGCTAAGGTTTGTGATCTGAGGACTGCGACAATTCCAGCGATGGTGGCTTTCGGCGACGGGCGGGTCGTGGTCGACTGAGGCTGGCGGAGGAAGGGGTGGGTGGTGGGGAACGACGGCCTGGAAGGCGGCGGTGGGCTAGCAGTGCCCGCTGCTAGGGTATTTTGGGTTGGCTGCTTTCCCTTTTTTTTTTGAACGAGAAAGGGAAAGAAAAAAGGAAAAGAAAATACGAAGGGCAGCGGCAAAGATCGCAGGCTCTGATTCCAAATTTGATGTAGGATGTTCTGAGAGCAATTCCTACACCGGGAGAAATTCACACACAAAACACTCAAATAATACTCAATTCAATTTAATTCAATTCAAGTGTGTCTCCTTAATGCGTAATCGGGATTTTAAATAGAGGAGTACATCCTAATGCGATAAGGAAACTAAATAATAATATAATCAAAAAGATATTATTTGTTACCTAAATGATAAAATACTATAACTAAAAAGATAGTGTCTTCCTAAATAAAAATTCCTAAATTTTTAAATTTCCTATTTCTCCTAGAATAGAATTTTCCATGATATCTGTTTGCATCACCTTATTTACTTAAACTTCCTGGTTTGCTTGTATTCCAAGCTTCAAGTTTTCTTTGATAACACTCCGTACTGTAAAAATTTTTGAATGTACATATAGGTGGGACCTGAGGAGGAAGGAACTGCCAAGTACTGTTTAACCAGCACTGTCATGCTATCTTTAACAACAAATAATGAGTCCTGTGGGACATTCAGCTTATCGGGTTCTATTAGACGACAGGTAACATTAACGGCCCCTGCCCCCTGAAGTTGTGAATCCACATTGCTTTTTTGCATTTCTAACATTGATGTTGATAATACATAACTAATTCCCATTTTATCAAAAGTTCGGTGCTTTTGAGTTTTGATATTGATTAAACTTAGGTTGTGATGGTATTGGTAGGGAATGAAGTTGTTTGAATTTTTTTGCTGTTATATTTCTTCTTTTGGAGCTTCGTTGGGTTTTTTTTTTGGGGGGGGGGGGGGGGGGGGGGAGGGGGGTGTGGTTTGGGGGGAGAACTCGCTTATTACTTTTATTCTTGTGCCCACCTTGTTATATGATGTATGTTACCTGGGTCTGAATGTCTGATAGTTATCTGATGATTAGCCCAATATTAAAAAAAGGCAAAAAGAGTTAGGGACCGAAAGATGAGGGAAGTTTTTTCTTGTTTCTTTTTTTAATTTTGGGGGGTGGGGGGTGAGATTAACTTCTTGTTGTGAGTAATCAAAACTTGTATTAAGAGAACGCCCCGGGGATGTCGCCCATACACAAAAAGAGGCAATCACAAATAGCATCATGCCCTCGCTCTCTCGGATAATCATATAGACAAAATCCAAAAAAGTTAACTTTGTACCATGATTGAGAGCTTAACCCCAACCATACAAAGGTCTCAAGAAATAAAGTTCGAAATCTTGAATACACTCAAACTTGCCCTTATAAGTCCATTAATCTCTCTTCTTCCAAGTGCTTCACCAAATAGCCAATGGGATTAACTTCCTTGCGCCTAGGACCCAACTCTTCTTTAGTCTTCTTCTCTATGCCACCAAAGCATTTCTTATAGTTTGAGGTTGCTCCCAACCAACCGCCATCAAAGAAAATGACGAATGGTACAACATGGAGTGCCACCAGCAATGGACAAAAATGGTAGTCTACCTACTCGCCCGGGAAGGGGGTTCTACTAGTAGCTTATTTGTGAAAATATTAGAGGAAAAGAATCGCAGTGGTAGTAAAATCATTTTCTTTTTTCAGAAAGATAAAATAATGTTGTGAAGAAATAAATCAAATGGATGCAAAGCAAGCATTACATTGAATATTCCAAGGATCACGCTTAATGGCCTAAGTAGCGTAGTGTACCCCAAGGGGTTTGTGATACTTCCAATTTGTAGAGATGCTGTTTTTGTTGGGTCCCAGATTCAAAAGGTGTTCAGTTCCTATCAAGGATTCAAAATACGGTTTCAGTCGCGTTTGCAGTTTCGGTTGCGATATGGAAAAATCGTTCTAATACGGAAATTGCGTTCCATATCACGGCTAAAATGCGGTTTGGCCAACTCAGAAACCTTTTCGATGCGGCCATTTCGTCACGGATCGGCCACATTTTAAATCCATGGTTCCTATTATTCTTACAATAAAAGTAGCAGCGGTGAGCAGGGATTTAAAACGCCGATGCGGGCGCATTTGCGGTTACGGTTGCGTTAACACAGGAGCGTTCGGATACGCTAATCGCCAAATGGATTGTGTCTGTCGCGGTGTGAGTAGGTTCACATAGTTGATTTTCTCATCTATATTTGTATTTGAGTACCACAATTCACTAAGTATTGTTATTTTGTAGCATAGTTCTTATTTTAGCATATTACAATGGGCCAATTGTGACGATAGTCAAACAAAATACATTTTGGAAGTTTTACTACAAATTATAAGATTATAGAATATTACAAACGGTATAACATTGAAATAGTTTATTTAAATCAAACGAAGGAGTATGTAAAATATACAACACAATTCCTGTAAGTACCATATAAATAACATAATTAACATAAAATAACATAAAAGTTTCATAATTAAGATAAAGATAATATGATCATAAATAACATAAAAATAACATAATCAACAAAAATTATGATAACAATAACATATTTAACATAAATAACATAAGATTACCATAAATATAATATAACAATAACATAATTAACATAAAAATGACACAAAATACAACACTGACCACATAATTAGCATTAAGTATTACTAAAAAATCACATAATTAACATAATTATTATAAATATAATTAATCTAAATATAATTTAATAAGTTAATTTGTTCAAATATTTTACAACCCATCACTTAACATTTTTTGACCAAAAATATAATTTTCTGAATTAAAAACAAAACCCACCCAAGCCGCCAAAAATTTCGTTTCAATTAAATTAATACAGGTACAAAGTACCACCTTAAATATTAAAAGCCCATCTCTAACTCCTCACTTCCCTGACCCTTCATCTCTCCACTCCCTAGTCCCTAGGCTACCACCCCTCTTCCCAGGCTACCAACCCTCTCCAATCCCCAGACCCTTCGCCTATCTCTAACTCCTCAGAACTATGCCGGTGGCCACTCGTCTTCGCTCCTTTGCTCCTCCTTCGCCTGCCCCGACACCGGTGCTGGACTCCACCACCCACTGCCGTCGCCCTAGGCAGAAATCGAAGCCTCCCACCCTCAAATTCGGCCCACCGCCAATGGCCACTCACCGGCTCTACCTCCCGCAGTCCAAGTCCCGGCCACGTTGCTCCAGAAATGTGTTTTGCTGCGAACATTGGAAAATAGAATCTGTGAATCCATTGTCCCTGTGGTTTTTTTGGATTTTAGTCCGAGTGGAGCGTCCGTGACGCATGACGACACGGCCATCGCGTCCGTTCCTCTGTGACCCGGTCTTCACACCGATTTTGCGGTGTTTTTCGGTTCACCAATGTGAAAAACCGTGTCAACAAGGCCGCTCCGCGACGGAACGGCCGAGTTTTAAAACCCTGGCGGTGAGACACTTTCCTTTTGTCCATCAGAATGGACAATGGAAAAATTGCTGAAAACTGATTCTTGGCTGTATGGGAAGTGAACAACTGGATATACTCAGCTATTTTTATTGGAAAAAAAGGGCCCTTGCCCCAGGATTGCAAATTCTTGATCCAATAATCCTTGCTGCACATGAGGTGTAACCACACCATTAAGAATACTTTCTGTTTCTGTCCATCCAATAATCTCAAGGCTAAGGGTAACCCTGGGGATGCCGATGGGACAGGCATTCCCTTACCCATGGGAAATATCTCTAAGGGGTTATACTACCAAGATGGAGAGTGAGGATTGGGACAGTCTATGCCCCTATCTTAACACCATTCCCTCTCCCATGATTGGTAATGGTGATTTTCTGCTCTTATCCAGATTATACTACAAATTTTAACTTAACTCTTGTTGGACTTGTTAATGGATGTAGCCTTTAGGTTTTCACATTCAATGGGTATTTGGATGGATATTAAGGAATGTTGCTTGATAATTTTGGGTATCATATTCATCCCAGGTTTTCCCTTGGAGCTTTTAAACATATGGGACTTAACTGCTGCATCACCCGCCCAGTCGATCCTACATTATCTAGCCAGATATTGATCCATTCCTTGAACCAAACATATGATATGAAGATCAAGGAATCAAGTCATATCTCCATATTTCATTTTTCATTCTGGGCTTCATCCTATTCCTATTTCACTGAACCAAGCAGACCCTTTGTTATCCATAGTTGTTAAGTGTTCTGTTATCATCAAAAAAGGGAGGATTGATATATATATATATATATTTCGCTTTCCCTGAACCAAGCAGACCCTTTGTTTATGCATAGTTGTTAAGTGTTCTGTTATCATCAAAAAAGGGGGGAAAAAGGGAGCATTCATTTGATTGATGACGTCATACACAGACACAGACACACACATACACACATGTACATGTGTGTGTGTGTGTGTGTGTGTGAAGAAAATTCAACTTCGAAGGAACTTTGTGATGAAACCCAATATTGGCACTTGGCCTCTTCATTACTGTACAAACTACAAATATCCTATTATTATGGATAATTAAACAAATTGGTAAATAAATTAACTTATACTGTTGTGTGTCAGGGACAAATAAATAAATAGTAAAACAGCAGTTTCCAAATAAATAAATAGTCTACAATTCTCTTTTCTTAGGAGGAAAAATGTGGTCCGCAGTAATTTACAAGCTTAGCAAGTACAGGATTATACTACCATAGACAGTTAAGCCCTGTTTCACTGTGATTTTCTTCCTCTTTGCTGATCCAAGAGATCATTTCTTGGTGACGGGATCTCATCAGGATCTCTTCCTAGGGTATTGGACAGACGTCCTGAATCATGTCCTTGTGTGTCACCACGTTCAATGGATGTTATATTAATTGGGCAGTCCTAGCTACGGATCTGCTAAAGTGACTAGCCTTCTTAATGCTGTAACATTTTTGTTGTCCTCTGAGTTTCCAGCTGTTTGTTGAATGCTACTTTTGAAGGATAGTAACAGAATTGAAGTCATTGTAGAAAATTGCTTCTCATCTCTACTAATCCTGACCTGTTAGGGGGTATGAATCTGTGTCTTTACTTCCCTAGATTTTCTGTCTAAATTCCACCAGTAGTTGGACCAAAGTTGGTGGCTAATCTTGTCGTCTAGGGAAATGATTCTTAATAGTCAATGCTTAAAGTATCCTGATTCTGTGTCTTTGAAGCCTATTCCTGATCTCCCTTTTCACTTGGCTTGAATTTTGCAAACAATATTATGCGGTATATGAAATTTGTTCAATTTAGGACAAATCTAGTAAATCTATACAAAGATTTGTGACTTCTAGAAACTGATAAATTTAGGTAAGGTTGAATTTAACTAGATTTGAAGTGGTGGAAATCTTGAATCTAAATAAATGAAATGGCAATCCCACCTTCATGGCTCCATCGGAAGGAATTTTGCTCCACTGGATTTATTATAAATAGAATTGGACATTGATATAAGTTGGGTTAGTCCGACTCTCTATTTTACGCCACTATACCATGTTGGACCCTCGACAGTCAGACAGGTTATGCTTGACACCTCAAATTACAGTGAAAATCTGCAAATTTTTTGAAAGTAGTCGAGGACATGTATTTGTGTCAGACACTTGTACCCGAATCCAAGTAACATAGGATATAAGCAAACTAGATGTGCATTATGGAATATCAATCCTTTATCCATCTATACACTCGGTACAAACACCTTTTATTTTGATATACATCTGCCCAAGGGTTCTTTAGATAGCTTGGTTCATTCACAATCCCAACTGTGAAGGGTAAACAAAGTATCACAATTGAATGTAATTTCTCTCTTCGAGCCTTGGAATCAGCCACTAACAAAGTCAGGTTAGACTGCCTACAATTCATCCCTTGGGGTGGGGCCTTTCCCCGGACCCCGCGTGAACGTAGGATGTTTGTGCACCGGACTGTCCTTTTATTTTTATTATAATGTATTTACCCAAAAAAGAAAGACGAAAGAACAAGGACCAAAGATGACATGCATATAATGGAAATCTAGATATTCAGGGAAAAAGAAAAAAAAGGGTGGTCATATGTCCTCACTGGAACGAATTACCTGTTGACCTGTTTTATGCAACACATATGGATATGGACGGATGAGATGGGGATGAAACATATGGATTTAAGGTGGATTTGGATCCTAATATTAACAATTCTTCGTCCATATAAAATTAGTGATTCTTCATAAATTAAGTTGAAGGGAACAGGCTTTTAGTATCCCTTAAAATTCTCTGTACTTTGTTTTATGTATATGATTATTATTGTGATGGAATGCTGTTATAAAGCAACCAGGCTAATGTCATCTCTGTAACACCTGACCCCCTATGTACACTACTGCTGAGTCACTAGTTAACTAATCGGGGAATCATTTGGTTGCTCAAAGTTCTGCGCTGTTCACAGCAATATGTTCATAAGAACCCCGAAACCTAGTTGTACTGGAATAGAATTTCAACTTTTTATCTTATTGTTGGTAAAGGGGAGCTTGGTGTGATGACTAGCCTATTCTTGCATCTCTCAGGTCTTTAAAAAAAAATAAATCTAGAATGCCTGCATATAATCTTTAATAGGATGAATCTTTTTCAGGTTTTAATACCTTATTTGCGGTCGGTTTAACTTTGCAATTAAATTCAAGCACATATTCCATGGTGGTGTTAGACTATTCTTTCTAGTTACCCTGTTAAATGAGGTCTCGTGAATGTATTATGCCAACTGTTTTGCATCTGCGTGGTGCCTTTTCTTTTACCACTATTATTCTCATAGGCATTTTAAGCATAGTTTACCCTGACAGCTTTATTTGATGGACCACATACTGATTGCCGCACAGTGCCACTGTAGGACTGCGCCAACGTGGGTTCCTAATGTTTTCTTGTTATAAAACAGATGAGCATGCAACTCTCTGTTGCTGATGGTCATCTTTGCAACATGGGGAAAATGATTGAAGAAATGGAAAGCAAGTTGAGAAATTCATTGGATCAGGTACCTAAAGTGGAGCATGAGTCATCCCTGATCTTTTCTCTTATGTACCATTTATTTCTTTTATGAATCTAGCCTCCCTGCTGTAGCTCCTAGTACCTACAATTTTACAAGTTAGGGGTTGGCTGCTTGTCCTGGCCTGGTGCTGTGCTACGCACCGAACCCGAGCACTGTCTGTTAATACAAGATGAGGTTCACCCACTCAAATCCTGATCATACCTGCAATTCCTCTTACATAAGATATGAAATTGCCCAATGTAGCAGTCTAGCAGCCTTATCTTTGAATCGAATAAGCTGTTTTTGTGGGACCTTGAATTGATAACCATTGCCTGCTTGCTACTATGTAGAGAAATTAGTACCGAGCTCAATTACTTTCACATTTGAATAATAAATAAACAGATAGATAGAGAATTCATGTTCTTTTTAGAATTCAGAATGGCTTTTTAGGTGGTATTGGTTGCTGTGGCTTCTGAACAGGTTTACTTTGGGAAGACAAGAGAGATGGTTTGCAATCTACGGCCACCAGCTGAGTTGGTATCGATGAAACTGCCTTAGAGTGGATCGCCGTGCCTGAATTGTGTTTTGCTGGTTTCATAATGTGATATGTCTCATGTTTTATGCATGATTTTTTTCGTGTTTTTTTTTTTTTTTCTGGAATGTTTTTCTGTTATTGTTTCACACAGGATATGGTTGTGGGCGATTTAACAATATTCCTGTACACCTTTTGAAAATGCTGGTCCCTTCTCTAGAGAGGGTGCGGCTCTGCGTGAAGTCTGTGCTTTGTGAAAAGTTTGCTGTCGTAAATTTTGAGTTTTGAGCTTGAACTAGCTAAATTTGGTAGTCGGTGTTGCCTTTTTTGTATGTTGGATTTTGTTCGACATTAGGGGCTTGTTCATTTTCAGCATTTTGGAGTGTGTAGTGGGTTGGAGTAAATTAGAGTGGATTGGAGCAGATTGGATAGTTTTGAGCATGGGTTGAGTTGATGGAAGCAAGTTGAAACATGTTAAAGCATGTGCAAGGTCAATATGTTAAATACGAATATGATTTAGGCATGTTGTACATCCAAGCGGAGGAAAAGATGGAAAGTTATTGATTCGTAGTATGCGGCAAACAAATTGCTATTTACGGATTGATGTGACATTTCTGTTGCAAGTTCAAGTTGCTTCTTAAGAATGACGCGACAATGGCATCGCACAAGCGTCGTAAGCATGAATTCAAAATGTAGTCGATCCACGACGAAACGGTTGCATCGAAAAGGTTTTTGAGTTGGTCAGACCATGGTTAAGAAAACCGGACCGGACCGGCTGGTCGGACCGGAAACCGGTTGGAGGAACGGTTCAGAAATTGCATAAAATCATTTTAAACCTCGAACCGGAAAAAACCGGTCAAACCTGGTTGGACCGGCTGACTCGGTCAAATCTGGTTGGACCGATTGACTCGGTCAAACCGTCCAACCCGTGGTTCTACTAGCTTTTCCAGTTAAACATAAAAGGTACTGGGTTTTTTACGTTTTTGGTCCTTGAGGTGCCCGTCTCTAGCTCTCTCTCTCGAGAGAGAGAGAGAGAGACTCTTCCAATCACTCACTCACATTCTCACAACCCTAGCAGCTCCTCCTCGATGACTCGCGCTGGCTCTCTCTTGCTCTCTCTTGCTCTCTCCCTCTTCGACGAGGTGGTGTGTCGCCGCTGGCTGCTTCGATTGGTGTCAAGCATGGGGTTGTTTTGTTGGTCCTTCCAGAGCAGTAGCGTCACCTCTCTGCCTCTCCCTCCTCTACGGCCAAAGCCTGCTCCCCCTCCTCGACACTGGCTGGTGTGTCGTCGCTGATGCTGCGATCGCTATCAAAGTAACGTGCTTTCTCACTCTCATCTCGAGGTCTCTTTCCTTGATTCCTTCTCGACCTCTTCTTTCTCATTCTCACTCTCTTCTCTCTGCTTTCTTACTCTCATCTCTCAGAGTCACAATGACTCAACCTCAGGTCCTCGGGGATTACGGCGCCGTTTGCTTGCTATTGGTGCTGGTGGTGGGCTGGTGGTGTGGGTTTGTGGGCAGAATCGAGTGCCTCGATGAGTGTCTTCTTGATGTATCGGCTTCAATTGCTGTGATTGCTAAATTGGCTCGTTACTTGGATTAATTGTTAATCTGGCTTTTTTGAAATTTCAATTAACTTTGCTTGCTTCAGCCTTTAATTGATTGGTTCATGTTTGAACTTTGAACTTTGGGTTTTGAAATGTGAACTTGTTTTTGCGATTTGTAAATTGCGATATCTGTGTTTGATATAGTGAAATTTGAACAAAAAAATATATGTAATGAATATATGTAAATTTTTTCCCCAAGTTCACTGGGTTGTGCTGGTCTAATTTGGTTGGACGGTAAATCGGGTCAACTAGTCCAACTCCGGTCGAAACGGTCGGACCGGTTGCTCAGCCGACTGGTTCAATCACCGGGTCGGTTCTCTCGACATTGGGCCGAACTGCGTTTTAGTCGTGATATGGAATGCAATTTTCACATTAGAGCGATTTTTCCATATTGCGGCCAAAACCACAATCGCGATTGAAATCGTATTTTGAATCTTTGGTCGTAGGTATACCGCATATGTGCATACAATGATAGTCATAACTCACAAGCAGTTGTTATATCATACAATCGATTGTACAGATGTAATTGTACAATCGGCTTTCGGCTCACTAAAAATATCATATTGCTCACTAAAATATGTTGGTGTGCACCCAATTTCGCTCACTAAAAATAATGTATAGCTACTAAAAAATTTTAGTGAGCTGAGACACGATTTTAGTGAGCTAATAAATACTTTTAGTGAATAGACAGATCGAAACTAATGCATCTTATGTGCCCAAGTTTCACTTAGTAAAAATAATATATATCTTATTAAAATGTGCTATTGTAGTAAAAAAAAAATTATTGCGCATCTAAAACTCAATAAATTATATTCTAGTCGTCTATATTTTTAGTAAGCTATGATATTCATTTAGTGAGTTGTTATATCAAATAACTGATTGTTCAGAAGCAATTGTACAATCGAATTTCAGCTCTCTAAAAATGATGTATAGCTCAGTACATTATTTTAGTGAGATGAGACACAGTTTTAGTGATGTCATACATACTTTTAGTGAGCGGATAGATCAAAACTAATGCATTTTATGTATCCCATATTTCACTTAATAAAAATAATATATAACTTATTAAATTGTTCTATTGTACAAAAAAAAAAAAGTTATTGCGCAGCTGAAACTCATTAAACTGTATTCTAGTTGTCTATATTTGTAGTGAGCTATGACATGTATTTAGTGAGTTGGACTATATTTAATGAGTTCACTACATTTGTATTATACTCACAATATATATTATAAACACCCTTATGTCATAGTAAAAAATGATTGAGCTGTAACATAACTCAAAAACTTGACAATATTATTTGCTGGTTATATGTACTATTCTTTTTATTGAATTATGCTATTTATTTTGTAAGTTGTGATAGATATTTAGTGAGCTATAAAATGTATTTTGTGACCAATATGATTTAGCGTGGAACACTAATTATTCATAATAAAAAATGAGTGAACAAACAATATAGTACACAATTTTAGTTAGCACATAGACTTTTTTGTTCATATTCTAAGGTATGATATATTCGTCTTTTAGTGAGATATGACTTATGTTTAGTGAGTTATGACATATTTTTAGTGAGTTAGATTATATTTATATTATAGTGACTAAATATGCATGATACAATGCGCTTATGTCATAATAAAAGATATATAAATATTTCTTACTAATATTGTATTGCTCATTAAATATATTACACAGCTCACTAGCATATGCAGTGTTGCTAACTGATGTTGTATCCATACATATAAAAATTTGTAGTGAATTTTTTCCTTATTTTTGTTTATTTTTATAATAAATCTATATACTTCTATTGAGTAAAAATATGGATAATAAATTTACAAATTTTCAATTAATATTTATCTTAAAAATTAGAGTTTTTATACAAAAATAGTGAACGTAGATCCATAATATAAATATAAGTGTATGCCTTTATATTTCAATGGAAGAATTTAAAAAAATGTGTGTGCATATTTTGAGGGGGGGAGGGGAGTATGTGCGGTGTGCCATTCACAAATAAATAAAGTAAATAATAAGTACTTGGTCATTGGTCTTCTCCACATTTGCTTATACAAAAGAAAAAGAGAAAGAAGAAAGAAGAAAAAATAGGTTATAAAATCAGGGGACAATGAACTATGAAATAGAAAATACGACAAAAAGGAGGAAAGATTTTTCTTAATAACAAATATAAATTCATTTAATGTGTAAAAAAATAAAGGATGAAAAGGACGAACATATTATATCAAATTTTCAAGTAAATAATGTGTAAAAAAAAAAAAAAAGGTGGACAAAATGAACCAAAAAAATTATGCAAACAAAAACAAGGGGGAAATATGACTATAATTGTGGACCCTGGTGAACGAATGAGATGTCCATCGGTTGCATACAATAATTTGCAACTCACAAGCATTTCATGTTCTGGTTATCATACTAAACTCTTCTTTTTATCTGTTTTTTAATGAATTGCTTGCTGGGCTGGGATGTCAGATTAGCTGATTAATCTCTTATTCGTGTGCTCTATCGCTTAGTTCATTATTGGCAGAGTTTGTGAGATATTTACTCGAAAGCCGGGGGGGGGGGGTTAACCAAAAAAGAAGAAAACTGTTTTAAGGATGGAAAAGCTAGAAGTAGTGAAAAATATATATACATATATATAGAGAGAGAGAAAATGAACTAAAGACCCTTTGGACTTTGGAGTTGGGAGAATAAGAGGGGAAAGACGAAAATTAATGGAAGTACAAAATTACAGAAAGAAAAAGAAATGGAACGGAAGAACGGAGGTTCTGAAATGGGGCCAATGAAAACAAAGGAAAAAAAAGGGGGGGGGGGCTTAAGAGTTTTAGAAAGTAAAGACTAGAGAGAGATGTACAGTAAGCGTATAAGAAATCTCAAATTATATTGTGTCAAATCTACAACGTATGTTATTTATATTGCATATAGTATAATTCAAGTTTAACATATGGCACATGGCAAGTTCTCACAACTTTGATATTATTTCTTAATCTAGAGTCAAGCCTATACAAAATAATAAAAAATTCCTTACTTCTAATATTAATAATTTTAAAACAATACAATTAATATAATATCTAATTTAAATATTAGACAAATCAAATAAAAATTTACTTCCAAAAATAAGGTGCAGCCTTGCAATGATTCATTGAAGGTGGAATTTGGAAAATAGCCTCGAGCATGACATCCCTTTGGCCGTAGAAAGCGACAAAGAATTTCCAAAATAATCCAAATGAAAAATTTCCTTTTTTAATTGCTCAAAATCAGTACTTCCTAATCATGTTTGTATGCCCTTTCCAACCAAAAAAAAAAAAAGAAAAAATTAAAGCACAAATAACTTGTTACATGAATTAATTAATAATTCGTGAATCACCTAAAATATTGTATTCAATTAGCTTTGAAAGAAGTAGAGAAAAATTCACAATTAGTTTAAGATAATATAAACTAGTTTTCTTTTCTTTTTTTCCATTCACAAGTGATTCTTGGAGTGGGGTTTCCCATTTGACTTAAAAAAAAGAGTATTGTACGTTTATGTTTACAGAGGCTCACATAATTTTTTTTCCTCAAATTAAATGAATTACGAATATCATTTACTATACTTTTTACATATAGATATTACAATTAGAAATACTCAAAAAAATTTCATTCATTGCATAATTACAGAAAAACATAACACAACCTCCTAATCTTTTGGCAAATGTTACTTTTACATAATTTGGATCATCTTTCGTTTAATACATATTCTTATTCTTATCATAATGTATGAAAGTGTCATAAATCTGCAAAAGTGTGATAATTTTATGTGATCTCTTATTATCAAACAAAAAATTCTAATAATACACGAGGAACTATGCATCAAATTGATTAATATATGACATGTGTGTACATATTCAACTAAGTTAATCATAATCTTTTTTATTACCTAGGAGATCTCAATTCAATAATTTCTTATAGTTCGTACTGCCCAATAACTGTTCTTTAAGTTTGAAAACTATTAATTTAAAAAAAAATTAAAAATTTCATACTTCAAGTAAATATTATATATATTTACTGCAAACAAAAATCCAAAAATCATCCTATGCATTGCATGAGGGGAAGCACACTAGTTATAACTTTAAGCCTTGATTAAAGTAAAACCAAATCCAATCTAAATACCATAAGAATTATAGCCCAAAAACATAAAAAAAAAATAATGTAGCGCTTCATGAGACCTAGGAGAAGGGTCAGGAGCAACAAGGGGATTGATATGTTGTGTTTTGCTACATGAAATATTGTGATTCTTATAGGGAAATCAATAGAATTAGTTAAAACTTACATTCATGTAAGATTAGCATTGCTTGTATTCAAGAAACTAAGTGGGTGGATGTTATGGTAAAAGAGATTGATGGGTATAAGATTTGATATTCGGGTTTCAATATAGCAAAAAATGGAGTCAATATTTTGGTCAGCAAGGAATTAGCTGATCAAATTGTTGAGGTGAGCCATGAGAGTGATCGAATTATGTCCATCATGCTCGTGGTGGGTTAAGAGATTCTTGATGTAGCAAGTGTATATGCACCTCAGATAAGATTGGCAGAGTATGTTAAGATGCTATTCTATGAGGTGTTGGATGAGGTTATTGAGAGTATTCTATAGACTAAAAAACTTTTCATATAGGTGATTTTAATGGGCATATAGCAACAAAAGGAGATGATATGATATGATACGTGGAGGTTTCGGCTACGGGGAGAAAAATAATAGATGAGTGTCTCTTCTGAACTTTATAACTGCATACAGGCTGTTGATTGTTAACTCTTATTTAAAAAAAAAGGATCAACTGGTGACTTTTAAAACTGGTAACATAAACACAAAAATTGACAACTTTTTAATGAGTGTTAACAGTAAGATGTTGTGTAAAGACTATGAAGTGATACCAAATGAGTTCTTAATCACACAACACAGGCTACTAGCGATGGATGTGGAGATTAAAAATTTGAAGGAGAAGAAGCGAAGTGTTGGGGATTTTAAAGTTAAATGGTGGAATCTAATCGGCGAGTATGTGACTAAGCTATCAGATAAGATTAAAGCTGAAGCAAATAGGGAACTAGCAAGGGATGCAGATACAATGTGGGAAGAGATAGACAGAATGCATTCGAAAGTCGGTAAAGGAATTTTAAGAGTCTCTACTGGAGGTGGTAGCAGAATAAAAGGAGCTTGGTGATAGAATGAAGAGGTGAAGGAGAAGGTTAAGGAGAAACAAGATGCTTACATTGCTGTAGTAGGTAGTGAAATGGATGAAGAAAAGAGGTTAATAAGGCAAGTTACAAGATTGCAAAAAAGGAAGCAAAGAGAGCAGTTACGATAACAAAGAGCAACGCTTATGAAATGTTGTATTAGAAACTAAAGACTAAGGGAGGAGAGGAGTTCCTTAAGTTAGCAAGGGCTAAAGAAAGACGAACGAAAGATTTGGGAAGTGTAAAGCGTATTAAAGATGAAGACAGTAAGGTTGTAGTTGAGGACACCAAATAAAAGAAAGATGGAAACTTGACTTCTATGAGCTCCTTAATGGTGAGACGATTGAAACTCTCCGACATAGTCGCAAAGGGTGCTGCAAGGAACAAAAAAACTTCAAGTTCTGCCATCGTATCAGCAAAGAGGAAATTAAAGAGGCATTAAGAAAGATGAAGAAAGGAAAGGTAGTTGGCGTAGATAATACTCCTACAGAAATTCCGATGTGGTTGGGGGAAGAGGGTCTTAATTAGCTAACGGAGATATTTATGTTATTTTTAGGATTGCAAAGATGCCTTGCGAATGGAGATTTAGTACAATTATTCGATTATACAAAAACAAGGGGGCATTCCAAACTGCTATAACTATACATATATAAAATTGCTTAGTTACACTGCTAAGTTGTGGGAAACAGTAACTGAGAGAAGGTTGAGAGAGGATATAACTATTTTTAAGAAGCAATTTGACTTATGTTGGGTAGGATAACCATAGAAGTTATCCATCTCATACGAAGGCTGATGGAATTCCACATGAAAAGGAAAAAGAATCTCCACATGGTGTCCATCGACCTAGAGAAAGTATATGATACAGCATCTCGGGAAGTGCTTGGAGAGGAAAGACATCCTGCTTGCATACACAGGAGTTATCATATATTATGTATGAGAGAATAAGGGCATTAGGAGAGGATATGAATAACTTTCCTATAGATATTGAACTCCATCAAGGATCAGTGTTGAACCCTTTTCTTTGTTACTTTGGTTATGGATGAGCTCACTAAAATTATTCAAAATGAGGCACTGTGGTGTATATTAGTTGATGATAATATTGTGTTTTATAGATGTGACTAGGGATGGAGTTAATGACAAGTTAGAACTACACTAAAGTGTAAAGATTTTAAGTTTAGAAAATCATAGACTGAGTAGTTAAAATGTCGATTCAGTGGAGGGGAGGGAGTGCGAAGCTGACGTAGCCTTTGATGGTATGGTTATTTTCAAAAGTTTAGGTATATGTGCTCAATCATCACAAAACAAGGGGATATTAACGAGGATATTAACCAACGAATACAGGTAGGATGGCAAAAATAGAAGAATACTTTAGGTGTGCTGTGTGATAGGAAGATACCGCTAAGATTGAAGGGGAAACTTCACCATATGGTTATTAGATCAACATTGTTGTATAGAGTTGAGTGATTAGAGACAAAGTAGGAGAGGCATTCATCAAAGATAAAATGAGAGAGGCTAGACTTAAGTGGTTTAATCATGTAAGAAGAAGAAGTATGGAAGTAGAAGGATCGCGGTAGACTTAAGAAGAGTTAGAACAAAGTAATTAGATACGATTTGTTTAATTTAGGATTAACGGACGACATAACCTAAGACAGGAGTCCAGTATTAATGTTGCAGATTCTAGGTAACTTTTTACTTGTCCATCTATAGCTTCTAATGTAATGTTTGGTTAGATGTAATTAACCTTGTAATGCAATCAAGTTTGTAATTGTATTTTCATTATCTTGTTTGGTTGTATAAGAATGTTGTAATAAAAGAACTATTTTGTAATTATAATTACCACAAACTAAGTAATCATGATTATATTGCAAAGTTGATTGCATTATATTGTCATTACATTACATCCAACCGAACGTTACATAACTGTACAGGGATTTGTTGGTGTGTAGTTTTGGCTATTACTTATCACGTATATCATGTGTTTGTTTATGTTAGTAGTATTTTGATTGTGGCATTGGTAGCTATTATCATGCATAGTGTTATTTTACGCATTGTCCCTATCTTTGTTATTTATATATTGTCACTTGATTTTAGGGTCATTGTTTTTGCTATCTTTTATATGTCAAAAGATTTTCAACTCTAACATGTTTTCCCAAAAACTTTTGTGCATTATTTGGAATCGGTCTTTCGGCGAATAAAAATGCTCACATAGTAAAGCCGCATACATCTAGATCTCCTTGGACCCCTAACAAGCAAGACCCATACTGAAAGGAGTTAGGATTCTTGTTATTATTCATGAGACCTAGGAGTAACGTTTGCAATTGATAATGTTACAACTTTCGAAAGTTAGATGTTTGCTTGACAATTGACATGAGCACCTAATGTGGGTGCCAACTAAGTTTACTTAAGGCATACGTAAGATGACATCAAAGATCTTTAACTTATATCATAATTTTGTTCACATTGACATTTGGTTCTTTATTTAAAATTTCCTTTACAGAAAAGAGAAAACAATTATCGTTGTAGTGCCATATACAATCATTGTGCTCTAAGAACTCGCTAACTCGGGGAGACTGATGAGCATCTAATTGTTGAAAAAGATCCAGTCAAGCATGAACTTAACGATCCTAAACTCGATGCCAATGAGGCCAAATTCCTTTCAATTGGCAAGCCTATGACATAAAAAATGTAGTACAATTCAGTGACGTGCATAGCCAAATGAGACTTACTACACTCGAAAGCATAACTCAGTGGTGAAACCAATATTATGAAAGCAAGGTCAAAAAATTTTGCAATTTTCGATGCACGTAATTCTAAAATATATATTATGGTCTAAGAAATAGGAAAAATAAATGACTCATACAAATTTATAGGATAGTATAACTTGGTCCCGCAAGATTGAAATCTTAAATGCACAGCCTTAAGCGCTAGGTTAAGAAATCGATAGCTCCATGGTTCACCTATTTGTCTACCAACGAAAGCAACTTGTTTAGAATGAAAAACCATCCAAATTGAAAGCAGCTTTGCTCAGTCCCTCTCACATCTCCCCAGATGGAGTGCTCATCAAGTGAACGCAAAGATTGCAAAAGGCTCAGTAAACTGAAGGTGTGAGACTAAATGTACACCATCCCCAGCCGCTGCAATGAATTCCCGTGGTGGGATCCAACATTCCCAAAAAAAACAAAACTCGATGCTTGCTACCATTGGACACGCGAGGAGGCACACGGGTGGAATGTGGTAGCATTCCTTCCCTCATTACATTTTTTTGGTCTTTTTGTGTAATTTTTTGTTTTTCCATTTTCATTTTCCTCAAAAATATTATTTAACTGATTACAAAAAACAGATTGTGTATACGAGAGAGTTCCAGTGGTTGAAAAAGTTATGATATGTAAGTTCAAGAAAAATGGAACTCCTAATAATGTGGCAAGCCTAAGTTTCAATTTTTGACACCTAGGCTAAGAATGCCCATACAAGGGGGTACTATATGTTATTTGTCGGTAAATGATGTATAGATTTAACTAGTCTGTGGATTTGCCTCAGGCGAAAATGTGTTCCAAACCGAACGGTTAGTATGCTCATGGCTGTATGTCAAGGTTGGAAGCCATGCGCTTACCCTTTGCATTATTCAAACCTGAAAGTACAATCTTCCACAACTGTTTGTAAAAAACATAGATTTATTATGTGTCTGACCTAAAATAAAAGGAGTCTCAACAGAGAAATTTGCAGTATCAGCCAACCAGTTTGAATCAAACCCATCATTTTGCCACGCTGCAGACGGGTGGGAAACCAACACAACATCTCCCTAAACAATGAAGCCACCTCAAAGTTGCTGTTGCAGAGAGTAACTGGACAAGTAATACATTGCAAAGTAATAACCTCTAAAATACAACTGCATGTGATACAAAAACCTTTTAAGGAATCTAAACTGCGTGTGTTAAGCTAGCAAAGCAAGCGCGAAGCGGAAACCACATGAAGCACCAGTAAGGCATGGAAAGGAAAATAGCTACCTTGAAAGGAATGTTCAGCTACTTAGCTATTCTTATTCAGGCATGTGTTTCGGTTTGAATTGTTGCTTCATTTCTTCGTGCCTCAAGCCATTGAATACAAAGTCCCATACTAAACATTAGCACCCAGGGAAAAACCCGGAGGGAAGGAGAGGGAGAGATTTGTTTATGTGGCTAATAAATGCAGTGCAATAAGTAAATCACTGATGACCATGACAACAATGGAAGCTAGAACCCACAAAGCCTTGCACAGCTCAGTAACTTCAACTGAAACTCCAAGTCATATGCTTGAATTCGATTCAACAATTCCAATGCAACAAAACCACATCCTAAATCGGTTCAATATAATAGGTTGCATCATAGCTAAAACTGATAAGGCAAACATGGCACGTAAGTGTCTCAGCCGGTAGTCTGAAACACAGCAGCAAGGGCATCCTATTACAACAGTGCATATCATGTAGATCTCCACTGGTGCCTTCTCGACCTTAAAAATCTAAGGAACTTACCTAGTTTCATGCTCCACTAGCATATGTAACCCATCAAGCCCTGAGCCCTGAAAAGGTTTGAAGTGAATATTCAATCCATGTCAAAGGAATTAAGTCACTAGATTATCCAACAGCACTTCATCACACCCATAATCTTCTACGGAATATCATTTACAGAAAAACCACTGTACATTGCAGTGGAAACAGCCACTGAAAGGCAGATCACAGAAACCTAAAGTGGAACTCAGGCTCCACATCTCACCAACAGATGAGCCAACTCAGCCAAGTCCTTGGATTTCCTTAAATAGTTACAAGAAACAACAATCAAGAATATACATTAGCCTAATTCAGGAAGCAAGACTCACCAATATCTGTTCAGCACATCAATCAGTATCGATCGTATGCTCTCCCATAGCCTTCTAGCCTCGATCGCTGAAAATCATTATACGTTTCACGAGGGCGTGAGAGAGGATAGTTATCCGTTGGATTTGCATATTGCCCTCTTCGTTCCATATGAAAATTGGAGGCAGCATACTGTTGGTTACCCAATGACTCATAGTCGGAAAAGGTGGACGGTCGATAACCACCAAAACCTGCAGCAGGCATCTGCTGATGTACCTGCTGTTGACGCCTCTGTGCATCCATGTGAAGAAACTCTTCCCACTGCTTCACATGAGAGCCCCGTACAGAGGCAAGTCTTTTCATGTGAATCTCTCTCAAATCCCTTATAACCTGATTTTGAACACCAAGAGTCAGATAACATGCTTGCCATGAAAGCAAATGCAATAGATGGTCATCACCATGATGCACACAGCACACACGTCTGGAGAAGAAATATTTGTGAAGCAAGCGCAACACGTTATGATGCAAACCAAATAAGGTGAAACAAGTATCAAGCTATTTTCAAATGAAACAAGTATTAAGCTATTTTCAAAGATGTCCAAGAGAACAGAAAGAATGAACAAACGAAGAAACAGAAAAATTTCCACACACATACGCAAGAAGGGGGGCGGGGCAGGTGATCAAAATTCACAAACTAGACTTCACACTTCAAAATTACCAGTATTCCTCCCATGTATAGGTCAGCAACTTTGCCAACTGAATATTGAAGAAGGGTATGCTGCACAAGAAGGCTACTTCAACCATTGTTTTGTGATTAATTACGGACAAACAAATACTCCGGTCGCTGCAGACTATTTACTACTCGACATTTGTAGTAATTTTTATTTTCCCTCTTTTAACTGATTATACATTATGTTTATCATTACATTAATTGATACTTTAGTAACAATACCCATGTCCAAGAGTGAGCATTCATGCCCACAATCGAGGAATGAGTGTCCATGCCCATGTCACAGTACGAGGATTTTTTTATTTTTGATGTTTTTGGATGAAATGTTGAGAGTACCAGTTATTTGAGGAGAAATGAAGAGTACAACTTCTTAGACAAGTATGAGTGCTATCATTGCTTCTAGGATCACTATATTTAACGGTTCGCAACAGTACTATGCCTCCATATAGTGTCTCCTCACAAATAAGCACAGACTCTTCTGCAGGAAAAGGTGGAAAGTCGAAAACATTAACAGCACATTACTGGCCTTGGCTACCATTGGCCTTGGTCCTATTGTGAGTGTGCGTGGTGTTACTGACTGTGTTTCTCTCTCCACCTGCTCATCCTCTTTCCCGTCGGCTTCACTCGCTCATCATTCTGCCACTCTCTTTCCTTCTTCGCATCACAATACGCAACAAGGGCTAGCCCGAAGCCCCCTCAACCTCTCCATGAGCCGAGGTCAGACTCTTCCATCTTCCTCTCTGCTTCTCTTCAAACACTATTGTCTTTATCCAATGGCTGTTCCTACTTCATCTGGCTTGCTGTATGGTCTGAAACTGTCAGCCATGGTACAGCAAATCTGAGATCGCTGGTCTTTTTTGCTGTGGCAGGTGTTCTTCTGGCCGACACCTCAAATTTTCCAGCCATTGGAAACACTTAAGAATTTTGGTTTTCATAAGCATTCAGATTAGAGTAGGCAAAGCTTCTCACTTGGCCCATACTGTTTTTCCTTTTCTCTTCATGCACCTTTTTATAGGTTATTTCCTCTAATTTGATAGCATGTCACTTCGGGATTGGTTTCATTCCTTTCTTTTGGTTGTGTTGTGGGCCTTCTTGCCCAGATTGTAGGGATTTTCTCAATTGTTCTCCACTTTGGTGCTCTGGGTGAACCACTTTCAAAGTCACTCCCTTAAGCAAAGGCATTGTTTGGCTATTTTACTATGAAATTTGTTGCTATGGAATGAATCTTCTGAGATGGTGGTAAAAGGAAAAGAGGAGGATATTCAAAGAACAACCTATCTTCTTTTTTTTGGGGGGGGGGTGGATAAGAAAAAGGTAATATATTAATATAAATAAGAGAAGACTACAAGAAAGGATGTGGAAAACGCTTCCCACAAAAGCTAATTACAACACCCCCCCCCCCCAAAAAAAAGGCTATCGACAAATACAAAATTGATCAAGGAGGAGCAAAAACCTCCTCCTTCCAAAAGAATAAAGTCTTAAGCCACAAATCCTTTAGCCGCTCAATTGATATTTCAACCATCAAAACTCTCATATTTCTCTACATCCACAACAACCAAACAATACCATGCGGAACGGCTCTGCAAACTTTATGCCTGGCCCTTCTCCCAGAAAAACCTTCCCAGGCCAACAATTGATGTCTCAAAAAACTTGGTATCAACCAATGGATGCCCAAACAGCTCAAGGCCAACTCCCCAAAGGTTCTAGCCATTGCGCAATGAAGAAGTAAATGGTCCGTGGTCTCCAAAACCATCTTCACACATGAAGCACCAGCTGGCCAATATTTTGCCCCTCTTTTGTAAGCTGTCACAAGTTAAGATATTTCTAAGAGAAGTGTCCGACACAAAAAAGGACACTTTAAAAGGGGGTGGAGACTTCTAAATGATATTCCAAGGAAAATCACAAATTGGAAATGAAGAAATCGTATTGCCAAGAGGGAAATGAGGAGGAAGATTTAACAGTGAATATCCCCGAGGCAATTAGACTCCATCTAACCATATCATGGGAGGAATCCTTCATAGAAGCCCCATCAAGCATGCTGAAGAATAGGGCATAATCATCAACAGAAGAAAATTCTCTTGCCAAATCAGGTAAGACACTTGGTTGATGAGGGCTTGGCGAAGATTTTATAAATTCTAACTTCAATTCAAAATGCTGTCATCAATTTAAGTGAGGCTAAAACATCTCTAATCAACAAAATTTTAAAGCATATGTGATAAGGATGTTCTCCTAATTGCTCCCAAGTCTCAACAAGTTCTTTCACAGCCAGCCTTACCGCAACGTTCATTGGCCCCATCCTTAAGTATAGGGAGCCAATAATTTCAATGAGCATCGCTCAATCAGTTTAGCAGGATTCACAAATGTTATTGAATACTCTTGCTGACTGAGTAGGATTAGAGAAGAGAACTTCATGTACTGGGTGAGAATTTTGCCTCTTCTCAATAAGTGGTTATGGATTCAATACATTAGAGGCTTCATAATAAATATACAGTTTATGAGTTCAGAGATATAGTGGCAAAAGGTGGGAATTTTTCAATCACTGCATATCTTATGAGGCTAGAGATGGCTTCTCAATCTATTTTTGACCCATTGATGCCATAATGGTTTCCTATTGAGAAACCTCAACCCTTCTCCTCATAATCTGTTCACTCACAGTCACAGAGGCATCTATTTCTGATTTTTCTGAGAGGACTTAGGTATTTTGTCACCTTTGCATGCAATTCCATTTTGGATGATGATTGTATTGCTCCCTTCTTTAGTAAGCTTGATAGCGCTTCTATGGGCCAAGGGATCTCCTCCCAACAAGAATAGATGGATCCTCAATTCTAATAGAATGTTCAAAGTCAAGTACACCTTTAAAAACCTTTTGACCTCTTTTCTTCATAAACTATTTCAACTTCAAATAACGAACTCTTTAGATGCTTGTTTGGAAGTTTTCGACACCTGTGTTCCTTGTTTGGTAGGCAACTTGGCAAAAGCTTGAGGTTCAATGTCATGGAAAACAAAAGGACTCTAAGTTTACATATGCTTAATATGTAAAAATGATTTGGAATCCACTGACCATTTAATTCTATACTACACTTTTCCGCAGTTCTTTGGGGTTTAGATTTTTATTCGTCTGGACTTCTCTTTGGTCACGGCCAAATCGAGTAGACAGCAAATGATGAACTGGTAGGGATTGTTTGGCAGCAAAGCCAAACAGAAAGGAGTAGGGGTCTGTGTGCAATTTTTTGGGCCATATGAATAGGGGACAAAAAGAGCTGTGATGGAGTTAGAACTCCTCTTAAGCATGAGAAGCGCACATGTTCAACAACTGAATATTTTCTGGAAGAGGAAGATATATACTTTTCTTTGTTTGATACTGTTGATTGTTTGATACAGTTGATTCTCTTTGGATACTCTTATGTGTATTAAAAAATGACTTATAACATCACTAGCCGTGAATTTTTTCTTTTATTATCGTTTTCTCCATTCTATCTTCTAATCGTCTCGTCAAAAAATGTTTTAACCACTTCAAATCTGTTCCCAGAGCCCCTCCCCCCACCCCCCCGCACCACCCCCCAAAATAAGAGCTTCTCTGCAAGTCTACTATAAGGCTGCCGGAATACAGTTGCACCTGCCCAGCTCTTGCAAGATCTGCACTGGTGTAGCAGCTTCAAATGTCCTTGTTACTAAGGATGGTTGATGTAACAGAATCATCTATATTATATCTTGAATGTGGTCACTTTAATGTTACAGACAAAGATCCTAAAAATGGAATCTGACTAAAAAAATTGTGTTACCGTCAAACATTGAGAAATGAGTAGAGATGGAAAATAGACATAAATACCTGACGATGCCTATAATTCTCCTCATCTTCTTGTTGGTCACGAAGTCTAACAAGATCTATTGCTTCTCGTTTAAATTCCTCTTCTAGATCTTCTAGTGTCTGAGGGAATTCAGAACGCTCAAATTTACTATCACGATGAACATCAGATTCCCGTCTCTCAATCTCACATTTATCAGATCTATAGGAATCCAGACTTTGTCTATGAGCTTCATAAGTACCATACGAATTGCCACTGTATGGACCACGTGCTGGAGATCTTGATTTGCTTGAACGACCTCTTCTTCCATCACTACTATAAGCTTCAGGAAATTAATAACATGTTAACCACTTCATTCAGGGCAGCCTAACAGAATTGGTGGCTATAACTACACAAACTACATTTAGAATGTCTCTGATGCAGTTTACATATTCTTTTGAACACAGTCTGGTAAAATCAGACCCATCCGCGAAACTCACTTCAGTATCCAACATAGAATAGCCTGAACATAAGAACTTACCTCTTGCTGCAAACAAAAACATAAGCAACAAGCACATTACTAAACAGCAAAAAAGCAACTAGAAAAGGAATCAATGTAATATTGCAATTGAATTAAAGCTAAGTGCATGAAGTCTTGGAGATATACCATGCTCATTAATTTACCAGTCCCGTAAGGGCAGTACGGGTACATCCGTCAATGCACCTACCTTGTGGAGAATTTCGAGAGGGTTTCTGCAGATCTGCACGAATACGATCCTCCACACATCTATCTTGTCTGCCAAACCTATTATGAAACTGTGAAGCATTTCTAGGACTAGGATTGGATCTTAGGGAACCTGAGCGCGAAAATCGAGCACCAAAAGGGCTCCGGTCAGGTGACCTAGATCTTCCTGTATGAGAGCCAGGAGATCTTCCCGCATGAGAACCAGGAGATCTACCCGCATGAGACCCAGGAGATCTTCCCCTATGAGAACCAGGAGAACTCCTCTCATTAGACTCCTCTTTGATGACTTTATGCACAGCATCTACACCTTTTCTCAACACTAGTCTATCCTTGCCACTGACAATTATAAACTTCTCATCCATCTTGATTTTGCAGCCAATTTCCGTCTCAATCCTCTCAATCACCTTATCCGTGAAAAGTGCTCTCACGTGCTTATCTCTTGCAGCAACCCTTTCAAAGAAATCTTGGGAGTTCCGGTTCCCCCCGAGAGTTGATGGGCATCCCTGCAGTTGTTTTCCAATCCACCAGCATGAACCAGAGAAGCAGTAAAGAGTCATCACAAATATAGGGATAGTAAACAAGTTGATAGAAAGCATATGATTCCCTAGTACTAAAGGAGCTACATGGAATCCTGATAAAAGCACCATATAATCTGTCATCCTCAATTAGATACCAATAAAACTATGTGCTGCCGTTGCAAGGCAGCAAGTTGGCAGAAAGAGTTCAGAAATTGGTCCAGATTCAAATAAGGTTCTGCAAAAAGATGCCGTTCAAATCTTTACTAATAACCTACATATCATTGCATTCAGGTTACGATACAACAAGAAATAAGCAAGATTCAGCCATACCTGAGTAAAGTGACCTGATTCTCCACAAATTTTGCAAATCATTTCCTCTTCTTTCCTTTTTTTCCAATTCCTCTCAGTAGCTTTAGATTTGGCCTCCCAGACTTTAGCCTCTCGGCTGGTGAAATCAGTTGGAACGGCATTGGGGTCACGTTCCTCTTCCTCATCAGAGTTATCTTGGGCCCTTTTGTTAGTTGTCTTTGCCTTGTCCTGTGCATTGGTTGCAGAAGATCCAAGCGGCCCTGTGTAAGCCTTGTAGATTTCACTAAAATCATCATCATCATCCAAATCTGGTCTGTTTGCCATCTAAAATCTCCTTTAAAAATTAGAAAAAAGAGAGAAAAAATGAATAGGTCAAAGAGCTGGAAACAGCTTAAGTAGCCCCATCCCAAAATGCCAACAAAAAACGGCTAAAATGAAAGACTTATAACTTCATTACAACGATATATTAACCCACTCCCGGGGGGGTTTTGACAATAAACAGCAGCTATTGAATTGTGAACAAGTGTATCAGGTTTGAGGCATACTAGGGTAACAAAACCCTAAATCCTAGGCACAAGCAGAAAGCAAAGTATCGGCACATGAAGAGAAGCAATGTACAGGTCTTGGAAAACAAAAACATAATCAAGCATGCATTAAAAAAAAGTTACAAATCGCATCAGGTATAATGGAATCATAAGCCACAAATTGATTTCTTTTCAGTACATGCTCATGATACCATATGATAGATGAATAGAAGAGGCAGCATCATATACTCCTCTCAAGGTTTTGGTCAATCATTTTTATGACCCTGACATCTTCAAACTATTATTTACCACCTGGCCTTTGGGGGTCAAATCAAATGTTCTTTTAACCCCAAATTGACGGGTCAACTACATGTCTACATGATTATGCCACATGTGCAATTTGGGAATTAAAAATCATTTGGTACAAAGGTCGGGGGGAAGGGGGTAAATAATAATACAAAAAGGTTGGATTATAAAAACGATTTACCAAAACCTCCAAGGGGTACATGATAATACCTCATTCATAGACTAGAACAGGAGAACTATGTATCATGATTTCACACACAAAAGACCTTTGGTTTAGACGCCAAGAGGTGTTGCTTTTGTACCAGCAATGGGATTAGTGATCAATTTTTTTGGAGAAACTATTGCCCTAGAGCCAAAAAGTGATCAATTTTTGGTCCCTATGCCCCAACAACAAAGGCGTATCTTTAGAACACAGTGAAGACACTTCCTCTCTATTTCTTTCCATTTATTTGGAGAGAAACACACAAGTTCATGCCAGTCTCAGCCTGAAATTTAAGGCAGAAAATCTAACCAATGTCTCAATTACATTAATATTGGTTTAAAAGAAAGAGGTTTGCTGAAAATAATATTAAAAATGTGTGTGGTTCTGTACTTCTGTGAAAGCATGCATAAGAAATGTCTTGTTTGTGCAAAGAGGAAGCCCAAGCAAACACAGAAAGCATCCAAGCAAACCAGAAAAGGAACTAGACAAAACAGCAAAGAAGGTTCAGCCCTTGCTTATAGATGATCAACATGAACAGCCACTAATTCATTCATAGTCTTATACCAAAAACCATTTTCAGGGCCTGTTGAAATAAACCTAAGCCAGCAATTGGGAATGGGCAGGTACATATGTGTGCAACGATATTGTACTTGGATACAAGTGTAAAACAACGATAGAAGCTGCAGCTTACAAATGACAAACATGATTAGTAACCTCCGCGTTCATAATTTTACATGAAAAAACATTTCTAGCCCCCATCGAAAATAAACCTGGGACCAATCGAATTGGCGACAAAATTGTGAATGCAACCATATTATTTTATCTAAAGACAACCATTATGATGACCACAAGAAGCAAGCAAGCAGGTTGTTTTCCGTGAACCCAGCTGTACACACTGTACAAGGTAGGCTCACAAGCTTTTGGCTGCAAACAAAGAGGCCCTTTTTTGAAGAAATCCAATGCAAAACTTTTCTATATTAGAAGTTAGCAATCCATATCACCGCATTTATTAATGGAAAAAAATGAGCAATCCCATAGAGCCTGTCTAGTACATAACAAATTTTTTTTTTCTTTTTCTGTTTGGGGGGTGGGGCGATTCAGCAATTAACATTCATCATTCATCAGCCCGAAATCAATATTACAATTCCCACTATACCATGGCCAGTATTCACAGCACAGCTCCATCTGTAACAAATAAAATCCAACAAAATCTCCAAGTTATTTTACCGATTCACCGATAGCGACTTCAACATTGACAAGCATGGGAAAAAAGGGAAACCAATTTAAACCTTAGACATGGATCAAAACCAAACAATTTCAGTCAAATTAAAAATCCGAAATCCGTAGCCAATTTCGACCAAATTAGATAATCAACAGCTCAGTAGTTCGCGACACAGAAAAGTATCCGCAGCTTCAAAATATCAGATGCACTGAAAATGAATCTTCAGATATAATATAACATCGTCTTGGAGCCTCCGCCAAAAATGGGCATTTAAGAGTCGAAAATTCAGACCCGAAATGAAGCAGCGAAAAGCCTAGACAGAGATAACGATGAAGACGGCGGCAGCTGCGATGGCAGATGGAAGAAAGAGAGTACTCACCGGCGGCGTACGACCTCCCCAATCGCCGACGGAACGGCTTGACAGAAAGCGCGGCTAGAGAGAGAGAGGGGTTGTGAGTTCTGGGGTTGGGGGGCGGCGGGCGGCGGGCGGGTGTGGGTGGGAGATTCAATGAACGGGGAAAAAGTGTTGGAAGGGTTGGGGGATTATTAATGCAATATGGGGAGCACAAGGGAAAATGGAGTGTCATGAGCATTTGCAATGCTAAGCTTACGGCCCAACAATTCTGCTCGCGGTCCAGAAAATAGTGTGCAATGTTGATTCTTTCGGTTTATCTTGCGGTCCAACTCGTGTCAATGATCCACTCAACACCTTTTTTCTTTTTTTTTTTGCCAGATAAGACTTAAACTTTTTCAAACCTAATAATATGTTAACGGTAAGGTCTACAAAACATTATTTTATTTGGTGATCCAAGTTTATGATTCATGAGATGTAGAGAAGAAAGAAAAAGCTGACTTATGGGATGATGTGAAGGATATGGACCCCCATTTGCAATCCAAAATCATAGACGCTTGAAAATAAGAGTAATTCTAATACATCTTAAAATATGAATGACAATAGATCGGATTTAAATTGAGTCCGTTAAGATTCAGATTCAGATCCATTTTTTGGACCTACATCTAGATTCGATCTAAATTTGTAGGGTATATAAAACTTGGATCTAGAACCCAATCATCTGAATCTAAAGGGTCTAGCAGGTCCTTGCCGAGTCATGCTACTTTGACACTTTTTTGATTTTTTCAACAAAATAAAAATGCTTGCATAAAACTTTTGTGGTCTAAATGACTTCTCTGTCATAATACATAGCTAAATACTGGATGAGAAGAAGAAATTATTGATAGTGGCCCACTGTCCTCCATTAAGTCACTACACAAACCAAATAAGTTGTCTATTATCCATACATACCCTACGAAACTTAAGACTACAAGGCGCAAGCTGAAAACAAATTACAAAGCCCATAAGACCAAAGGCTTAAAAGTACATCAGTAGTCCATAAGGCCAAAGGCCTAAAAGTATATCAACTTTTAACATGTTCAAGATGAGTCTTGTCCACTGCGAATCCACCTTTGAGTTGAGACATCATCTAATAATTCTTAACATTTTTCGATGTATGCATCAAGATCCTAAGATAAACAAGGATGAGCAACAAAAAGTAGTTTCATTAAAAATTAACTGAAAATGTATTTAAACCAAAGTATGTCAAATAAGTACCATATTTATATCCAAAAAAAAAAAAATGAGTTCCATATCAATGACATCAGACGTTGGTTCTTCGTTGTCAGAATCATCAACAATTGTACCTTAAGCATCCCGATTTTTTGTATTAGCTTCATAGAAAATCAAACATGTATGTAAGAGTAAATATTTCAAAAAATATGTCAATTGATAATAAAGGAAATTAGCGTTACCTTTGACATCTTCGATCATCCTGTTTTGCAAGCACATCAATGCCTCCACGGTCTTTGAGTGAAGCCTAAATCGATGAGGACCAATGACCTTTCTACTCACAATAAAAGCACTTTCCTAAGCTACTGTAGAAATATGAATGGCCAGGATGTCCCTACCCATCTTCTGTCATGTTAGGTACTTACGATCTTTTTTCTGTTGATCAAGAACATCAAATTATGAATCATTGGACAACGTATCATCATCCAAATAATGGTCCAACTCACGCCTCATATTTACCCTTCGCTGCTTTGTCTTCTTTGCTTGAGCGAACTCATCCTCATCATCAACATCAAAGCTGTTTGTAGTTTTCTGCTTCATAGAACCTTTAGATAGCTTAGAAGAACCAACATGCTGCTGCTCATTAATTTCAACCGCAGTTTATTAATATTCAACTAATAGATCACCAAGTATACCCCTAATTTGTTCCAATTCCAACTCAACACCTTCAATGTATATTCCTGTAAAATAGTGAGCAACACAATTCATCTTGTTCCTTTGGATCTAAAATGTTAGCAATGGTCAAAATTCCATTCAGTTGACTCCAATATTTGTTGATTTTTTTAATCATATTTGCTGCCATTTTTCGTACAACTTTTGACTCATTTTCTAACCAACTTCTCAAAGCTATCCAATTGCACAAATTCGTCAAAAAACAAATTTGCGGTTAGGTATTTCCTACCAAAGAGGCCTTAGTGGTCTATAGACGATCTTCAACTTCTCACAAATATTTTCAGCCATCTCCTAATCATTTCATCTGGAATGACCAACTTAAGTCTCTTATTTAAGTGCTTCAATATATCAAACACTTGCTTATAAGGCATAGTTGTTTGAAGCATCAAGAAAATAGAGTTCTATCTAGTTTTACAATTAAGAGCCAATATTTTACAAGTGCATAATTGCCAGAATCGGCAAGCTTCAGAACACTTTTCAATCTTTCTGGGGCTCAACATCCAAAAAGCAACACAATCCCAAATCTTTTTCCAATTCCAAAATTAAGCAGAACCAATCTATCTTTGACAATCAAGTTAAGAACATAAGTAGCACACCTAATGTGCAAAAAAGCTCCACCTAATATAAGAGACTTAGACTCCAACTCATCCCCTAAGATACCTATCATTGCACAATTTGTACTACAATTATCAAAAACCATAGATTATATTTTACTTGCAATGCGATATTGAGATAGGCAATCCATCAAAATCTTAGCAAGAACAGTTTTGGGATGTGGACAAGGCACATGTGAAAACCTAGAAAAATAAAATAGATCATCAACTGTAAACATATATGTGACAAAAAAATAACAAAAAAAATGACAAGCATGATCAATATGTAATAAAAATATTGCCTCAATGTCCTACTATGCAAAACTCATTGTTCATCAAGAAAGTGCAAAGTGACAACCATATAGTATTTTTTCTGATTTGATGCTGTTCACATATCAATATTAACTACAACCCTACTTGAATTATGAATCAGCAACTCTTTTAAGGGCCAATTTCCTACTTTGGAACATTTTTATGATATCACATTTTAAAGTTTTCCTAGAAATCATATTGAATTTAGGATTTAGGCTGTTGACAAATCTCCTAAATCCTACAGGTCCACCATTGATAATGGATACTCATCCACCATTACCATACTCAGCAACTCTTTCATAAAGAATTCTTAATCAAAAATATTCTCATGTGATACCATTAGCTTCAAAGTATTTGTCCTATCATCTTTTTTAATTACCTTCAATTTCCTTTGCCCGCCCCAAGTCTTAAATGAATACTCGAGCAAACCTTCTCAACATGCTTTTTTAGATGGGAAGTTCCCCTTCCTGAATTAGCAGACATCAATTTCTTACAATAATGACATTTTGCCTTTTGTTGTCCATTAACCATAATCCTTTCAAAAGTGCGTCATACCTTGCAAATCAGCTCCCTACTTTTTTGTGTATAAGCCCCTGATTCAGGTTCTTCGGTCTAGGCATCATGTTCATCATCCTCTAGGTTAACATAAACTCCCTCTGGCTTTAGCATTTGATCTCAATATCCAGTTGTTGGCAGCGAACTGGAGCAACCACAAATACGTGTATCTTTCGATCGGGCACACTTAGCCCTAGACTCAGCACAATTAGAGTCTTCTTTCAAGTGTCATGATGGTCTGAAATTATGAAATGAATTTTGATTTAGCTTAAGAGTCTAAGTAAAACACACATACTAAAACCAAAATTTGAAACACCACAATCAACTAAATAATGGGACCTAAATTAGCAAATCCCTAACTCTTTAAATCTCAAATCAGCCAAAAATCAATAAATGAAACAACCGAGATTACCTATTCTTCAAATATAAACTTAGCCCATAAATTCAAAACATGGAACAAATTGATATGCAATTCCATAAAAGTGAAGACTGTTGGTTATCAAGAAGTGAACATGATATTATGCTCCAGGCCCTCAAGATAGATAGAAACAGAAATTAGAAACACAACCCAGATTATCTAGAAGTGAAGAAATAGAGATCAAACATCAACCTGGAAGTCTGGAACACTGTCGCTGAAAAATGGATTAGCTTGAAGCATTGAGCCACCGGTTGCAAGAAAGAGGCGCCAAAAAATAGAAGATCTGTTAAGGGGAGAGACGTTGAGATGAGGGCAGCATGCTGATGGCTCGAGTCATCTGGCTATATATGATGACGAATAAGAGTCATTGAGTAGGCCATGACAGCGAAGAAGAACAAATTCTGTGGTGGTGTTGTCTTGCCGGGTAGAAATGGCGAAAATAGAGCCTAGACCTTGGAGGATGAGATTGAGATGTGGAGTGGTGGACTGTGGAGTGAAGAGAAAATAGATTGAGAGGCTGAGAGTGAGACTACAAAATGCTACAGTCTAAAGAGTCAAAGACAGTTGGAAGCCTAAAACGCACAGCGGCACAGATGAAATTTCAAATGCAAAACTCCCAAAAAAAAGGTAGGTTTGTATACGGATCAATGGGCGGGTCTGGGCCTCAAAGTCTCAAACCCAGATTTAGATCTGACTCAGATCCTCTAAAAGTCCAACGAGTCTAAATTTTTAGGATCCTAATCCTTAAAAATTGATCAGGTTTGATAGATTTGAGTTGGATTCAAGATCCACTGCCATCCCTACCTTAAAATAATTCATTGTATAATAGAAAAGATGTATCATTGGAAAAACATTAAAAATGTTCATTTGATCAAGTTGAGGGTCAAAGCAGATTGAGGATTGGATCATGAGGATCGATAAGTAAGGTTCTCTTGACCTAACCCTACCCAGCCCATATGTGGATCGGCACACCCCTACTCTGACCCTAATTTACGGGTATCATCAGGTCATCAAGTCACACCCAACTCTCAAACCTTTCTTATATAGAAAAAGAAAATTTTCACTAAGCTTCACTTTTATCTTCAAGATCAACAATAAACATCTTGCTAAATAAAATGTCAAAAAATAATAGAATATTCCAATGAAAAGTATCATAATTATTTCAAATGTTCTAATGCATAATTTAATAATTATTACAATTAGTTCACTAAAATAGCTACTCTAAATGTCAGAGAGGGAGCGCGAGAGGGGGCTTGAGAGTCAGTGAGATCCAAAGAGGCCGAGTGAGAGGGAGAGCTAGATTCATGGCTTATAAGAGCTGCGTGCTTTTTATATAAGATTCTTGTCATATTTGAATGCACACTCCTTCGATCCAGGGTTCCCAAGTGATCAAGGTGAAGGGCGAATAGTAAATAGGTTAAACACCCATGTATAGATACAGGTGCACTTCCTAGCCTGGTTAAGATTATGCATACTTGTTAACTATGCATATACATAATGATCTAATCTCATGTGCAAGCAGATGGAGGTCTCATGCTAAGTTTAGAAGTCATTAGATAAGCACAATTAAAGTAAAGGAGACAAAGGGATTTGGTGCACTAATGTTTTGTAGCTTAGGCTGCAACATACTGCAGGATGAGGGTTAAAAAGTTAAGTGATGGCGGGGTTTGCTACATTATAAGTTACTAAGGATAGAGAACCTTTCCTTTTAAGGAAGGAATAATCTTCATTGCAATAAAGTGCTTTTTTCTGAAGAACTTGCCAATTTCTTTTTGTTATAGCAAAAGCTTTAGATGTGCAGGGAAGTGGCAGATGAAAATGCTTTTGTTGGTGTTGTCTAGAGTAGCCCTAGTTTAGGATAAAGAATATGGTTATCTCTTTATCAAGAAATGGAAGCCCTAATTATCTAGGGAAATGCAGAGGAGCTCCTTGTCTTATACAATCGGTAAGTACCCACCTAGAAAGGTTGAGAATACAAAGCAAGTAGCCCCTCTTGAATTTGTGGTCATGGTTGAGACAAAGAGTTCTGAATTTTGGAATGGAGATGAGGTAGGAAGTTATGATGATTAAGAAGAAGTGGTAAAGTGGGTGAATGGTTTGTTCAAGTCTAGTTTGATGGGAGTATACAACGAAATGCTTCTTTGTCCTCAAAACCTGAGGTTTTATTTTTACTCGCAGTTTTTCTGGTCAGCCTTTGCAGGTTCTATTCTTTTTTTAAAGCCAAGGGTTCTATTTGTGCCTAGGCCTCTTTGGAGGTTACCAACGTATTCCAATGTGAAATCGGGTCAGTCGTAGTTCAGGAGTACGACACATACAACTTAAAAGAGGGATGCCTCTAGGAGGACTTTTTAAGTTAGCGGTTAGGTCCCAAATGAAGGGAATCGACATGAAGACTCAAATAACCCCTATGAAAGAGGAAGCTAGTTTGAATAAGCAATTCCTCCCTTTCTTTATTGTTCTTCTTTTCAAGCTTTTTTCCATTCTCCTTTTCTATCTTTTTTTTTTTGTTCTTCTTTTTTCCTCTTTTTTGTCCCTTTTCCTTGGATGGGACCGTTTGGTCTGAACTCTCATCCATGACACACTTCTACTCCCTGGTTAGGTCAGATATGGTTCTGAAGGAAATTGGCTCTTCAAAGGCTTAGATGGGCTCTAAGTGGTAACTTATCATGTTTAACAAAGATGCTAATGTAGGTGGCCAAAGGAGGCCTCATATCCTAAGCTTGTCCTTTAAAGCAACATCATTATTGCAAAGAAATTTATGATCTTTCCCTTTTTCAAATGATTTATTGAAATCCTTATTCTCTCTCTCTCTCTCTCTCTCTCTCTCTCTCTCTCTCTCTCTCTCTCTCTCTTTTTAAAATTTCTCTCCTTCTCTTTTTGCCTAACTAGCCTTACGAGGTTTTCAAGCTAGCCCTATTTTTTTTCTTTTTTCTTTTTTTTAGATAACTTGGATTCATAGTAAGACAAAAATACTCTATGCAAGACAAAAGAACAAATGAAGGGAATGATTTTATTAATGAATCAATACTATATTAGACTTGGATTTCTGATGGAAAAGAAGAACAAGTGACCCAACGCATGACTATAAGCTAAGTATGACATTGATTAAGATAGATCATATCCCCAAAATTCAACAAAACTCAAGGCCTCTTGTGTAGAGGCTTTTCATCATAGTTGCCTTGTAATCCATAAACATAGGAGGATATATGGACCTTGGGCTTGGATCCATTTGTTATGAAATAGATGGGTCCCACTCTTGTCTTTGGTAGTCTGAAATGGCTTTAATGTTGTTATGCAATGTTTGAATAGCCTTAGGTAGGGGAAACAACTCTAACTTAAACATGCTTTCAGCTAATTCTTGAAGGTCCAACAATCTTCAGTATCACGGTCCCATGCTCGTTGTTATTTGTAATACTTGCTTGGGTCCTAGTTCTTAGACTTTCGTGTGTTCTCTATCTTAGGTTTGATTGATAGGAGGTCCATCTTGCCTTTAGAAAGAAGGCGTGCAGTGCTTGAGTAAAAGTGGTTCTAATGGGAGTATATTCAGTGTAATGGTCTAAAGCAAACCCTTTGTTGCTGTGGAACCATTGTCTTCCTTATTGCTACTTTGATGGTTGCTCCTCCAATTGTTAGCAGCCTTTATAGTGTTTCACTAGCTAACTTTTCTTCCACAAGCATGTCGACATTCCTTAAAATTATAAAGTTTTCAAGTGGTGAAAACCTTCTGATGAACAGTCTTACTTGATCAGCTTATGAGGGTCGATCCACCATATGGGCGGCCTTAGGTTTTGCCTGTATGTGGGTTGTACATTTCTGATGAACAATCTTACTTGACTAGCTTATGAGGGTTAGTCCACTATATGGGCAGTCTTTGCCCTCCACCGAGTAAGGAGGCCAGAAAAGCCTTCATTTTCTTCCTGCTTGATCAGCCCCAAGTCCCTAGGTATAATTGGCAGGTTAGCGTTGGATGAATATTGACATGGGTTCGAGTTTGTGACCTTTCGTGGGTCAAAAACATTACACCATCTCATTACATCTATGCCAAATGTCCAAGGAGAAATAATATGGAAGATATCTTTGTCAATTCCTTTCAAAGTTATAGCACTGATAAAATTTCTCACATAATGGTGAGGGTTCTTAGTCCCATGTATTTTGATATCTGGCATGATGAACTTAGAGGGCAACTTCCCTTCTTAGGATTGAAGTGAATCCCATAGGCTGTGAAATAATTATTAGACACTAATGATTCCTTGAATAACTGGTCTATGCTATCTAGTTGTGGATCGGCTTACGAAAAAATCTTTTTCCCCTTCTTTTTCTCTCTCTTCATGTGATCTACTCCATCTTCCCCTTCTTCGTTGTGAGATTTTTCATCATCTTCCTTTGAGGTGTCCTTGATAGGGATTTAAAGCATAGCAACCATAAGTTCTATTTCCTTTGCGCTTTCATCCATTCTGGCTGGAATTCTTTCAAACATTTTCGTGACTTGGGCCATTTCATTGCCTACCATGGGGATGGGTAAAGGATTAGAACTGGACGTTGACTTTTACTTGGATTTTGACTTTAATTTTGACTTTGAACTTGCATGCGAGGTTTCTAGACTTCATCTCGAGATAAGAGCCTCCTGATTTGTGGACTTCGCTCGTATACCTTCTTAGTCCTCCGTATCCTGATCAATGAGGTGATGGTTTAAAGGAGTACAATGTTATAAAGGTGAAGAAAGGAAATAAAAGATCAATAGTATTAGGGGCTAAAGGAAATGGTAAATGTCATGTAGTCTAATGAGGAAGAGACAATGGCTTAGCGGACTTGAAGGTTTAGGCTGGGCTGGAGGGGATGGGATCAAGAAGTTGGGCTTCGAAAGCTGACCTTTGGGTCTAAATAGAATCTGAGTCTATATCAGATGAATCATAGGCCTATATTGGGCCTAAACTTGACTTTGGTTTGCTTTGCCTAAAATTGACTAGTTTAGGCGTGTGGGTATATGTAAGTGGATGTATGCATAGATGCTAGACCTAAGGAATGGAGGTATGAAGCATGGACTATGGACTATCTTAGTCCTAACTGAACTTATTATGAATAAGATACATCGTTGGATGCGACCTAGAGTGGATTAGGACTCTAAAGGTCTAATAGGTCACATTATTAACTTTAGGCCTAGATGGACTCATGGACTATGCATGATAAGGCAAAATGATGCATGACTCTTTGGACTTAGGTAGCCTACGATTGATGTGCTAAGACACGATAATGACTTTTAGACTATCCTAATCATGTAATGAGACTTGGAAGTTCATAACTTAAAGTGACCCAAACCTACTAATGATGTCGACCCTCAAATTATAATGCATACTACGTCTAAAAACTGGGCAATTTTTGCTGGTCCTTTCCTAATGTAAGACCAAAACACTTGGACTTGATCTAATCTAGTAAGTCTAAAACCTGACTACACCCTTAATTGGGCAGACCAACATTTTCCTAACCTGGATCCCTAGACACAATGATGCCGCTGTGAACCCTAAAGTATGAATACATAGGTCTTCGAGTATGGGTCAGCTTTAGAAATACCATTAAAGTTCTAAACATTCATAAAATCACGTGTGCACATGAATTCCAATATAATCCAAAGTTCTAAACTATAAGTGGTTCAGTTAAGGTTTACAATAGTCCTTTTACGACCCAAACACTTTGTTATCCATAGGGTGCATAGCAAGACTAGAAGATTCGATGTTTTTTCATATATCATGTAGATTAAGGAAAGTGTGTCATGAGTGAGTGAAACAGTTACCTACTCAGTTGGAAATCTAATGGACTCATCGAGTGACCAACTATTTTCCCGAGTAGGTAACAACGAGGTTTGACTTAAAGACACTGTTAATCCTGATATGATAACACCTTTAATGTAAGGATGCATAATGAAAGTGTAATTAAAACAATTTTCCTTTTTGATTTTCAAATCTCGCCCTCTTAAAAAAGTTCTGTGGTGGAATTGGAGCTATAAGGACCCCGACCGGGAAGTCGGGTGTAGTTTCCCATGAATTGTTAGACCTGTTTGTTAGGTTTTGAATTTCATTTTTTAAATTTTCAAACAATCCAGACTGCAAGAATTTTGGCTGCCTGCCCAGAGGAACGAGCAGTAGCTTTGACCAAGGAACCTACTGGGTTCATGATGCAGAACTGAGTCCAATTTTCTGGATAGCCTTCAGGCAATAACGTTTGACTGGCCCAAGAGTTAGACAACCATGCTAATCCAGGAACCCAGCTGGGGTGGAACGGTGTCCCATTTTTCTGATCCAACCTGCATCACTATCTGGATCCTAAGGCAGAATCTGCTTCCCAAGTCAATCCTTTCCAAACCCGAAAAGGATTTAATGGAATATAAAACAAAAAAGTTCAATAGAGTTGTTCGTGAGTTTTTTAGAAAAACTTACAAACTTGGTCTACTTTCTAAAATGAACTATAAACCAAAAGGGACAGCGATAGGGACAAAAAATTCCATTTTGAAAATGTTTTTGAAAGGCTCTCGAATAATCCCTGCAGTGGGGACCATTTGACTCCATAAGCTTGAACCAAGGATCTAGATTCGGGTCGAAGGTACGATGAGGTAGTGGAACGCTTTACGACACTGCCCATCCTCATCGATAACATCTACTAATCAATATGGGAAATTAAATCTAACTGTACTTAAAGTAACAAGCATACAATATATTAGGATTAACCAAATTAGATGATAGAAATTAAAAGTACAATGTTAGTTAAAAAGAATCCAAAGAAATAATTTAAATAATTTTAGCAGGAGGGGACCAAACTTAATTAAAGATTACATTTTTATTTCAAACTAAAACTGAATAAAACAAAGAGAAGGGGGGAGAGAGAGACAGATAGAGAGAGAGAGAGAGAGAGAGATAGAGAGAGAGAGAGAGAGAGAGAGGGTGAGAGAGAGAAGGAGGGACGCTTTAGGTTGTACCCTCATAACAACCCACCTGATCTACTTAGGAAGCCAGCAGAATGACGCTTCCTTATTGACCAACTTTGTCTCTTAATATTCTCAGCTTATGATGTGTTTCTCTCAATATTTTTCGGTCTCTTTCTCTGTATTTTTTCTGGTATGTTGTTTCATTATCGTTAATCCTAGGGGTAACACCACTTTTATAGTGCTTAAAGGGCTTATACGAGCTGATTAGAAAAAGGAGACCTAATTCAGCTCTCACTTGGCTTAATATTAACGGATGCACCTGCATAGGTAAAATTCTACTTGCCAAGACACGCTTTAGACATAGAATAGAGAGGATCCCAGTCAGGATCCTTGTAGAGAACCGGGTCGGGTTCTAGCTAGGGTACCTTGGTGGGTTACCAGCTGATTCAGGCCTTTACTCGGGTTCTGGATTAATTCTCCGATATGAGCTAAGCTGATCTCTTTTTCTTCTGCTGTTAGACTTGATTAAAGGATTAAATGGCTGGGCTGCTAAATACATAGATTGGAGCATAAGTTTTGTCATCGAGCATTTTATAAAATTTGAGTTGTCATTTTTAGGCGTCTATACCGTGCACGTATATAATGTCAGTCATTTACAAGTAGAAGTTGGCTGGGCTACAAGGTTGAGTACAGTTAGCAGCTTTCGTAAATGTTGTTCCCCTAATGGAGAAACATGACATGGCGACCATTGATGACAACATGGGCAAGTTGTTAATGGTGAACACTTGGACCATGAGTTTGACCGACGAATACTCCATTTTGCGAATGGCGCCCTAGTGAATGATTAAGGGTGAAAAGATATGAATCACAAACTCAAGATATAAAATCTGGATGTGCTCCAAATGTGGTAAAGTTGGTGTTGAGTAGTTTTTGGGCAGTAAGAGTGGAAAAGTTGTCATCCTTAGACGGCATTAAAATTAAGTCACTTGTCATTATGGTCCGAATTCTAATCTAATGAAAGCAATAAATATGATTGAATATGATTAGTTACAGTAATTACTCACCAATATTAATTTAAATATAATTAATTAAAATAATCTGAAACAAAGCACAATCAACACGTACAATCAAAAGATAACATTGTTTTAACTAACAATTAATTAACAAACATCTAATTTAACTAGGAAAAGCATTAAAATTACTAGCTAAGCAAAGAAAGAGAAAGGGCAATACCTCAAAAGCTCAAGAATACAATAATGGAGGCTAAACCTTCATCAATGGAGTAACATGGTGGAATTTGTGGCTTGTTTCCACTTATTCTCAACTAGTCTATTCTAATAACTATTAAGATAACCCATCATTAGCTAAATGTTCAACTTTTCAAAACTAAGTTTTCGAACCTTAACTTGAATGAAGAAGGGGAGAGTTGAAAATCAAGATTCAGAGAAGAAAGGGAAAGATTGAAAGTACGGAAAGGAATGAAAACAAGATTCAAAAGTAAATAACATCATTAAAACATGACATTAACCTAAAGCTAGACGGTTTGAATGCTAAAAGAGAAGAGTAAAGGAGAGAGATTGAGCACACTAGCTATTCAATTGAAGAGCTTGAACAATAAATAACATTGAAAGAGAATCAAATACTTGAAATTAACACTTAAATAACTTGAAATGTGGCTACATTAGCCAAACTAAGCACTAATATAATCCTAAGCACTACCTTGAGAACTCTGAAAAAACCTAAGCTAAAACCCTACTTTTAAATCATAGTAAATTGCACAAATATGGGAAGGAGATTTCCATAGGCCCAGAGTCTGTAAACTTGGCACAGTTGTGCCAAGTGACACAAGTAGACCATGCCAAGTTTCTAGATTTCATCATAAGAACATAACAGGAGCCGGGTTTGGCACGAGCGTGCCACGTGACACGGGCAGCCTGTGCCAGATTTATACTTTACTCTTCTTCCTCTTTTTTCCGACAGCTTTTGTGCTTATCAATACAACCCTGCTTCATGGTTTTCTCAGGTTATCCACTAGGGTTAACCCCAGTGAACATGCCTACTCTTAACATGCTTTGCACCAATTATCCGTTATTCTAACAATTCTCTTTTTACTTACAAAACCAACAAAAACAATAATAAACAACCTAGTTTAGTTATTATTATGAGCTAAATCTAGGTAGAATGAGGTATAAAATTCATGCATATTGAGCTTGAATACACATTTTGATTATGTGATATATGACTTTCTGTTACCCATGCACTGGGCAAGTAGTGGCCTTAGCTGGCTATTTTGATAGATTTGTTTTGATGATATCACATATTTGTGAGTTCTGAATAAGTTGATAAAATATTCTTGTCACAAAACCCGATTATGCTCTATCAAGTCGTTGTTACAGTTATAGATGACTCCACCTATGTTTTACTGCATGTCTAACCCAGCTAAAAGAGCATTGCACTACTTATTGGCTTCCCAAGCTCATCCCTTCATCAATTGTCATCACGGTTGTTATGGATTTTAAGAGTTCAATTTGTTACTAGAGGACCAGTATTACATTGTTTTGCATTGTGAGTTTAGATGGTGTTGAGTTTCAAACTTAGTTTTTGGATTGTAAGGCATTTGAATTTTTGTCCACTTTTAGTCCTATTTCTTTTATTATGGTTAGCCTAAACTCCAACGTCATTCTTCATTTGGGAAATAAGATTTGTCTTTGGTATTTATAGTTCCTCTATTCTTTTGAGCCTTGCATACTGGTGGGACTCATAGTACTACAGGTATGCGACGTTTGTTATTCCCCTATTCAGGATAAGACACACATTATCGGACAGTTAGTGTTACTTGACTTCTACTCCATCTACTAGACCAGTAGTCGTTAACTTTAAGTGACATAAATAAACTAACAAAAATGATTTCTATAGATGGAATTTAAAAAATCATGTTCATATAATGGACAAAAATAAAAAGCATATGCAATGAGGGCAGGGAGTTGACATATGTTGAATTCCTTACAAAAGTTTGCTTGAAATGAATACCACAAAATTTGGGATGAAGAGGTTAATGATAGGATTGTGAAGAAATTTTGGACAAAGGGAAAATAAGGATCTTGCCTATGAAGAATGGTGTATGGCCACTCATCTGCCTAAGAGAAACATCACTTGTGAGTATTGTTAAACTCAGCCAATGGACCTATTAGCTACGAAGACATCAAAATAGTGAATTGAGTAGTATACACCACACTTGAAGAGGCTTGCTATGCAATAGCCTTCTAAATGATGACAAGGAGTGAAATGATGTTATATTTAAGGCAAGTGAATGGGCATCTGCTTCCTAATTAAGGAGTTGTTTTTTACAATTATATTCTTTTGTGAAGTTTAGATGTACTCACCTTCTAACACAGAAATAAGAAGCTATTATTATAAGACATCTAGTACAATAGGAATCCAATTAAACATCCAGATGTCATCCTATGAAACAAACAAATTTCGATTTTTTGGTTGGTCAAGATTGAAAAAATTCTCAAAAAAAAGGTAAGAGTTTGAGTGGTTTAAACTAGACTTGGAAGAAGTAAAGCATCTTGATAATAGATTTATTCGAGAGCAATAAAGTTATGATGTTCATTAGTTAAGGGAGCTATATGACTAAGGGAAAACATATGTAAACCAACAATAGCTTGAGATCTAATTTTTTGTTATACAACATGTCAGAAACAAGAAAGATGGTGTGTTTTTTATATATGGGCGTGGTGGCATAGGAAAGAGTTGTTCACATTGTATAATAATAGGCAACTTGAGATTTAAAGGAAAACCAGTTCACACTATAGCTTCTTCAGATAAACTAAACGCCTATGCCAATTATTATAAAATATAATTTCTCTTTTTTCCTTTTCAGACTATAAAATATTCAATATCTCTTATCTTCATCATATTAAATAAAATTTATTAACGTGTAATTTATCTAATCAATCCACTACCATTAATACTTCTTACTACAAGACATCACTCCTTTTCTCCTAGTTGGAAGAAGAACCACATATAATGGATTTGACATATCCATAAACTTAAGTTATGTAAGTATATGTGGGATTCGACTCAAGAGCTGGTTAGCAGTCTGTAATGTCAAAAATTGGTCATTATCTGGGATGAAGCACAATGGATTAAGAACATGCATTCAAAGCTGTAAATACAAGCTTGAGAGATATAATGGGAACTGAAGACAACAAATCAAGATCCCAATTATTTAGAGGGAAGATTTTGTTTTTAAGGGTTGATTTTAGGCAAGTCCTTCCAGTTGTTACCAAAGATAGTAGACAAGATGTGCATTAAACAACAATCAATAGCTGATAGACATGGGAACACTACCACGTCTATATGTTGACAAGCAACATGCGCATACATGATAAGCACACAAAGGGACAAATCAATGAAAGTTACGCAATAATTCAACAAGTGGGCCTTAGATATTGGAGATGGTTCAATTGAATCAAAGGTACATGATGGAGAAGGGGAAGCCACATGGATTAAGATTCCAAATAAGTATACCCTTGAAGAGAATGCAGATCCAATTAGCACGATCGTTAAGACTTAAGAGGACTTATTCAAACTTTGAACAACAGTGGAATGATGAGGCATATCTAAAAGAAAGGGTCATCTTGACTCCACTAAATGAAACAACAGATAAAATAAATAAGTATATGTCCAATTGTGTTTATAACTTAGCAAAAGTATAGAAAAGTCATGATGAGATATCTCTACGTTCACCAAAGTGAAACCAACAAGACGCATGGTACCTATTAAGTATCTTAACATAATAAATTTCTCGGGTGTAACATCCTATTAATTAATCACATTTATTTACTCTAGCTCTACATTCGACCATATGATTATAATATTAAATAGAGCAGTGAATTGTGCAAAATATGAGCCACAGTGAAAGTGATGTTCAAACTACGTAATTTAAGCAAGCTTGAAGTTTATTCTTTTTACTCAATTAAGCACTAACAATTATGTAAAAATACACATTACATACATATATGCGTATGCAGTCGAATAATGTAGAATTATATTCCGAGCCAATTTAATTGACTTAATGAGTAAGAAAAGGAAATATAATATAATATAATAAAAATAAAAATAGCAAATTAAAGAAAGCCAAATGAGTGGTCTATAATTTGATCACATGGCAAATTAGAGGAGATAAGATCGACATTTATTTGATAAAGGATAAAAAAAAGAAGGGAGTGGAAGCTTGTCTTGAGCCAAGTTAAAGAAAGGGATTAGAGTTGTTTATCTTGTTTTTTTCCCCAAAAAGTCCAAGTGAAAAACAAATTACCCAGTAAAAAATAAGAGCTCCCTCTTACTTTCCCACCTCCTCCTCATGTTGTTCTTGCTTCACCAACTCCGACTGTCACTGAACTTGCCTCCACCAGAGCTTCATCGGATCCACCATCGCTTCACCCTCTAGTTTCCTCAAAGGTAATCTCTCTTGCCTTTCTCAAACTAGATTTAGTCTCATAGTTTTTCAGTCTAATTTGGATGAATGGACAAATTGTAAGTAAACAGTGGGTTAATTGTGTAAGTTGAACAAGCAGAATGTTGTGATTATGTTCAAAAGAAGGTTTATAGTGGTTGGCCACACTATTCTTGATTAATTTGGAATGTATGTGAATTAGTCAATTTTAAGTGAGCCATGTTGATTATTAGCTAGGAAATATAGAAGTAAATTGAAGTGGTTGTGGAGTTACCTAGCTTGACTCATCGGGTCTACAATGGTTAATTGAATTTTGGATAGAAGAATTGTGTGAATGAGGGATCCTTGTGGAGCTTCAAGAAAACTTTCAAATTTGTGGGTTGAATTAAGTTGCCTATTGCCTAAATAAGAGTTGGATTCTTTTTAGTAAGTTAGGTTGTTTGCTAGTTAAGCCAAGTGAGGGAACCTTAAGTAATTGTAATTTTATTGAGATTACGATGCCATAATTCTACACTGATGAAGCATAGAAGGAGTGAACCGAGAGATGGAAAAAAAAAGGGAGGCTTTACAATTTGATACAAAAGTTAGAAATATATTGAGTTAATCTCCAATAATTGTTATTATAGTATGTCTATTTGAGGTGATTACGACATTGTTTACTAATAACATGAGTTAATTTAAGTCTATTTGTACTCAACGGGAACAATTAAGTAAATAAACATAAAATAGCAAATTTATAAGAAGTTTAGCTAATTTGGGTATTACAAGATCATGAGTATATTTGAAATGACAAAGAATATTTGTCAACAAGGCAAAAGCTAGTCACAATTGGTCAAAACTTATAAGGCAAAAGCTATTGGTTCCCATAAGAATTTTATGCTTCAAAGTCTGTGAAAGAAGAATCACCCAAGGCATAAACCGAAATAAGGACTTCAGAGTTCTTACAAGAACACACACACACACACACACACACACACACACACATATATATGTATATATACATACATACACACACACATTTGTACATACATACATATGTATATATACATACATACACACACACACATTCATACATACATACATACATACATACATACATATACATATACATATACATATACATATATGGAGAAAGAAGAACAAGATTTGGAAGATGAAATTATAAGAGCTGAGATTGAAAAATAAAAGATTTGAATTGCAATAGGTAAGGTAGCATATAATTCATGGTTAATATTCAACGCATTCATAAGATTTCATTAAATACAGAACTAAGTCAAAAATTTACAAGAGGAAAAGCCTAGAGAATTGAGTTGTAAGGAGACAATTGATTTTGAAGGTACGTTGTTGCTTGTACTTTATGAAATCAAAGTTTAATGCCTTATAAATTATGTTTAAAAGTTTTTGTCCTTGTTTTGTCCATCCAAAGGACCCGTTCACAGTTATGATAATCATATGTTCATTAGTTCACATGTTCATATGCTCATAAGTTTGTTGATATGAGGATGCCTGGAGAACATGGCCTGCTAGCAGTTTATTTCGCCATTCACTGTTCAATGTTGACTGCCAACTGATTCCGCGAAATCTAAGAGTTGGGTGGAGATCTCCAAACTCATGAATTGCAATGGCTTATTGGTTTACTACTCGGGTCCTAAGTTTGGTTAATAAAAATTGTTTACCATTACTGATTATTAAGTTCAAATTACTGCATTAAATGTGCAGGATTGATTTAAGATATGCATATATTTTCTATTTTTTAGGGGAGGTAAATGCATAGGAACTACAAAAAATGTTGTATAAACCTTGAAGGGAAAGAAAAGATAATGCTGGTAAGAAGAAGTGATGTATGACTACTCACCTTGACTATATGCTCATTGATCTTTTTGGATACTTGGCTCGTGGCTCGTCTCAATGACTCTACATATTTGAACAAGTCTGAAGGTATTTAACTGAGAACAAAGTCTAGTTTTTTTGTTTAACTATAAAGATCTTGATAATAGTTGAAGATAAAATTTTTAATTTCATTGTTTTACGTTTCATATACCTCATGAGTTCCCCCTCCTCTTTTTTCTTGTTAAGCTTAGTTTTATTGCAAATCTTTCTATATCCTATGAGAACTAATAGTTTGATAACTACTATGGCTCTGTTTGGCAATCAGCTGTTAGCTGTTAGCTGTTAGCTGATTACATTAGCTGTTAGCTGTTAGCTAATTGCATTAGCTGTTTGTGAAAAAAGTGTTTGGTGAAGTTAGCTATTTCTAACAAAGCTATTTGATAAAATTTCACTTATACCCATTACTCAATTTCATTATTTTTCTAACTAAACAATTTTTCATTGGATATTTATTTTTCTTTTCGATATGAATTATGAATTAAGACTTATGTGATATATAAAATTACATTTATACTTTTTTTTAATTTTAGTACTTATTATCAAAATATATTTTTAATGTTAAATGGTTTCCTTTGTAATAGTAATTGAAATTATGTGATATAAAAAATATTTATATATCATGTAAGACTAACTAACATAACTTATTTGTTAAATTAAGAAAGAATTAAAATTAAAAGCATTATCTTCAACATCATGACCATCCACAACTCTTGTCCCAAAAAAGAAAAAAATAAATTGAAAAATTTAAAGTATAAGTATCCAACATTTGGGAATATCATTTGTGAATAACATGTAATGTAAATTGGTCCAAATTATAAGGTTAGTATGGTCATTATAATAGTAAATATCAAAAAGTTCTTTGAAAAAGTTATCCCAAAGAGCTTTTTGTAAAAGAGCTTTTTGGGTATAAAAAGCTAATCTAAAAAGCTAATCAACCAAACACCCCAAAGAGCTTTTTGACCAGAGTCAAACAGCTAATACCCCCCAAAAAGCTCATTTTGCACCCAAAAAGCTCTTTGCCAAATATGGCCTATATGGTCTTCATTGTAAATAAAGAATAAGTTTTGCTAGCTTTTTCAATATAATGCGCACACTTTTCTTTTTGCGGCTATGCCTTGTAAATCAACCACTATGCCTTTAATTATGTGATTATGAATTGGGGGCGTTACATTGGGCTTACCAAATCATCTACTCAAGCTCAAAGCTGATCTCCCAGTGGCGTTATCAAGAAATGTCAATCCTAGATTGGGACTCTATGATGGAATAAGATTATTGTTGACTCATTTAGGGCTGTGGAAGCGAAGATCATTTTAGGAAATAAAATTGGCGCCATAGCAATAATCCCAACAATTGTTCTAAACTCAAGCGACCCTAAATTCCCATTTCTAAAGGAGGCAATATAGTATAGGGTTATGCTATGGTATGACTATCAACAAGGGTCAAGAACTATGGCTCAAAAATATCAATGTGCACTTGCCAAAGCTGATATTCAGCCATGGACAACTCTAAATTGTAGGTTCAAGGGTCACTACACCTGAGGGACTAAAGTTCCTCATTAAGGAAGATGACTTAAATTATAAAAAGTGTATGAAAAACAATGTCTACAAAGAAGTCTTCAGTAACATACTTAAGGTACTTTAGTATCTTTTCGCTTTACTTTTTTCATGCTTTAAAATACACATATGCCTATATATGTAGAATGGCTCTATTTCTAAGTTTACACTCAATCACTTAGTTAAAAAAAATATTCGTGACATATTTAAATATTTGCTTTTGTTAAGATTAGGAACTACATCATTAGAAGCACAACAACCTGGAAATGTGACGTAATGAATACTATAGCTTATTGAATTGAGATAATAATTACTAACCCTTTTAGCATAATACTATAACAAATCACAAACACACAAAAACAAAGGGCAGAAGCAACAAAGGGTGAAAAAAGGAAATCCATAACACAGCATTTAAAATAGTCTTCAATCATCAAATTAAAGGAAAAACAATCAATTTCATACTGGGAAACTTCACCACAACAACTCACATGTGGATTTTATAGAAAGGAGGTCTAGCTGATCTCACTTCTCACTTCAAAATACCATACAATCAATCATATAAATCAAATTTGACCTACCTTTTACTGGTACATTTTTGAATAATTTACTTATTGGTACACTGAGGTTTGGTATAATGATTTTTGAAAGCCACCTTTTTAGATAAAAATATTTCTCAGGCTATGCAAGTTTGGGTAATTATTTTTTGGGGGACAAATATTTCTATTTCTAACTCTCAACTTTCTAAAATTGCAAATTGGTCCATAATATTCAACTATGATTATTTTTAGTATTTTTTCGTCTTATAATTAATTTGTTGATACTACTTATCACAATCTACTACTTATATCATAAATATTATATTTTATGTGATTAACAGCCCACCATACTTAGCAAAATAATTAAAACTTAATTAGAGAGTTTCGATCATTACCTGAACTTAGTCGGTGCTGGATTCCGGCGTTCCTCTAACTTCCGGTTTACAGAGATTGCTAATCTCAACCGCCCCTTTCTTAGCTCAAGCACAACACAGATCCATTTCATTTGCTACCTTGGACCGTAGTCACTAATGAAGTTTTTAATTTTTTTCAAGGATAGTAGATCTTTAATCAAGAAATTATAATATTTAAGACATAAAGTTCAATTGAATAGCGTTCCCTACTAGGAAACTTCTTTTATTGAAAGCTTAAAGGTAGAAATATTACAATAGAAAGCTTTGAAGAAGGACTTAAACTAAGATCATTACAGATACTTACTCGTAGAGAAATGGAGAATCTCAACTTTTTTTTTAACTCAAAAATGCTCAAATGACAGTGTCCCTTCTCAGCACTCGACTTCTCCTTTTATAGAGGATTTAGGGTACATAGGATGCCATAATGGCTACAACATATACTGACTCTTCACATGGCTGCAATATACACTTTATTTTACAGAGCTGACACTTGTTAAAATAGTACAATAATGGGGCAGTCACTTTTCAAAACTTTTAATGATGACAGGACTAGTCATCATTATTGACATTCTGCATGCCTTTGTCTCTAATTATATCTTCCAGATCATCATTATCTGGATAATCATCAAAATCTTTATCAAGTTGCTTAAGATGCTCTGGATCCCATTTTTCAAATAATTCAAGAATATATTTCTTTCCTTTTGCTGATAAGAATTTTCCTGCTCCAACGTCAAAAAGATAATCAAAGATATCTTCAGACACTGCTCTTCCACCGTCATGTACTCTTTAAACTCATTACCGTAGACGAAAGTAGTGTTTTCACAATGCATTAATATTTTTCCTTGTTTAGTTAATGCCCAACATTGATGATAGACGTTGACAAATCCAATGGCTCTTGCTAAAGTAGGATCAGTAATTAATTCTCGTTGTTCAGGAATCCATTCTTGTCATTGATCATCTAGATCGTCGTAATCAATGATCTGAATAAGATAATGAGCTGGTTTGACTTTTCCATTCTCATATTCGATTAATGCACTATACACTTCTAAATTTAGACATTTGCGGACTGGAATTTTTGTTGGACCTTTTGGAGATCGGAACATCCATTGTTGAAATTTCATTAGTCTTAAGAAAAATGGAAACTTTGGATCTAGAATTTCTATAAAGTAAAGTACCATCCCGTATTCCCAAGCTTTAATGATAGGATAATTTCGAGATATTGAATATTTTGGGAAACTAACACCACCAACTCCAGACTTATCAGAAAAGTAGATAGTTGTACTCCAAAACTCCCAAATAAGCAAATATTATAAGAATAATGATGATAAAAGTCGATGCAGGCTGCACATCATTCATTGAACCATTTTCCTTGAACATGAGAACTTATTTTTTCTTGAATATCATGAGGACACTATAGGTAATTAACTTGTAACTCTAGAAGGAAAAATCTTTGGGTTATTCAGTAGGCTGTAGATAGTAGACCAAAATGTGATCTACTTTTTGTATGGAATTTTAAGTTTTCAATAAGGACTGTACTAGAAGGAGCAACCTGTAGGAATCACATTTCATTATGTATTTCCTCCTTTTCTGGTAGGAGGTCAACTTTGATGATCACCATTGGTGAGTTTTCGAGTTAAACTGTCTACCAGAGAGTTCTTTGATCCATGTATATGTTCAATAGAGAAGGAAAACTGGTTAAGCCATAATTGCCAATACAGGAGTCGCCCTTACACTTGCATATTTGATAAATTCTTTTTCACAAAACCAAGTATTCCTTTGCAGTCAGTTCGAATAAGAAAAAGTTTTGGGGCTAAAAAGATTAAAAACTTTTTAATTTTCCTTATAACTGTAAGGATTTCTTTTTCCATCGTGGGATAGTTGTATTCTGCCTGATTAAAACTTCCACTGCAATATTTACAGAGTGTTTCGCCTTCTTTGATTTTGAGTACTGTGCTCTAGTTCTCATTGCTGGCATCTGTCTTAAGAACTAAATCATCTCTTTCATTAGGCAAATAAAGAACAGGAAAATTTTTACACATTTTTTTGAAATTTTGAATAATCTTTGTATCATTAATGGTTCATATCCAACTTACTTCTTTTTTGAAGTTTTATTGCAATGGCTTTCTCAGTTTAGCTAAATCCTTAATGAAATTTGAAGTATAGGTAAGACATCCAAGAAACGTTTCTAGTTGCTTCTTATCTTCAATTTTTTGAGGAAAATTTTCTATTTTTTCCAGAATGTGTTTTTATAGAATAATTTGTCCAGCTTTTATTTCTTGACCTAAGAACTCAATTTCTTGTTCAGCATAAATGCACTTACTTTTTCTAAGTACGATACCATGATCAATGCACCTTTGGGTGAGAGCTAAGACATCATCGTTGTGTTGTTCTATGCTGTTTGAAAAGACAAGGATGTCATCAATATAAACTACACAACAATGATTGAGGTCTTTAAAAATATTATCCATTCTTCTTTGAAATATTTGAGAAGCATTTTTAAAAGCAAATGGCATTACTATCCATTCATAATGTCCTTGTGGCGCACTGAATGCAGTTAAAGGAATGATTTCCTCATCCATTTTTATCTGCCCATATCCACTTTTGCAATCCATTTTCGAGAACCAAGAGGCTCCTTGAATTATGTTGAAAATGAATATTTTGTTAGGAATATAATAACCATCAAAAACAATATCATCATTAAGCTTTTTATAATTAATCACCATTTTTGCTTTTTCTCTTTTTTTTTTTTTGCATGATTTCTTACCATGAAAATAGGGCTGGTGTGAGGACTCTTGCTATTCCCGATTCGTCCTTTATCCAGAAGTTCTTTAATTTGCTGATCAAATTCTTGAATATGCTAGTGTGTATACACCAGTTGTTTAACTCGAATAATAGTGTTGGGTATTAATAGAGTGATTTTAGCAAATATTTTATCTTTATCCTAAAACTTTAGAGGATTATCAGAGTAGAGTTCTTTATACAATTTTTCTTATTGTTCGACAATCTGCTCTTTGATAGATAACTCGAATAAAGAAATTGTTAATGCTACCTTGCATCATGCAGGTATTACCTTATCACAACGCTGACTGGCTGCGTGTGAACTCAATCTTCTGATAGGTGTAAGCCTTACTTAATTTTTTAATAGGAACAGGGTGACCATTTATTGCGAATATTATCTGGTTTATGGTCTGTGTGCTTGGAGAATATAATCTCTGAAAATTATTTCTAATAATCATATCATGAGAGGGTTAATCAGTAGCCCATAGAACTGGTATAATGCATTGAACTTCTCTTAATCCTATGGCTAACCCTTCTATTGTTTCATTATGATTCATGATGCTATTATCTGCTATCCTCACTTGTAAAGGATTTTTAACTCTTTTCCACATAAATTCTGAAAATAATAATCTTTTTTCAAAGCATATAGAATAGCCATGATCTATGTAGGCACATAACTCATATTTATTATATCACTCTAAGCATACGTTTATTGGGATATAGATGCTATTAGAGTTTGTGTTAGTGACTTCATAGCATATTTCCATATTCATGTTTTTGACTAATTCATCCTCATAAATTGGCTCACTAACAGTTCTTATTTTGTACCTAATGACTTTTCTTTTTAGACTTAGACTTCAGTCTACACTGGGTCTTGCAGATTCAAAACTCATAATACTCATTTCACTAGTCATGCTAATTGTATCATCTTCTTTAAGCTCTTCTCTAGCTAACGAAGATCCTTATCCTCAATCTGATCTTGTACTCATGCTTCTTAATAATTAGGGTTTAATGGTGATTTTACCATTCTCATCAATTTTTACCATATTTTTCTTATTGATTTTGGTAGGATTGGCAAAACTAGATATCCATAAGCAATCAATTTTTATCTCATGTGGATTAGATTTAATCATCTGAATTTTCTGCATAGGGGTTGGACTTTAAAATTTTTCTGCCGCTATCATGGCGACATTAGTTTTTGGGTCTATAGTATTATCTAATTTATAGATAATTTTTCAAAATATCATTTAATGGATAACCTCCTCTTTTCATATCCATTCCAACTATTTTTATTTTAAGGGATAGGAAATTTTTAGCAAACTCATCCTTTAAACTTACATAATATCTAGGTCGATAATTGAATCCTACCGATCCATTACATAAATTGGTCTTAATCCCTTGATAATTTGATTATTAAATTTGGTATGTCTTATATCACAGAGTAAAGTGTAAAGATCAATATCTTTACCATAATATTGTAATGAAGTGATTTGAACTTGGACACTTCTAACATGGATATATTTATACTTTCTATCTTTGTTATGCCTAAGGATGTTTTTTCAATTAATGAGATTAACTTTTCCTACATCATACTCATAATCTTTGATTTCTAGATGTCCTTCCATTATCTTACATACGTATTTGCTTTTTAATTGAAAGATGGACTTTTTATAGATCATGTCTTTCTGGAGTATGGAAAGAACCCAATCTCCTTTAACTTCTTTGTTATCATTGGCTGCAACAAACTCTTCTCCTTGAAAATCACCAAGACTAATTGAGCCACTTTCCATCATATAACTAGTTTCTTCATATTCATTGTCCAATATAATCTCAACAATTCCTTTGTTGCTACTTAGGGCTAGGGCTAATGCCTTATCTTCACTAAGTTCAATATAATCTAGGCTACCCAAGGTTTCAATAAGCTTGTTATTCTTCTTATTTTTGCATTCATTAGCATAATGTCCTACTTCTACGCATGCCCAATATTTGCAGTTATTTTTCTCGGCAGGACAATAAGCTGCTTTTCTTTAAAAAATTCACTTTTTAGGACCCGATTTGTTATAATATTTTCTTTTATATTTCTCTCTCCTTTGCTTATTAAAGCACTTTTTCTTATAAAATTTTCTCTTTTATCTCCTTTCAAGCTCATTTTCCCATTGGTGAGGTGAATCCTAACAAGTTAGGAATTGCTTCTTAATTTTCTTTTGCTTTTAGAGATCAAGACATTAATTATTGACCCATTTTCTTAAATAAGATATTCTCGAACCAAGGGTATCAATGACATCAGTATGTTCAAGTCATGCAATGTATTTTTCATTAATTATAGAATTTATTGGATATGATAATTTGTCATAGAACATACCAATATTGGTTTCACTATACCCAATTTTGTAATAATATTGATTAAGTTCAGCAATATAATTTTTCAGATATCTCATATCCCATAGTTATATATTATTAATCTTTCTTTGCCATTCTCTTGCTTTTTCTTCAGAGTCAAGTTTAGCTCCAATAAATTCGATTTCAATTTCCTTACATAAGTTCTTGAACATTGCAGTTGGTGTTTTCATTATTCTTAAGGTGTTTTTACCATCTTCATTTAATAAATCATACCAGTCAGTTACAGTATCAGAGAAACTATGTTCAATGAAGTTTAGGAAATTTGCAGCAGTCCATGTAGTATTTAGGTTTAAGACACTATTTATGCTTCTTTTTCAATGTTCAAATATTTCTTTTCTATTACGAGCTCCATCTATGTTTAAGATATATCCCGTTTGACTAATTGGAGTGAGGTCAACTTCTTCAAAGGTTATAGTTTTCCTTCCGATGAACGCGAAAGAAAAATTAGTTGTACGTCCTGCTGAGACGTACCTAAGTCTTATAAAATGAGTATTTCTTCTAGAAGATTCACCGAACCCTTCAGGTTTAAGAACAACATTGTTAACCAGATTGGTCTCTATTCACCTAAATCGAGTTCTTCTCCAATTTCATTAATCTCACTTCGATAGCCTCCATTTTACCATATTTTTTTATCCAGTTTTCTTCTTACTTCTTCTAAAGGTAACACATTCAGATCTTCTAGCTTAATAAGGCTCATCTGCTGATATATTTCTTCTTGTAATTAGATATTATTAGTCTCTTCATTATCATAAGATAATACGTCATGCATATCACTAATTGCGCTCATAATCTTGTTTAATTCTTCTGGATTTTGTTCTTTCTCGAACATATCCTGTAGTTCTTCAAGTGTGTACTGCTTATACTCCATCTCCATCTCCTTTTTCTGTCTTTTCAGCTGATTTTTCACATGATTTTTCACCTACTTCTTTTTGAATTTTTATCTCGCATACAGAAAATAAAATCTTATTTTTTGTATTTTGGAAAGGATATTTATGCTGAAATGGAGTACTAATACTAGAAGTAGATTTTTCGCTATGTCTACTTCTTAAGTAGAGACAGGTGGATTACATATCTCTGCTTCTTAAGCTCTTTAACTTCATTCTTGATTTTAATTAATTTTGCTTTTAATTCTAAAACTATATCCGTGATATAGTTTAATTGAGGTGCTATTGGAGAAAGGCCTTCCGGTGAGTGAACAATGTGTGAATAATTTGGTCCAGGGCAAGCAGACAGTGATCCTAGCATTAATAACACACTTAATTATCTTAATTATTTGTGGTCACATAGCTCTGATACCAATTGACAGAGGACATCAAATAGTACTTATGAGCTAAAAATCAAATGCACAAATTTTTATTTTTCGAAAGTAAGTTTTAAGGATTTGGGTTAGAAGTGCAAATATAAGGAACTTCGAGTCCTTGGTGCAATTTTAAAAGAAGATAAGTTTGGTCGACTTTGGTCCCAAAAAATGTTTACCCAAAGTTGGAGGGACTTAAAAATATTTATCAGAAAATATGGATCTAAAAAACTTATTTGCCATAACCTCGATGGTCCAAAAGATAATTTTTTCTATTATTTTTCATTGTACTTCCATTAAACACCCAAGAGAAATAATACCTTCATTTTCTGAGTCATTTTAGTAAGAGATGGCCTGCTTGCACCGGTTTTGGGCTTCACTTCGCAATTTTAGCAGGTAAAAAAGCCAAAAAAATGCAGCCGTGCTTGCCTAAATCAAGAGCTGTAACAAAATCAAGGCAAAGCAAATATAAGAGACACAATTAATTGAGAAAACATCCAAAGTTTTACAAAATTTGACCAATAACAATTATAGAAGTAATCATGAGCAACAAAAGGATCGGCTCTTGGACCCGGAAGCAACATATTTAACATCTGGTTTAGAGCAAGCATATTGGACACTACACCCTAATTCTTGAGATCCTGGTTAACAAATATCATCAAAACATCATCTTCAAATTAAATTTAGAGCAGCTTTGCACCTTGATTTGTTATTGATCTTCTTCTACTTTGTTTTTGAACTTTGTATATGGCTTTAGCTTATCCCCCTCTCTCTAAAACTCCAAGAATGAAGAAATCTTTCTTTGGAATTGAAGTTGCTACTTCATTATTGCCAATAGAAATATTGTATTGGGAAGAGAATATTTTCTTTTCATTTAATTTATTTACCATGCTTTGCTTATGCTCCCCAAAAAAAAAAAAACAATTAGTAATTTAGTAATTTATATAGTATCACATAAAAATATACTTCGTATTTTGCTAATATACATATTTTCACTTTACCATGAAAATTGCAGACATTGGTGTTCACGTGCAACAATTGTTCTGAAAGGTCCAACAACTGTGCTATGGGTATGCAATTGTATTTTTTTTTAAAATAAATTTCCTTGTTCAACGATAGTTTAGATTTTCGAAAAAATCTGTAAATTACTCTCTATTTCTATGTCTCCTTATGAGCTACAAAAACTCTGTTCTTTCACACAAAAGCATACAAAAAGGTATACCACTTATTGTGATTGCCTCGTTTAATTTTTATCTTTAAGATTCCTCATTTTCAAGGTGATATTTTCCAATTAATTATATCACATCAACAACAACAACAACAACAACTCCTCTCAGTGTAGGTCCCGCTTTCGCGGGGTCTGGGGAGATCCAAATGTAGGCAACCTTACCTCGACCGACAATCTTGCCCGTAGAGAGGCTGATTCTAAGAGACCCATAAAAATCAGATTTTGTGAAAGCATTGTATAGAAGAAGGACTTTATGAAAACATTTTATGGAGAAAAACTAAGGATAAATCACACGGAATGGATTAAGAAATACGAAACAAATGAAAAAATCAGGTGCCAGTAACTATGTAACCATAAGTGCAACAAGGCAAACAGAGGAAGATACTGTGGTTGTATGAACTATAAAGAACCAAAAAAAAAAGATAAAACACTTCCAAAATTTTTAATCTATCTTTTGAATATGGTATAGAGGTAAATATACCGTGACAAAAAAAGTAGCGATTAAACTTAACACCTAAATAACTTCTTGTGATACTCATGTATAAAAAAGTAGAAATTTTACTGACTAATACATGAAGTTTAGTGTTGTACTCAGACAACTAGTATATGTTTATATTTGTGCGCAATCCAATATATCCAAACTTGTCAGAATAGAATTTATTTGTAAAAAGATACGTGAATGATGTCAAAAAGAAAATGAAAAGGGTGAAAACATCCTTGTAACTTTGTAGTTTGTAACGCAAAAAGGAAAATAAAAATGTAATGATTTGAAAAACGGAAAACAGAGACAAAATAAATAAATAGAGGAAAACATCATAGTCCCACCCTGGAGCCCTATTGGGTACAATTACAAACAGGTTAAGCTCCTTTACGGTGTGCTATTAAACTGCACATTTGCTGTTCCATTGGCCAGATGTTTTCAACTCATCAAAATTTAGATCCAATTATCACAACTCATTCACTCCTTTATGAGAGGAAAAAAATGCGAAAAAAGAACAAAAGCTATAATTTCATGCGGGCCCTCCATACCTCTTTGCCCATTCTTCTTGGGTTCTCCTGTGTAGACCTTTATGCCTCCAACTCAAATCCGAGTCCAGCGTCTCCATCTCTTGTGGGCACAATCTCCATCTCTGGCAACAATGTTAGGATTTCACATAGTTAGGCCATGTTTTTTTTTGTGATTTAATGGACCCATCTCATTTCTTTCCACTCCTACCCACTTCTTCTCCTCTTACCCACTTCCTCCCATCCTTAAAAAAAAAAAATCACTCTTTCACACTCTCACCAATCCCTTTCTACTCCCACATATAAGTACTATTTCCAATATTTTGAAAACTTTTATAATTTATGTAATTGTATGTACGAATAGTGTAATAACAATTACAAAAAGTTTTATTTATTTTTCGGATATTATGGAAATATTCGTTAATCGTGCCGAAATCGTAGATGAAGTAATTTTTGTTATATATATTGAAGAAATAATAATTTTTTTGTGTGTTGTTAAGCAAATGTTAATTATTCGCGATTGGCAGATGTTTTGGGTTTGACTCTGCATGTGGAAGAGATACTTTTTTCTTTTTTTTTTTGCGTTAGTCATAATTCGTGATAGATAATGCAAATGTATTATATCTATATATTGAACAGATCTTTTTTGCCGTCTGTGTTGGGAACAAAATATTAGTAATTGTTGACACAAATTGCAGATGATTTGCGCCCTGTATGTGAAACATATTTTTTTCGTTGTTCGTATTTGGGGCATGTTCTCTTCGTTGGTAATTTGGGGTTAGTAAAAGGATGAAGTTGGTTGAGGTGAGTTATAGTGGGTTGAGGTTGGTATTTTTTGTTGAAGTAGGTTGAAGTAGGTTGAAGTTGATTGAAATAGTGAGAATAAAATTTTGAAGAAGGTGAGTTGAAGTAGGTTAAAGTAGATTGAAGTTGGTATTTTTTATTGAAGTGGGTTGAAGTTGATTGAAGTGGATTGAAGTGGATTAAAGTAGGCTGAAGTTGATAATCGTTTGCTCAACATACATTACCAAATTTAAATTTACAATTTCTGCAATGATTAAAGAATTTTAGTCACCTATGGAGAGAATGACGAATTTGGTTAATATATCAACAAAAAATATATCTACAATTTTTTTTATGAATAACGAATATTACAATTTTTTTTTTGGTAATACAGACCACAAAATAATATTTCGTTACCAAGTCAAGGCATAAATTTTTTTTAAGTCTAAATAAAAATTTTATCATCGGTAATTACTATCACAAATAAAGGAATACTTTAAAAAACAAAATACGTAACTTTCACCAATACTCCTACTTCATTCAACTCATTCCCACTCTTTTCCCTCTTTTCTCACACCTATATAGAACAAACTACTCTATCTATTCACACCCCCTCCTTCCTTTTCTTCTCACATTCACCCATTCCACACCTATAATTTCCCAACAAAAAGAACATAACCTATGTTGGGAGGCAAGGCAAGGAGGAAGGGAGGAAAAGGGAGAGTGAACCGGGCTGTTTTTATGAATTCAAGAGACTTCAAAGTTACTTTTTAAAATTTTATTTGGTGCTTAAAACAAGGTCGTTGGATTGTAATTAAAATGATGTATCATTGTCTGATGAAATAACCAGCAAGAAAGCAAACTACCCAGCAATTCCACAGCTCTGATTCATTCTTTAACAAAACATATTTTCACGGAGGTGGCTGGAAGGCCCGGGCAGTATGTATATGCTAGACATAGGAGCATATACTTCTGGGATGATGTGAAAAAAAAAGCCACGGTGGTTGCCCTTTCTTAATGTTAAAAAAAAAAACAAATTGAAGCCCCTCACCCCTGGCTATTCCTCTTTCTTTAAAAGAGAAAATAATTCAAATAACCGTTCCTCAGCCAAGATGAAATTGCCAGCCCCTCCCAACTATTTTCTCTGTCTCAATGCCCATCTCTGTTACTTGCTTTCTCTCCCTCTATGCTTCAACTCGCCAGGGAATCTCCATTGCGACCCATCGAATTGCAGCAACAATAACAAGCATAATTCAATACAATCCAGAAAGTCACCAAAATCAAACAAATTGCTCGATCTACGGACTATCGGCGATTACGCACCGATGGATGAACAAAACCAACAGCATGCGCTCACCAACAAGTGAAAAATCAGGTACTAAACTCTGAAATTTCTAAGTTTCATTCAAATTAGATGAATTAATGTTAAACTTGCAAAATTAGGGTTTGGTTAAGCAACAGTCAAAAATTATACAATTTTTGTTCGTGGAACATGAAATTTATGTGTAAATTCATTCTTAATTAACCTAATTGTCGCAATCAATGGAAATTTCAACCGATTTGTTTACTTATTCATGATACAAAACTTGGGGTTGCGAGTTGTATATTGCTCCTGGTGATGCTAATTTGTGTGGGATTCATTATTGGATGATGGGCATTTGATAGTCTGTATATTTGCTCCTTCTGATTTTATTCATTTAAGCACGTCCAATTCGTTCATTGTGAATCGTACTTGTTAGTTGTAATTGAACCAAGGCCTTTGGAATATTGTTTGAATTTGTTCATAGATATTCCTTAAAGACTGTTCATTTATTCTTAAGAGCATCATCACATGCTTATTCTCTTTTTAGCATTGTGTTACTCATTGTTCATACTATAAGTTGAGGTTGTTCACTCACTATTTGCATTTTGTTCACTGGACATTATAATGTTGTTCACTGTTTTTGCAAGACACGTACATGCTCACAGCAAATTGTTTAAAATGAATATTTGACTTCATGATTTTCCAGGACTATTACTTCACACAATTTAAGGTTGATAAGGAGGATTTTCATTGAAAAACCCGAGTAATCATGTCTCCCTATCTGGCCAAGGAGCACATCAAGCTATGGAAGATAAATGTTGCAGAACACAATGAGCTATTGGGAAACCAACAAAACCAAGCAAGAACAAGGCCCTTTTAAATAGAATACAAGTTATCCGGGAAAGTAAGCAACATAGGTGAAAAAAAAAAAAGAGAAATAGACGGATGCTTCAAAAAAACCAGAACACAATCTGAGTTTTGAATTTGTAGTGATCTTTTTTGGAGTTGGTATTGTCAATGGCCTAATTCTGATGTACATGTCTCGTAATTGTGTAATCAACTAAATAATAGCAGGAGAATTGCGATTATAATGATACCTTTGGGTTACTAATGTTTGGTTAAGTGTAAGGTGTAATCACATTGCAGCATTTATCTTTCTTCCATTGTACATAAATTTTGATTTCTGCTCATTCCTAAATCAAATGATGTGCAGATTTATCCTATTCTTCCTTTCCATGGTTTTGCTCCATTTTAGATTGTTTGGTGCCAAAAGTAAATTTGTTCTATGTCAAACATCATTTAGTTCATTGTTTTACTTAGATGAGTTCGTCTTTAAACGTTTTACTCCGAAATGTAAAATTTATTCAATATTGAGTTCATTGTCAAACTTAGATTTGTTCAAATTTACCTCCAGTAGTTTCATTTTATTCAAACAAAAGTAAAACTTAGTTCACCATCACAATCAAGTCTGTTCCCATTGTTCAAAATGAACAAACTTCACCACCTGAATGATCAAACCTATAGATATGTATGAACGATAAAAAAAGAACTGAATAGACCTACTTGATCCCTTGTTTCTCCATCTATGAAATCTCTCATTTTAATAAAAGTTAAATCAACACACCATTACAATTATACTATTTCCGTCAACTACCTCAAAACCAAATCCAAAACCAAAACTACCTCAAATAAATATACAAGCTGGCTTTTTGATTTTTTACCCCAAAAAATCAAAAAAAATACCAAAACCAAAACAAAAACTGCCTAGAGTCTCCTAATCCTATTCCAACACTGCATAGAGTTTCATCCATGGCTAAACTACTGCCTTCGACTGGAATCATTGCTTAGTGACAACCCATTTTCCTTAACTTCCAAGTCAATATTAAACTAGATCATTGCTTTGCACCCGGTTCGAACATCAACATTAGTATGCTCCTTACATTGTTGGCTTTTATTTTCTTTCCAACCTTCCTTGCAATAATAAAACTGATACATTGACAAATCTTGAGTTTGAGCTCTCAAAGGAATCTTATGATAATGAACACTAAATCCAACCTTAAATGCATAATCATTGTAAATTTCAAATGCTTCATCTTGAGAGTATGCAATCGGTCCAACTAAATCAACTGCCAAGGGATCCAAACTAATAATATCTCGTCGAGAAGAAATATTATCTGCAAAATGAATAACATGAATGCATAAATGAACACGCTCTTAACCATAAATGAGTAGCATTACACAAATAAATGAACGACTATAACCCAATTTATATATATATATATTAAAACAACAACATCTTAAAAATAAATGAACAACATCACATGATCAAATGAACATCTATAATCCAATTAACAAATACAAAATAAGAAAACATATTAAAACAAACCTAATAGTGAACAATATCATAAGTTATAATGAACAAAATATTCACAACCTTAATTAACAGAGTTCCAACAAAATAATAATGAAATGCAACCTGACAAAATTCTGTCGTCATCACCATTTCTATTATCCTCCAAGAATGCTGTTCAAAATTAAAATATTCCATTAAGAGATAAATATGTACTAAATGAAGTTCGTCTAATAGTAGGAGAAATAAAATTAATTACAAAACTTACAAATTGAATCTCATCCAAGTTCTTTTTTGACTACGTTCCCTACCATTCTTGACTATAAGTGTAATAACCCGACTCTAACCCATATTTATTTAATGAAATCATCTTTATTTATTTCATTAATCATATTTATTCATTTACTTTATCATGTTTATTGACCGAATTACTCATGGTTATCTGCTTAACCAAATCATGTTTATTAATTCAATTACACTCAATTTATGTATTTATCAAATTATCTTATGTCATTTACATTTTCTCCTTTCATTTATCATATTTAATCAACCCGGTTGGGGGATACTTCATTTGGGCCCAATTTTGCAATTCAAGTTTCTTTGATTGTCAATTCAAGTTTTGTTAATTAATTACATATCGGGTACATCGATAGTAGGCTTCGATAATTATGGTTTAGGAAATTATTCGTATTATTACTATTGTTATTATTATTATTGTTGTTATTATTATTATTATTGTTATTACTTTTATAACCTTGCCAAGATTTAATTTCAAGTTACGAAAATTCAATCGCATACAGTTTATTTTTCCTTCTCGGGCCCAAACTGTATAAGCCCAATTTAGGCCCAACAAGTTACTATTTGTTTTACTTAGTTAATTATCATTTTTTATGCTTAACTAGTAATTAGCAAAAGCTTCTTTTGGAGGGTGAATATAAGCCAAGTATTCATTTGCTTCATTTTACACCATGCATTTGCATCAAGGCAAAAATATCAAGACTTCTCTCTCCTCTCTCACTCTACCTCACGGCTCCCTCACCGCAGCCATTAGACCAGCCCCTTTCATCCACCACTCAACCACCACACAGCCACCACGCAGCCACCAATCACCACCCCAACCACCACTCCCACTTCTACAAGCATCAAGGATCATTCACACTTCCTTTTTCCAAGCTCAAGTGAGTAATCTTGAACTTGATCTTGTTGATTTTGATGTTTTATTTTAGTTTTGATTCTTGTTTTGATATTTGTGATCATTGATCATGAAGCTTTGATAAGAACCAGAGTTATTTTGGTAATGAGCTAGGGTTAGGGGGTGATCATATTCATGCAAGCTTAAATTAAAACCGTGTTTATGGATTGATTTGTATTTGATTTTGTAATCTTTAGTTTTATTAATGGTTATGATGATGTTTTTGGTGATTTGGAATGATTTCAAGTGAGGTTTTATGTGAAAAAGGAAGAGAAATCTAAAACAGTGAAGGGCTGGAATTTCAGGAAAATCGGGCTGACTTTGGGATTAAACTGATAATGATCGGTCCTACCAAAAATTATGATTTTTGATGGGTAGATAGCTCAGTGTGTTAGCTTTAAAATGCCTCTTGAATCGTCTCAATTCGAGGTCTTGGAAAAAGTTGTGGTCGTTTTACCGAAACAGTGCAGGATGGACCAAAAACTAACACACTTGTATTTTAGCCTCATTTTGGAAATCCTATTGTAGGAATCATGTTTTGTGTTGTAAATGAAAGTTTTTGGGGACTTCTTAATCTTTTCATATGGGGGTTTTAGGTCTCCATTTGAGGTCTCGAATGAAAGTAATGAACTTTTGAAGTGAACTGACCTACTTGGGTGTAAATCAAGTTGTTATTGCAATTTCTGTGCAGTGTATACTTGGAGGAAAATTCTGAAAATTTTACTGTAGATTGTCCATATTATTTTTGAATTTCTTGTAAGATCTCATGAATTTTGGTTGAGTATTTTGAGTTTTTTAGAAGCATTTTGAGCAATTGTGTAAAGAGCAATAATAAAGATTAAATGAGATTGACCATGCACTCATTTTGTGTATTTTAGGCCAAGGTCATTTAAGGAGGAAATGAATATTCATGGACTTTCATAGAGCTTCTAGATGAGTATGCAATTTGGGAGCTTGTTTATAAGCTTTGAATCATTTGTGGATTTTACAAAGAAAATACCACATTTAGTGAGCTTAATAGCTTCTATTGAGTTCAATGACTCATTTAGGGTGGAATTCTATATCTAATGGATTTATAAATGAAATATGAGAAGTGGCAAGAGTTGTGACTCAGAAACCATATTTACCAAACCAAGTTATTACAGTTTATGCTATTGTGAACCCAGATATATCTCTCTTAGGCTCAAACCTTTATTGCTTACTCAATTCAGAATGTATCAAATGTATTTATCAAGCTATCTATCTTGAACCAAGTTATATATCAGCGAGCCTTAAACCCGTATCAGCAGCCTATTTTAGAAAAGGCTACAACCACTCTCTCTCAATTGTCACCATCAAGGTCTTTTCCTTTGTAATCTCATTTATCTCATTGTGAAGTACTTTACTTTCATTTACTTCATATGGGATTTAATTACTTTCATTAATTCAGTTTTGAAATTATATTCGAATAGCCAAGTTATGTACACCATTTAATTACTCAATTTCTATTACATATACTTTTACTTAATTATGTGAGCAAGGATCATTTACTGACTACACACACTTACAATGACATTTATGAAACAGAGTCGAGGCCTAGTTATCGTTCTCCATTATGCATAAGTGTTGTCAAGTCAGAATATATTTATCAAGTTAGATGACATTTTTAAAGACTTAAGGTACAGCCATTGCCTGTATCTTCAGAAAGCCAATCATGTTTATCAAGTGACAACTCTTAATGAGTTTATCAATGAATCAGTTTATACAGTGATTTGCCATTTAACTTGTGACCCCATCAGTTATCATCTATAGGGCGTCAGCCCATCATTTATCCGCGTGGCTTCAGGTCAACTCTTGATCGGATTAACAGGTGTACCTATATATAGATCATATAATTGTAAGGGGTTCACATCCAAATAATAATGAGCAATTCAGTTTCATATTACTTTCATTTTCATTGTTATTGCTAATTAAATGAATTATAAAGACGGGTACTCATCAATAGTGTTTCTATACTCATTTTACAATACAGGAATGTATGTACTGAGTTTTTGCTCATATTTTCGAATTGTTTTCATGTTTTCCATTTTAGGTGATAAAGTATCACATATTTCTCCATTTAGCAACTTTTTTGGAACACGTCAGATGCTCACAATGGATTCAGCACAGCATGAATATTGAAACCGACCTTAGGGTCAAGTTACTTGTGTGGTATGGAATGTGAGTTAGTACATGGTATTGTTGAACTATTATGGACTTTGGTCTTGAAGTGTTTCAGTTTAATAGATTTTGGAATTGTAAGCGCGAGTTGCAAGATTAAATGGTTTCAGTGAGCCTTGTCTTTATCAGGACGACGGTAACGCCTTCTATTATCAGGTCTTCCACTGTAGTTTTCTGTAAATCATATCATTAGTATTTTGGGGGCGTTACAGATTTGGGTATCAGAGCTAAGATTTAAGGGCCACTGTAAGCTATCAAGTGTTTATAAGTTACCTATCAAGGTGTGCATGGGTTATGTTGGACCCAGTAAATGAGCTATTGCTTATAAGTTCATATGTATGAGCATATATGGAGAAACCATTTTCATTTGGGTGACTCAATCATTTGTTAATATCATGAGATTCAAACATGAGCAAAGTGGACTGTGGAACCATTTGGGTCACTTGTTAGTGAGGCATGCTCTTATTTATCTGGAAGTTGTATTGTATGTTTCATTTCTCTCCTTTGTTTAAATTTTTGCAATTGTGCACTCTGAGTGTGTGACCCGTTAAGTTATGAACTCCGGCGTGTGGTCGTTGAGCTATTGAAGTATTTCTCTCCATTTCAGGTATCCATTATAAGGCTTTAAGCCTAGATTTTAATTAGTTTTTAGGCAGAACTCTGTTTGTTTTTCCCTAAGATTTGAGAGTCTTATTGAGGTGTGTTAATATCCCTACTCTTAGGTACAGTGATGGTTGAAACCCAGTGTGGGGATGCCATTTGCAACGTCTTAAGGGATCAATACAGTGTCAAGTTAGATGTAAACCTCTGGATGAGAAAATGCCTTGTGGGGCAACATCTTTGAGGTGAACAGTATGAGATGAATGTTACAATGAGTGCTTATGTATGGTGATAACAATTAGTAGCTTATGGTGTGCTACTTGGCATATATATATGTGTGGGACAAGTAAGATTAAGCTGCCATGTATAGGAATTATCTGATCTTGACACTAAGACCTTGCATCAGCAATGCTCCCATTACTTCCTGTAATTGACTTATTTCTACCCTAGTTACCTTGAATTATTCAGAGGCATCATTTCTTTGTTGCTAACACTCTCTTGATTTATAATGGGGTGTTTATAGAAATTCTCATATGTGGTATGTGGGGACTTTTACAAACACATCTGAGCAACCTTTCTTATAGGCAATTCAAACCCTGACAATCATAACCGTTTAATTCTATATTTCCATAATGGAGCCTATAATGACCCCCGGTGTGCATTCCTGTGTGATTTACAGTTCTTCCTAAGCATATTTGACTCATTCTACTTGCAGCTTAGTCATCACTATGTTCATATTTTTACTGTCACTTACTTGAACTCATTGCTTCTATTTGAGCACTATTTTTGTAAAGCCTTTGGTTGCGTCAGACCTAGTCATTGAGTGCCCTTTCAGCAATTAAATGTATCCATATTATTTGTATTTCTATAGCACCGTAACGTCATGTTGGCATACTACTCCATGGTCGTGACTGCATGTCCTTACTCAAGTTATTTTGGTAATCCTTTCTTTATTAATATAGCCTATCTTATTAATGATAAACAACGATTGATGCTATTTTCATCTACCAGCAGTTTTAAAGTTTATATGCTTACCCAAGACTTCCATTTATTGCAAATTGTTTTATTGATGGATGTCATCATGTTCCGTCATAAGATTGACTCCTTCATCTCGACGTATTGTCCTTTCAAACATCAGATGAATAAAATTTTTCTTCTGATAGTGTTGACCCTTATCTTCATTATTTTACTCACATACGGATACCATATGATTTTTTAAAAACCGCTTTGGTAACCTGTTACATTTCTTCACCGTCATTACTTAATACTCCATCTCAACTTTACAACATCGATCATTTACTTTACTATCATGACCATCATGAATAAACTGCATGTCTTGAATATGCTGCAGGTCATTTCTATGCCTTGCCTCTTTCATTTCGATTCTTTGTCCTTTCATTCATTCAGCTTACATGCCGGTCCTTTCTAACCAAAAAAGAAATATCTTTGCGAGAGTTCATATTGTAGTCACATCTCTTTACATTTTGGATTACCCCCCTGTCATTTCAATTTACGAAGGCCAGTAGGCAGTTGAATGTTTATCTTTTATACACATGCCTCTAGTAGTATTGCTGAAACCATATTCACTGGATATTTAATCTAGTTTGATTGGCAGATCTGGTATCATTATGGGGGTGAACTGACTGTGTACTTACAGGACTACGATGATTGGTAAGGATCTTAAGGTTAGCTTGAGAGAGGAGGATTGGCTAAACGTGCGTATCTACGAACCGATGGAAGAAAAAACCCTATTTCCGCCCTAATTACATTGTGCGAGAACGTGAGCCATTGTGTTATTAATGCATTGAATATTAGTGATAGTGATATGCCATCCACATTCGGTATATACATATCCATAATTACACTTTGTGAATTTAGAGATATTTCATATGAGGATTTTTAGGACCGTTTTACCCCAAGAAACATTGATTTTCAGATCAACCTAATTCTAGATGTTCAATCCATTTTTAGAGCCCCTACCATATGCGCCCCAGTAGAGTTTAAAGAACTAAAGATTTAGTAAGATGAGTGGTTACAGAAGGGAGTTCTTTGACCAAGTGTATCACCATGGAAAACCTAGTTTTATATGTGTGAAGAAGGAAGGCAGAACCTTGTGGTTGTGTATTGTGTACAGAGAGTTGCACAAGATCACTATCAAAATAAACACCCTGTACCTTGAACAAATGATTCATGGGGTTAACTGCCAGCAACAGAAGTCTTTTCCAGGAATGATTTAAGGTTCGAATATCACACCTAAACCATGCAACTATAATTTATCTTTTGCAAGAGTACCCCTTTATAGTAATTCTTGTTTGCTTATCTCATCTTCAAAACTTGATACTATCCAATGTTGTTTAAGCACCCTTGCATTTCAACCCAATGTTCCTATTAGTGTGATCTTCCATGTCTTTGGAAACCCATTGTTAAATGTGCAATACATTTTTGTTCAACCTTATATGGCTGTCAACATTCCCGTGCCCTTAACCTTCACCACCTTTGTTTCATGATCTTAGGTTGTAGTTCATTTCGTTCAGAAATGATTCCCACATCTACCTTACATCTTATTTATTCATAATAATACGCTCGTATAACTTGTTCTGAATTTACAATGTAATTCAACTCTCATTGGTGTGGGTGATTGCAATTGTCATAATCCTCTTACTCTCCTTATTATGAACATCAACTCCCACACATCTATTTTACATGCTCATAAGTAAACTCTAGCTTTTCTGTTCAATCATATTACTGGACTTGAATTGGTTTCATATGAGCAAAGACATGTTTCTAATGTCACTTGTTCAAGCTATTTACTTATCCATTGGTACTTTGCTCGTTCAATCTATTGATCTATCCATTGTATTTTACCGGTTCAATCTATTAATCTATTTATGGCACTTGTAATTCTCACACCTATATCTTATATCCTCATAAGTACACTTCAGTCATCCTTATTTAATCTTATTGCCGTACTTGACGTGGCTCCATATGAGCAAATACATGTTTTCACTGCAGCCTATTCAATCCATTTATCTATTCATTAGACCTTACTTGTTCAAGCTATTTATTTATCCATTGTACCTTGTTTATCCAATATATTTATCTATCCATTGGCACTTTGCTCGTCTAATCCATTTATTTATCCATTACACTTTGCTTGTCCAATCTAGTTGTCTATCTATTGCACTTTGCTTATCCAATTTATGTATCTATTTATTGCACATTGCTTGTCCCATCTATCTATTGCACTTGTCTTGTTCCTTGTGGCTATAAAGTCACCTAGTTGAAACTCAGTTGCTTGTCATCTTGTTTCCAATTCATCAGTGAAACCCGAGTATAACCATGCCATCTTTCTCCTTGGTGGACTATTTATTGGATCCTTATGATCCATAATTATCAACGACAATTCTTGTGGCATTATGTTACACTTATGCTTATCTTCATTCTAACCACCCCATGTTAATTCCTCCTCTATAAATCTTTTCTAGTCTCATTGTTTATTTCTTATGTTCCTGATGAATCACTTGACTACCAATTCCATCATTTTTATCTCTGACCATGTTTATTCTAGCATTTAATTTGGATTTAGAGCAAATCTTAGACTAGTCTGATGTGAAAAAAATCATGTCATGCATTAAGACCATCAGATGAGGACATTTTGATAAGAGTATAACCTCAAGCAATGTCCAATGGTATTAGAGTAAGCTAGAAGAAGTATCGAGAATAAGGAGACAGTTCAAGGACATGCTAAAGTGACACAATGACTATACAAGAATCATGTGGTCATATTAACCAAAGAAGGAGACAATCCAAGTTCAGATGAGATGTAAAGTATTCCAAAGGGCTTATCTAGTCAAGAGCGTCAGGAGATTAGATATCAGAGATAATTGAGTCCTCGTTACTTTGGGCTTTATGAGTCCGTAGAGTTTGCAGTAACAAGGTTCTTTTCTTTCGAAGAGAATATCAATTTAGAATCACAGTAATTGAGTTCATTGAGGATATTGTGTGAGAGGTATTTGGATCTTCTACTGAAACATGAGATTAAGCAGTTATACAATTCGTAGACACCCTTAGTCAGAGTGCACTGAGCAAATTATGCCTCTTCAGAGAGAAGCAATGGGAACAAATGGCCAATGGCTTTTGAAAGCAGCATTGCATATAGTTGACAAGTGTCATAACTTTTGAGGACGAAACTCTTTAAGGGAGGAAGCTGTAATAACCCGACTCTAACCCATATTTATTTAATGAAATCATCTTTATTTATTTTATTAATCATATTATTCATTTACTTTATCATGTTTATTGACCAAATCACTCATGGTTATCTGCTTAACCAAATCATGTTTATTAATTCAATTACACTCAATTTATGTATTTATCGAATTATCTTATGTCATTTACATTTTCCCCTTTCATTTATCGTATTTAATCACCCCGGTTGGGGGATACTTCATTTGGACCCCATTTTGCAATTCAAGTTTCATTGATTGTCAATTCAAGTTTTGTTAATTAATTATATATTGGGTGCATCGATAGTAGGCTTCGATAATTATGGTTTAAGAAATTATTCATATTATTACTATTGTTATTATTATTATTATTATTATTATTATTATTATTATTATTATTATTATTATTATTATTACTACTACTACTACTACTTTTATAACCTTGCCAAGATTTAATTTCAAGCTACAAAAATTCAATCGCATATGGTTTATTTTTCCTTCCCAGGCCCAAACTGTATAAGCCCAATTTAGGCCCACCAAGTTACCATTTGTTTTACTTAGTTAATTATCATTTTTTATGCCTAACTAGTAATTAGCAAAAGCTTCTTTTGGAGGGTGAATATAAGCCAAGTATTCATTTGCTTCATTTTACACCAAGCATTTGCGTCAAGGCAAAAATATCAAGACTTCTCTCTCCTCTCTCACTCTACCTCACGGCTCCCTCACTACAGCCATCAGACCAGCCCCTTTTAGCCGCCACTCAGCCACCACACAGCCACCACGCAGCCACCAATCACCATCTCAACCACCACCCCCACTCCCACAAGCATCAAGGATCATTTGCACTTCCTTTTTCCAAGCTCAAGTGAGTAATCTTGAACTTGATCTTGTTGATTTTGATGTTTTATTTTAGTTTTGATTCTTGTTTTGATATTTGTGATCATTGATCATGAAGCTTTGATAAGAACCAGAGTTATTTTGGTAATGATCATGGTGGAGTTGAGCTTGAACCATGCTAGGGTTAGGGGGTGATCATATTCATGCAAGCTTAAATTAAAACCATGTTTATGGATTGATTTGTATTTGATTTTGTAATCTTTAGTTTTATTAATGGTTATGATGATGTTTTTGGTGATTTGGAATGATTTCAAGTCAGGTTTTATGCGAAAAAGGAAGAGAAATCTAAAACAGTGAAGGGCTGGAATTTCAGGAAAACCGGGCTGATTTTGGGATTAAACTGATAATGATCGGTCCAGCCAAAAATTATGGTTTTTGATGGATAGATAGCTCAGTGTGTTAGATTTAAAATGCCTCTTGAATTGCCTCAATCCAAGGTCTGTGGAAAAAGTTATGATCGTTTTACCGAAACTGTACAAGATGGACCAAAAACTGATACACTTGTATTTTAGCCCCCTTTTGGGAATTATATTGTGGGAATCATGTTTTGTTTTATAAATGAAATTTTTGGGGACTTCCTAATCTTTTTATATTGGGGTTTTAGGTCTCCATTTGAGGTCTATAATGAAAGTTATGAATTTTTGAAATGAACTAACCTGCTTGGGTGTAAATCAGGTTGTTATTGCAATTTCTGTATAGTGTATACTTAGAGGAAAATTCTGAACCTTTTACTGTAGATTGTCCATATTATTTTTGAATTTCTTGTAAGATATCATGAATTTTGGTTGAGTATTTTGGGTTTGGTGATTTTTAGAAACATTTTGAGTAATTGAGTAAAGAGCAATAATAAAGATTAAATGAGATTGATCATGCATTCATTTTGTGCATTTTGGGCCAAGGTCATTTAAGGGGTAAATGAATATTGATGGACTTTCATGGAGCTTTTAGACGAGTATGCAATTTGGGAGCTTATTTATGAGCTTTGAATCATTTATGGATTTTACAAAGAAAATACCACATTTAGTAAGCTTAATAGCTTTTATTGAGTTCAATGATTCATTTGGGGTGGAATTCTATATCTAATGGATTTATGAATGAAATATGTGAAGTGGGAAGAGTTGTGACTCAGAAACCATATTTATCAGACCTAGTTATTACAGTTTATGCTATTGTGAACTCAGATATATCTCTCTTGGCCTCCAACCTTTATTAATTACTAAATTCAGAATGTATCAAATGTATTTATCAAGGCCATCTATCTTGGACTAAGCTATATATCAGCGAGCCTTAAACCCGTGTCAGCAGCCTATTTTAGAAAAGGCTACAAGCAGTCTCTCTCAATTGTCACCATTAAGGTTTTTTCCTTTGTAATCTCATTTATCTCATTGTGAAGTATTTTACTTTTCATTTACTTCATATAAGATTTAATTACTTTCATTAATTCAATTTTGAAATTATATTGGAATACCCAAGTTATGTTCACCATTTAATTACTTAATTTCTATTACACATACTTTTACTTAATTATGTGAGTAAGAATCATTTACTGGCTACACACACTTACAATGACATTTATGAAATAGAGTCGAGGCCTAGTTATCTTTCCCCGTTATGCATAAGTGTTGTCAAGTAAGAACATATCTATCAAGTCAGATGACATTTTTAAAGACTCAAGGTACGCCCATTGCCTGTATCTTCAGAAAGCTGATCATGTTTATCAAGTGACAACTCTTAATGAGTTTATCAATGAATCAGTTTATACAGTGATTTGCCATTTAATTTGTGACCCCATCAGTTATCATCTATAAGGCCTCAGCCTATCATTTATCCACGCGGTTTTAGGCTAACTCTTGATCGGATTGGCATGTATATACCTATATATAGATCATATCATTGTAAGGGGTTCACATCCGAATAATAATGAGCAATTCAGTTTAATATTACTTTCAATTTCATTGTTATTGCCAACTAAATGAATTATAAAGACGGGTGCCCATCAACAGTGTTTCTATGCTCATTTTACAATACAGGAATATATGTACTGAGTTTTTGCTCATATTTTCGAATTGTTTTCATGTTTTCCATTTTAGATGATGAAGTATCACATGTTTCTCCATTTAGCAAGCCCTTTTGGAACTCGTCAGATGCTCACAGTAGATTCAGTACAGCATGAATATTGGAATCGACCTTAGGGTCAAGTTACTTGTGTGATACGGAATGTGAGTTAGTACATGGTATGGTTGAACTATTATGGACTTTGGTCTTGAAGTGTTTCAATTTAATAGATTTCGTAATTGTGAGCACAAGTTGCAAGATTAATTGGTTTTAGTAAGCCTTGTCTTTATCAGGACGGCGGTAACGCCTTCTATTTTCAGGTTTTCTGCTGCATTTTCTGTAAATCATATCATTAGCATTTTGGGGGTATTACAATAAGTGAAATTTAATTTGCAAAGACTCTTATCAAATGCTAACAAGAAGAGACAGATTACGAAAGAACAGGCAAATGGCAAGTGCAACTAACCAAAAAAATAAGTTAAAAAATTAAAAAGATGAATTTTTTAAAAAGTGATAACGCTTATTAAAAAAAAATGGAAAGCAAGCGTGATGCCATGGCAGTAATGTTATTGATTCAGTGATAAGATATAATTTTTTAAACACATAAAACCACAATTATCCAGCAAAAAAAAAGAAAAAGTGGGGTTATGCCTCATAATCGCTTGTTGTATACATCTCGCAAACCATGCCCCAGAGAAGGGGATCCCTTAGCTTGTTTCTTACGCACATGATATGCATCAACAACTCGTACTCCTGACTTCCTAAGCTGCTTAACAAAGAAAATATCCTCCTCAGACATTTCTCGATGTGAAGGCAACAAATGTCACTTACTTGGACTATACAATGGATGGTTATGCTCAATGTCATGGTGAGTAGCTATCCACTTGCCATCCTCGTCTATATGAAACTGAATAAATGCCTTGCAACCTGTCCTCACATCTACATTCATATGACTCTTGTGATTATGACATTCATCTTGCTTGAACCCTGCTTTCTAACAACAAAACTGACGCATACATAACCCTCCTCCTTTAGATTTGTATCTATAATGTATCTTCGAATAGCGAACACTAAAGCCAACTTTATATGCATAGTCATTGTAAATGTGAAACGCTTCACGTTTTGAGGTAGCTATAGATCCAACCAACACCTCTCGCTTAGGTTGAACTTTAGATATGTCTTGATCTGGGAACCGAAGTCCTAAAAACAGCAAAAACAATGGACATTACTTCAATTATTAATGAACTATGATGTGTATAAAAGTGAACAACTACACAAACACAAAACACAAAAAGTGTCAACACCAAATTCAGATATGAAAAACCTTAAAATTATTGAAAAAGTACTACAATAAATTCTTCAAGCCTTCCCAGACAAACAGCAGAATCACATATGGGTACAAAATTAAAAAGGGGAAATAGATCATACAACAACCTTAGGTTGGAAGAAAAATGAATAATTTAAAAATAATTTATAAATAAGGGCAAAAATATTAGTACACAATTAAAGAATTTTAACTGCTAATTATTTACAGCAAGCCTCCAAACCTCAAGAATGAGAACTTAAGAATAGAAGACCAAAACCTGAGACAAACATGAATTATCATACTATAATAACAAGAAATCATATATGAAATTAAAAAGTGTATCAAAAATAACATTCACCATTAAAAGAACTGGTGGTAGCCACTGGGATTACTTCTCGCAAAGGTTGAACTTCAATAATTTCCTGATTATCGAACGCATTTCCTATAAAAAAAATGATCATTTCATAATAAGCAAGAAAATAAATATATCAACAACATACACCGTACTCAACAGTACAAGCACTACAATAACAAAGCAACAACCAATTGAATAAAAATGACCATTACCACAAGTGGCAGTGAACAACGCTATTAAAAAAAATGACAGCTGCAAATTCAGTACTTTAAAAAGCAAAATAAATTATCAAAACATGATAATGAACAATGATAAGCTATATAAAGAACAATATCACAATGTTTAAAAAAATCGCACTATAATTAGGACAATGATCCAACAGTAATGAACCAAACGAAGATCAATAATGAACAACACCACACCACTTAAAAAGATGAACTTTGTAACCCAAAAAAAAAAAAAAATCAAAACATATATTACTCATCATTTTTGACTTCATCTACCTTATTAACATCATCATCCAAAGATTCCGCATTAAATAAAGTCACAGAAAAGGAGGAAATAAATCATCATTAATGTCTTCTACCGACAAATTCAAATATATGACAATAATAAACCATTAAGGTACCTACGAATCAAACTTTTAGCAACTGTGCAATCTTTGATTTTGCCCTCTCTACCTTTCACAGTGCTCATTTTTATATTTAAAACCAGAATTCACACAAAACTAGAAGATTCTAACTTGCTAATATAGTAGTAGTAACTTCAGCAAATGATAATAGCAAATATTTTAATGAAAGCACCAAAGCAGATCAACATGAAAACGTATGAGAAGCTTCAACCCGCAACACCAAAGAGAAATGGAAGAACAAAATGTGCCCAATGATGAGACTGCAACATAATCATATAACTGCCACACCCCTCTTGCTTTTTGCATCCAAGTAACCGTTGGTAACAAAATTTTAAAAAATAGAACGCATGAAGGTAAATTTGGAAAAAAAAGGCTGACGTAGCAGTTACACATGGTGCTGATATGACCCGGGAGCATAAGCTCCCGGGTATATATAATAATTTGCAAGGCCCGGGACATAGCATTCCCCCAAAAGTATAAATAGAAGTTCCATTCTCTCCCCATTTTCCCCTACTGTCTCCTTCAAACCGAAACCCAAAACTCTCTCTCTTCACCTCTTCACAGTTCACAGTCGACACCTCCAATTTTCTCTCTCCTAGGGTCGGCCAACCTAAGCTCTTCTCCAATGGTGGTGGCTGGTGGTTTAACCACCATTTTCGCATTGGACAATCTCATTCAATTGTAGCGGGACACCATTTCCTCCTCGCCAGTGCCATCCTTGATCAAGATCTTTAGCCATCTATCTTATAGAAGCTTCTGCAACGGAACCCTAATTCAGAGGCGTTTGGCTTAGGTGATGATCCCTAGGTGTGAGGTTGGCGACGATACGGCTATAACGTCCGCTGATTCTGCTCTTGAACGACTTAAAACCTCTGCTGTTAATCGTATGTCTGTTATTTCACTCTCTCTCTCTCTCTCTCTCTCTCTCTCTCTCTCTCTGACTGTTCATCTGAATTGTTTTTTTGATTTTGTGATGTTTTCGTATTGAAGTTGGATTACAGTATACTGACTTTGTGATTGCAGTGGTTGTGTGATTTTGCCTGAGCTTTACTCAAACTATGTCTATGCTTTTGATGCGATTATCTCGTTTCTGTAAATCTTATCCCCTAATTCATTGGAAGATGCATTGGTAGTGTTTACTCTGTGGGTAATTAAGTATACATCGCTTTTTACTTTTCCTAGATGCCTAGAAGTCAATAAAAAGCTGGGATTGTCATTCGTAATCTGAGCAATTGCCTTTTGATCTATTGAAATTCAATTTTTTGCCACTCTTTACATATCCAATGTGAATGCTTGGGTTCAGAAAGTAGGGATTTTGATGAAGTAAGACATTTAAACTTGTTGTGATTTTAGCCTTTTTGGGCATTCGTTATCTCAATTTTCTCAATATTTTACTCAGAGAAAAGAACTAAAAATGTTAAATGTGTGTTTGTAAGGGTACACAAAAGAACCAAGTAGCATTATTGTCATAGGCCTTAGTGTTGATACCTGCCCTCTAGAAATGCTGGAGAAACTTGCTATTCCAGAAGCAGAATGGCCTGGGGTAATTGAAGAATTGTGTGATTTGAATCATATTAAGGAGGTCGCTATTCTGAGCATAGCAATAGGATGGAAATCAATGTAATAACTCTGTCTCAGTGTCGTGGAGTCAAGGAAGTGACTGAGTGGATGTCGAAGGTACTAAAGAATTTTGGTTTGTGGTTACCCTAACTGCTGCTTTGATGCTATCGCATTATTGCACTAACTATTATTTTGGATCATGTTTGATGTCTCAATAGTCAGCAAATTACACAAGACTAGTTTAATTTTGAATGATGCTTTTATCTAATACTTCGAAGTCTTATCTAATATTACAGAACTTAAGGGTGTGCCGGCTTTGTCTTTGAAACCTTAGCAAGCTTTGAAACTTCAGTAATTAGTTGCTCAAATCCCCTCTTGTTTCCAAGATTCAAATGTCTGCCTTTTTTGGTTCCCATACCTTGCACAAAGTGTTATTAAATATTCATTGAATCCTGGTGCATAATGTTTGCTAACATGTAGGTTCATCTTCCATTGGTGCCATCCTTTATTAGTGCCTTTCTTATCAATCTTCTTCATCTCATTTTTTTTGGTTTAATGTTTATGTGTTTAGTAATCGATAACCTATAATACTCCTCAAAGTTTTCTTTAGGCATTCTTAGGGGTCTTATCTTATGTTTTGTGGTAGTTGAATCCATTGCTTATGGAACCTAGCCTTCTTATTTATAGAAGAGTGGGGTTCCTGTTTCTGAGATTTGCCAGTGTAGATTTTTGTTGTATAATAATGATGTTATACAACACCTTTTTGAAGCACCCGTAGGGTTAGACTCCTCGGTACTGGGAGAGGATCAGATATTCGATCAAGTCAATCGGGTTGTCGAGGTTGGACAGGGAGTTGTTGGGTTTGGAAGGAACATCAGTGGGTTGTTCAAGCATACGATTGGTGTTGGTGCAACTACTGGAGCTGTTTTCATGAGCTCAGTTGCTGTAGAATTGGCTTTGCTAAAACTTCCTAAGCCTTCTCGTGGCACAGCAAGGATGTTGGTGATAGGAGCTTGTAAAATGGGTAGATTTGTGATTAAACATTTGGCACCGAAGGGGTGTACAATAATGATTGTTGTCAACCGGAGCGAGAAGAAGGTTATTGCGATTTATGAGGAGATTAGAGATGTGGAAATAATCTACAAACCTCTCACTGAACTGCTAGCCTGTGTCGTAGAAGCATATGTAGTTTTCACCGCTACTGCATCAGAAAGTCCTCTATTTTTTAAGGAGGGTGTAGACACTCTCCCATCTGTATGTCGAGAAATGGGAGGTGTCAGGCTATTTGTTAACATTTCTGTCCCAAGAAATATGGGTTCATATGTCTCAAATCTAGAGAATGCTCGAGTTTACAATGTTGATGATCTCAAGGAAGTTATTGCAGTTAACAAGGAGCACTCATTATGGAAAGCACAAGCTATCATTACAGAGGAATCCAAACAATTTGAAGCTTAGAGGGATTCATTTGAAATAGTTCCCACCATCAAGAAGCTGAGAGCGTATGCGAAGAGAATCAAAGTGCAAGAGAAATGCTTATCAAAGATGGATGACGATATTCTAGAGGAAACAAAGAGAGCTGTTGATGAGCTTAGTCAGTTGATAGTGAATGAGCTACTTCATGGTCCCATATAGCACCTCAGATGTGATGGGAATGACAGCTGGACTCTGAGTGACACCCTTGAAAACATGCAAATAGTTAACAAAATGTTTAACTTTGGCACCCTCATTGATGTTTTGGAGGAGAAAATTAGAGCTAAAATGGAGCAGAATCATCAATGATTTCCCAGTTCTTCATATTTCTTCATTTCTTTGAATTTGAATAAATGGAAGAACTTCCTTATTATCATGACAATTTAAATACAAAAGGCTGCGACTGGAGAAGGTTGTTCCACTTATTGATTCGCTAAGATCACTTTTGCTAACATTCATGTTGAGTCTTCATAACTATATTATGTCGTCTCATCTAACTCTCTTAAGAAAAATACCTCAATTGGTTTTATACTAACTATAAGCTATTCTATTATAATACTATAATTTTTGTAATTAGTACACTGATTATCTTATTGCACTCTAGATTTGATGGCCTATGTCATAGTTTTTGTGCAATATATTTGTAACGCCCCGCCCAAAAGGGGACAGGCGCGTCACCGTCGTGGACACTCGATTAAGAGCATCCACAAGGCTCTATGATCTTAAGTAACTTATTGATAGCAGCGGAACTCTAATCACAGTCTAACGAAAGTTCAGGCCGGTAGTTCTAAAATATACATTGCATATATACTTAAACGATATACAAAATGTTCTTACATATATCCGAATCAAAATACAAAACTGTATTTAGTAAATATAATCCATAACATATACATATAATGAGCCCTCCAGGTCCAAATAAGTTCTCTTAATGCTCCTGTGGTCCTTTTTGGTTTCCAGAACCTGAAAAATGGTGAGGTCATAAGCTCCTCGAGCCCAGTGAATAACCCTTACCTTCCCCGTTGTTACACTTTGCACATTAACCGACTCACACATAATCACACAGTACACGTATCTCATGACATATGGACAGAACTGTACAAGGTGACAAAAGAACATTCATATGCTTCAGGAACTAAAATAAATTCATACCTTCCATATTTAATATGTTTACAAATGTCAAAAATACACACAACATATTTATGTCATGGAATGGGCAATTAGCGTAGCTTAGTCGTACTTATCCCATACCAAGTACAATTCAAGGACTCTCGTTTTCACTTAAATCCCTAAATAAACTCTGCTGTTAGTTTATTCACTAAACTAACCATGATTGTCCCATACCAATCATGTCCCTTGGGCTCATAATCCTCACTAGAGTCTAAAAGAAAACAAAATCTGCTAAGCAACCTAGCGGTCAGCCCATAACCATAATTGGCATATATATCAAAGTAACTTTACCACAAAAGTTCACATAAGTACATAATATGTATCTTACAGCCTGGTTATCAATCACATATGCATTTCAAAATCAATCACAAGCTCATAGATATTTGGAATGAACCTTCAAATCCAAACCATATCCAAAATCCAAAACTAAGATCAAAATTGATTTCATAATTTATCTAAATTTCAAATTCAAACAAAACCCAATTCCATATCACATCCAAAATCCAAATCCAAGCCAAACCGAATTCATAGAGTATCTAAAGTCCAAATCCAAGTCAAACCAATTTCACAACGCAATCACATATCCTTAACTGAATGCAAAACTTTTAGTTTAGGGGAAATCAACTCATGGCTCACACAAAGAACCATCACAACGCAGGGGTGACAAACACATCCTGGTGGCCCAGCTACGGCTCAAACATATGGTACCAACCAATGGTGGATCAGCCGCAACTCATTCATATAGTCCCAACCAGGCACCCAATGCTCTGAAGGATGCGAACTGCCCACAACACAAACCATGGAATCGTATTCATATCCTAGTAAGTTGAGGTCGAAACCCTCCTCACAAGGACCCACATGGCTCACACACAAACATAAGGTTGACATTCATATCCCAGGGGATTGGTTATAACCTCTCCCACTAGGCGACCTGAACATAACGACAGTCACTACTATGGCCATAGCTCTAGAACGTTCTGTAATAGCCTCAGTCAAGACATGATCTCTTTCCCCAAAAACGTAACTTAATAAAATCATATAATCACATTTTTATTTTCAAAGAAATTCAATTCCACAATTGTAACAAAAACATAATCAAAATAGAGCATACTTCAACTCAAAATACCTTTCATAATTTTCCCAAACATACAAATAACCCATAATTACACTAAACAAGGTATTTTAACTCAAAAATTCATAACTCACATCATACACATCCAATCGTTACCAAACTTTGCAGGAAATTGACAAACAACAGATAGATTCTAACATATTAATTTCATGATTTTTGTCCTGGCCAATCATTCCGAGAAATTCAAATAGTCAGTCAAAATACTCAAAAATCTGTGAATTAAACTCAAAAATTCATAACTTTTAGCATACACAACCAAAATTCACAACAATTTACCAGAAAACACCAACTACCATGAGGAATGTACAGTAATATTTTCACAATTTTTCTCCAAGCAAAACCTTCAAACAAAATTAAAACAGTAATTGAAATCAAAGACCAAAACAGAGCAGTCCCAATCAAAAATTCGTAACTCCTAAAATACACTTCCACAATTCATAAAAATTTACAGAGATTTACCAGACATCCTAATCAGTTTACAGTAAAAATTTCATGATTTATATCCAACCCAATAGCTCATAGTAATTCAAAAAGCATCTGACTTTTCGCACACAATAACAGGGCAGTTTCAATCAAAAATTCATAGCTTATAAACTACACATCTAAAATTCATGAAAATTTACCAGAAGTTGCCTAATGTCATGTTAACTTACAGTAAACATTTCATAATTTTTCGTGCATCCAATAATTCCCAGAAAATCCAACAGCACACGAATCCTTGAAAAATCCGAAAATTCACCATAGTTTTCTACTCTCTTGCACATCCAAATACAAGCAATCAACCCAAAAATCCATAGTTTAGCACGTATTTGGACGAATTCACAACATATCCATCAATTTACAACATCCATAGAATTCAAAAATCACAAATAAACATATAACTTTTAAGGATGGGTTTCTAACAATTGAATTTAGAGTTCTAATCTATCAAACTCCAAAAACATCAAATTCATACTTCAATTGTCGATTGATTTTTTTTAGATTCGAACCCTAGGTTTTCGAATTCTTCTTGCCCTAATCAAATTTAGGTTGAAGAAGAGCAAGAATTACTCACCTTAATTGATTTCAAAACCAAAACCTCAAGCTTCTTCTCCTCCTTCTTCTTCTTCTTTCCCTTCTTCTTCTCCTTTTCTTCTTCTTCTTCTCTCCTCTCTGCCTCTCTCTACCGTGTGTGTGTGTTTGTGTTGAAGAAGAAAACCAAACAAAGCTCCCTCCCCTTTTTGGATAAAATCACGTGAAGCATTAAAGACATCCCCCTTTTCTTTTCTTTTTTTTTTTTTAGGGTCAAGCCACTAATTTTGACTCATCTTTCCATTTTCTTTTTTTTTCCCAAACACTAAACATAATAATAACATCGAACATACACATATGCCTAAAATAAAATGCGTACAATATACACGCAATAAGTAACAAAAGTTTCGGGGCGTTACAATATTAGCTGAAAATTTGGTTTGCAATTGTTGCTTTCCTCCCTAATTTTCTAAACCTTGTTGTACTTGTCCTTTGTAATCTGTTGAAGGGGATAAGTATGTTGACATTGATGCAAAATTGTGCTGCCAATTTCTGTTCAAGGGTGCAGTTCTCTTATGTTTCAGGTAATAATCTCTACCTACTTTGTCTATTTTCATGCATTACATGTGTTTGATTGTGGTTGGTATTTGTATTGTTGATGTATTTTCAACTTGTTAATATTATATGGTTTATGTTTGTATCACTATTCTCTTTATGTTTGTTTTACACCCCTTCTTTTCTGAGATTGGCAAGAAAAGTGTAACCAAGCTTCATATGCATCGATCTTAAGTCTATAATGTGGAAAGCGATGGCTTTTTGCTTTTTAGGGATGGGTGGGAGTGGTCTTCATGACAACCATCTTTGGGGTCATTGTATATGGATAAGTGTAAGACCCCTCATTAGTCGATCGTGCTTTGGCATGCTACTTTGCTTGTCTTGATGGGGTCTTGACAAGAACGGGGTGTTTACCCCATGGTCATTCGTGCGCCTGACTTGCCAATGCGATTGGCATTGTCTATGAGTCGTGACGGGGTCACACATGACATATCCCTTGGTCGTGATGGGGTCACGCGGGATAGCTCTTGGTTGTGACTAGGTCACATGGAGCATTGTCGGGGTGGATTCCTCTGTGGGACAACGAGTGAGCGTTTGTCCTAGGGCACGAATAAAATGACCATTGGTGTTGTGCTACAACACCAAGCAACTATGGTGGTGCTTGACATGCCGTATGCTTGGGCGTTGTGCAACAACATCTAGTACCTATGGTGGTACGAATAACTTGGGTGTTGTGCGACAACATCTAGCACTTTGTTAGTGCGAATAATGCTAGTCGTACCCTCAGAGTAAGCCAAGACAAGTATGTAGCATACTGGGTTGGATTACTCAGTGGAAGACAAAGGACAGATTTTTCGTCTATGTCCATGTGGGATTGGACTTAGCTAACAGTGGATTCCGTAAGCTATGCGGATGTGTTCGGTAAGCTATGACATGTTAAAGACGTAGCCAAAGTCTCGGAGAGACTTTACTTAGCTCAGCTAAGCTGGACTTAGCTTGAATGAGCTAGCGGGACTCAACTCGAGTGTAAGCTTAGCTAGCAGTTCACGATGAACTAGTCGATCAAGCTGTAGAAGCTCCCGACTAAGACGACTGAGCTGGGCAGCTTGGGAGCTACCCAGCAGGGCATCACCTCAGCTGGTGTTGTGCTAGCTGGATAGTCGTGGGCTGCCTGGTGGGCGCCCACCCTAGCTAGGCGGCTACGCCTCCAAGAGACACACCCTGTAATAGCCAAACCCTAAATTATGATTATTTATTCAATTACCTCATGTTAAAGATTTTCTTATATTTAATTATCGCATTCAATCATCCTGGTAGGGAAAATTTTATTTGGGCCCTCACTTGACAATTCGGGTTTTATTTATTTATTTAATTATTAACAAAAACTTTGAAAAAATTGATAGTAGGCCCTAACAAGTTTAATCTAAGCAATTCATTTTGTTTTCCGTAACATTACAAAAATTTAATTTCGAGTTCCAAAAAAACGTTCTTGTTACGACGCGTTTTATTCCCGAACCAACCTTATTCCGTCTCAATTTGAAGCCCAACAAGTTTGCATATTAACCTAGTTAATTACTATGAGTTAAGCTTAACCGTGATTAGCTAAAAGTCACTTTTGAAGATATAAACTTAGCCAAGCTTGTTAGATTAGTCAAAACATACAACCCAAATCCAAAACCACATTTTCTCTCTTTTTTCTCTCTCTACACAGCTTCCTAGCCAGTTTTTGCTACTGTTTTCTATTGTTGTTACCACCCAACAGCCACCGTCCGGCCACCAAGGCAACCACTGGCCATCTCCACACCCCCCTTAAGCATCAAACATCACTTTTACCTATTTTTCCTCAAGCAAAGTGAGTAAACCCTAACCTTGTTCTTGTTGATTTTGCTTGTATCTTGGTTTTGATTCTTGTTTTTATTGTTTTGGTGGTTGATCATGTTATTTTGACAGAAATAAGAGTTATTTTAGATGTTTTTGGATGTTTTAATTATTGGATAAGTTGGATAGTAAGTAAAGGTTGAGGTCGATCATGTTCATGCAAGCCTAAGTTAAAATCATGTTTATGGATTGATTTGTATTTGATTTAGTGATCTTTAGCATTATTAATGATTATGATGGAGTTGTTGTAGTTTTATATGGTTTTGGAGGAGTTAGGGTTGAATCTAAGTTGGCCAAAAGTTAGGGCTTTAATGATTATGCAAGGTTTAGTTTCCTTTAATATCAAGCATGTTATTTGTGTATATTTGACTGAAAAATGAATCTTTAATGTATATGATTATGACGCGAAATTGCATATGATGGTTTTACATGATGATGGGAGGACCAAAGCTTTGTTACATGATGTTAGGGATTGATCTTAGATGAGGATTTGTATGAAAAGAGAGGAGAAAGCTAGGACAGTGGGGGCTGGGAAACGGCAGAAAACAGGAGAAACTTTGCTAATAAACTGGTAATGATCGACAAAGCCCAAAATTGTATTTTTGGTGGGTAGATAGATCATTGTGTTAGCATTTAAATGTCTTTTCAATTGCCTTAATATGAGTTTTGTGGACAAAGTTATAGCCATTTTGCTAAAACTGTGCAGGTTCAACCAAAACTGACCCACTTGTGTTCTAGCCCCATTTAGGAAACCCTATTGCGTGAATCATGTTTTGTGTTCTGAATCAAAGTTTTTCGATACTTCTTAAGCTTTTTATATTAGAGAATTAGGTCTCAAATGGAGATTGATAGATTAGGTTACGCGTCATTTACTTTAGCCCCTATGATGCCCTTACGTTTCTTTTACTAAAGTATTAACTATGAAAATAAATATATTTGCTAACTATATGTTCCTATAACAATATTTTTGTATAGAATTAGGGCCTAAACTAGAATTTCCTCCCTTTTTGTGCATAATCATACTCAGTGGCATTTCATTAAAAGTCCCTGGTACGTTCATTGTCTGTATCTTTAGAAATCAGCACGTATTTATCAAAATTATAATGTTTTGGTAAGTACATCAATGAATCATTTTAATAAGTGGTTTATCACATAATTAGTAACCTTATTAGTTATTAGTTATAGGGCATTGCCCTTCAGTTATCCACACGGCTTCAGGCCGGATCCCCAATGTGCTTGACAGGTGTACACCTATCTTCAGATTGTAATAGTTACTAGAGGTTTACTGTTAGATAATAATTGACAATGCCGTTTTATATTCATCTCATTCCCTATTTTTAATGAAAATGAGTTGCAACACGGGCTCAACCAATTTTTCCATGAGCATTTAGCAATATAGAAATGCATGTTCTACACTTCGGCTCACAATTCGAAATATTTTCATGTTTTGTTTTAGGGAAATATTCAGTGAATCGCCATCTGCCTGACAGCCCGACTGGAGAAGATAAGTAAGCGGGAATCTGTAAAAGGAATAGTGATATTTAGTGCCGAAATGTTATGAGCACTGTATTGTGAGATATTTTGATATTAGAACTATATACCCTGCTAAGATTTACTATATTTGATGTAAATTATGAGAATGTTAGTTACTATTGATGTTGGTTTGATAGTTTGCTTTTACAAATTTCGTGTAGTGGAAATGATGTTTAGCTTAGTTATATTTAATTATCTTCAAGCCTTGTCCTTTTTGAACGGCGGTAACGCCCCGACCATTTAGAATATCACTAATAATCGATGATATTAATTGATGAGAATGCAAACAGTGAATTATGTACATTTGGGGTGCTACAAATTTGGTATCAAAGCTAGGTTTTGATTTTCCTAATGGAATACGGAGTATGGAGTTTAGATATAGGAGGGTGAGAAGGGTTATTAGTAAAGAATATCGTATACTGTTAGAGATTTGCGATATTAGAAATAGACTTGTGATATGAGAAATGTATATTGTTTATCTTGTACATGCCCCTCATTTATATTTTCCTTACTAGATGGATCCCTATGCTATTAATATGATGTCTAATACGTTTGCGGCAACCCACATTTCACTATTGCATGCTAGTATTATAGCTCATGCACAGGACCCTTTCTTCGAGTTTCAGAGCATCACAGTCCGTGCACACAGATTGCTATAGTCCTTATCGACAGTTGATCCATGGATAGAGTTGAGGCTCCGTTATCATAATTTCATGATAACGGGGAACCCAGGTTGGGACGGACCCAGGTTCCAGGTCTAAGGGGTTTGGGCTACCATCACTCCGGAGTTGATGTTGCGGGAGGAGTTCGAGTTGAGGGGAATTACTATGGAGACTCTTTAGCACGTCTTTTAGTTACATCGGGCACATCCCCCGCCTGCACCACTGCACCCGCACCGGGATCACCTTTGTCGCCTGCACAGGGCACCCTCTGATGCCCGACAGTCCTGGAGAGGCTCATGTGGTGGTGGATTTCCCCAATACACCTGAGATCGTGGTAGTTAGTTCTGATGGCGAGCTCATGGAGGCTTTTAAGGACGAGGACAATCCAAAGGAGGATCAGGAGGTCAATGAGGCAGTGGGAGAGCAGCAAGTTGATCAGGAGGTTCACGAGGCAGAGTTAGAGGTATTAGACAGCAGCTTCGACTGAGGCGAGGAGCCAAAGGTTTAGTTCAACCCAGATTACGATCCATCTAGGGATCGTTAGGTTTTTTTTTTTAGGTGTTGACTTGAATAGGTTACATTTTGAGCCTCTCATGTGTATAGTATGGTCAGATTAGATAGTTGCATTTTGTGTAGTCATATGACATTGTATATAGTTAGTCAAATCCTTCCGACCATGAAGATATGGTTTATTTCTTTTTGGGCATGTGACGGACTTAGAGACTAGGGGCTAGTTAATGTTTTAGGTAGGATCCAGAGCTGATCTTACTTAGTCAGCTAGATATATTATATTTTGTTGGTCATGTATATAAGCAGGCAGCTATGTATGTAAATCAGCAGTTATGAAATGATATAATGAAGCTTTGGGTATTCTAGTGATTGAATTGTTTCGTTTAATGTATGATCAGAATGTCTGAGTCAGTGCAAAACAATGCGGAGATTCATGTAGAGGTTAACTCAGATCATGGTCGGGGATCGGGTGAGCAAGCCTCACATCATGTGCCACCAAATTTTACCCAAATGCCACGAATTCCCCTTGAGTTTGCTAACAACATTGGGGACCTGAACTACTGGCTGGCCTTAGTAGCTGAACTGATGAAGCGGATTCCCTAAGTACTTATTGAAACCCCTCTTAAAGATGATAAATTAGCAGATATGGTAGCACGACGCAACCCTAAAGTGTATGATGGAAATTATGATCGAGTAGTATTGGAGGAATGGTAAGGGGAATGGAGAAAATCTTTACAGTGGTACAGGTGCCAGAAGAAAAGAAAGTAAACATTGTGACGTATTATTTGACTGGTGAAACTGATATTTAGTGAAACATCGTTAAGGATAAGCTGGTAGGGCCTGAATTCATCTAGAGTAAATTCTTGGATGAGTTGAGGGCAAAATTTTACCCAGTTGTGGTCCAAAGACAAAAGGAGAAAGAATTTATAGAGTTGAAGATAAGTGGCAACATGACAGTGATGCAGTATGCCAGTAAGTTCACAAAATTATCTAAGTTTGTCCCTGAATTTGTGTCATCTAAAAGATTAAAGATGAGGAGGTTTGAAGAGGGTTTGGCCTTCTCTATTCGAAATCAGTGAGCGGGTAACCAATCTTAACTTACGAAGTGCTATATGAGCGAGCCGCTGAAGTGGAGGGAGTGAAGGCAGAGTTAGCGGCCCTGAACTCGATCAACCAAAAGAGAAAAGGGATTGAGCGAGGAACTCCGAGTGAGAGTGTGAAACAGAAGAAACCTTCTCCTATTCCTCCCAAGACCCAATCTGCAGGCTTAGCAGAGCCCTGTGGAAAATGCGGAAGAACAAATCACACCACTCCTGAGTGCCGAGTAAGAACCAACAAATGCATGTGGTGTGGAAGCCTAGAGCACCTCATTGCTGCCTACCCAAGAAGACTAAAAGCGGTGGATAAGGGTGTAGCAAAACCCTCGGCCCACCTCGCCAAAGGGCCCCACTGCCAAGGCCTGCACCGATAGGATGGGCGTATGTAATGAGCAAGAAGGAAGCTGTCACCTCTGGTACTATAGTCACTGGAACTCTCCTTTTAAATTCGAAGCCATTTTTGTGTATTATTTGATTCGAGTGCTACTTATTTATTTATTTCCACTCGATCTGCCATTCAATTAAACTTGGAGGGTAGGAGGACGACAACCAATTATAGGATCAAACTACCCAATGGTTCTATGATTGAGTGCCCCATCTCTTACAGACTTCTTCCTATTATCATTAGTAGAACCACCTCCTTATGGATTTGATCCAATTTGATTTGTTTGATTTTGATATCATTTTGGGAATGAATTGGTTGCACACTTATGGAGTTAAGATTGACTGTGAAGATCTTAAGGTTATTTTGAAGGATGAAAAAGGGAGGGAAGTATGTTTCTATGGGCAGAGAGAGGAAAAATCTTGTCCCTTGATTTCTGCTATGAAACCAATTAAGCTGTTATGTCAAGGGTGTATTGAATATTAGTGTTATGCTATTGACACCCAAATAAAAGAAGAGAAAGCAGAAAAATATTCCTGTAGTTTGTGAATTTGAAGATATTTTTTCTGAAGAGTTATTAGGACCACCCCTGCAAAGGGAAATTGATTTTGGAATTGAATTAATCCCTGGTGCCCACCCTATCTCTAAAGCCCCATATGATATGTCCCCAATTGAGCTTAAGGAACTGAAAATTCAGATAGATAAGCTATTGCACAAGGGCTTTACCAAGACAAGTGTGTCGCCATAGGGTGCGCCAGTGTTGTTCATAAAGAAAAAGGATGGAACCTTAAGGCTATGTATTGACTAAAGGGAGTTGAACAAGATCACCGTAAAAAATAATATCCGAACAGATGACTGGTTTAACCAACTGCAAGGAGCAGGAGTCTTCTCTAAGATTGATTTGAGGTCAGGGTACGATCAACTTAGGATTAAACCTGAAGACGTCCCAAAAACAGCATTTAGGACCAGTTTTAGTCATTATGAGTTTACAGTAATGCCGTTTGGCCTCATCAATGCCCCTGCAACCTTCATGGATCTTATGAACATGATCTTCAAACCTTATCTAGACAAGTTTACAGTGGTGTTCATAGATGACATCCTTATCTATTCTAAGGATAGAGAGGAACATGCTGATCATTTAAGGATGGTGTTACAAATCTTGAGGGAGCATCAAGTTTATGGCAAACTAAAGAAGTGTGAATTTTGGTTGGAAGAAGTGGTATTCTTGGGACATGTGGTTACAAAAGAAGGAATCAAAGTTGACCCCTGAAGGTAAAGGCAATTATGGAATGGTCAAGGTCTACCAACGTCACTAAGATTAGAAGTTTTTTGGGTTTAGCGGGATATTATCGAAGGTTCGTTAAGAACTTTTCAAAAATAGCTTCACCCTTGACCAACCTGCTGAAGAAAGCGAATAAATTTGAGTGGACAGAGAAGTGTGAAAGAGCCCTTCAGGAGTTAAGATAGCGATTAACAACCGCTCTAATCCTAATATTACTAATAGAGGGCAAAGAGCATACCATTTATAGTGATGTTTCAAAGAACAGTTTAGGGTATGTACTGATGCAGGAAGACAAAGTAGTAGCTTATGCCTTTTGGCAGCTCAAGCCTTATGAGAAAAATTACCCTACCCATGCCCTAAGTAGAAAGGTACAACATAGCCCAAGCACTGTGGTGGTTACTCAATTGAGTCTCTTGAAAGAGCTTAAGGACTTGGAAATTCAACTAGTGTCCCATGGGTAAACAATTGTTCAATTATCAGCACTTACCTTACAGCCTTCTATAGTGGAGGAAATTTGGGTGAATCAGGAAAGTGACCTTGAACTCTAAAGAATAAAGCAAAATCTAGAGAAAAGGAAGTCTCCTGGGTTTGTAGTACATGAGGACGGGACCCTGCGATTCCAAAATCACCTATGCATACCCAAAAATGAGGAATTGAGGAGACATATCCTAGAGGAGGCTTGCAATACTCGCTACTTGGTGCATCCAAGAGGCACCAAGATGTACAGAGACTTAAGACAATACTTCTGGTGGAGTAATAAGCAGAAGGAGGTCGCAGAATATGTAGACAGGTGTTTAACCGGCTAGAAGGTTAAAGCAGAGTATCAGCGTCCCGTAGGTGAACTGTGACCCCTAGAAATTCCCACATGGAAGTGGGATTCGATCTCAATGGACTTCGTTATGGGTTTACCCCTTTCTGCCTCGAAGAAAGATGCTAACTGGGTCATAGTTGATCAACTTACCAAGTCGGCCTATTTTCTGCCAATGAGGGATATTTGGGGAGTTGAAAAACTAGCCCAACTATATGTTAAAGAGATAGTCTGCTAGTACGGGATTCCCTTAGACATAGCATCAGACAGGGATCAAAGATTCCAAACCCGTTTTTGGCAAGCACTTCAAAAAGCCTTTGGAACCAAGTTGAACTTTAGTAGCTCTTATCACCCTCAGACAGATAGGCAAACTGAAAGAGTAAATCAAATTCTAGTGGACACATTAAGAGCTTGTGTATTAGAGTTTCAAGGGAAATGGGAAGACGATTTACCGTTAGTGGAGTTTTCTTATAATAATAGCTACCAGTCTACTATCAAAATAGCCTCGTTTGAGGCTTTATATGAGAGAAAATGTAGAATCCCACTATGCTGGAGCGATTGAGATGAGGCATTGATCATAGGTACCAAAATGATCTAGGAAGCTAGTGAAACAATAAGAAGGATTCGAAAGCATATTATATGGACAAGAGAAGGAGGCCTCTAGAGTTTCAAATATGCGATAAAGTTTTTCTAAGAGTTTCCCAACTGAGGGTATGAAGAGGTTCAGAGTACGAGGTAAATTGAGTCTAAGATATATTGGACTTATGAAATCATTGAAAAGTTAAATCCCGTAGCATATCGACTGGATCTGCCGGTAGAACTAGAACACTTGTATAATGTGTTTCACATCTCTCACCTTAGGAAGTATATTCCAGATCCAGACCACACCATTGTATTTGAACTTATGAGGATCTAATGTATGAAGAGCATCCGGTCCAAATACTAGATCGTAGGATTAAGCAGCTGCGCAACAAGTAGATACCGTTATTCAAGGTGCTTTGGACAAACCATACGTCCCAAGAAGCCACTTCGGAAATTGAAGAGGAAATGAAAGCCAAGTACCTACATTTATTTGAGGTAATCTTACATGACATGGTAAAGTTCATAAGTTTCAAGGATGAAACTCTTTAAGGGGCGAAGGCTATAAAGTCAAACCCTAAATTAAATTTTTTCCCATATTTAATTATCGCATTCAATCATCCTAGTGGGAAAAAAATTTATTTGGGCCCTCAATTGGCAATTCGAATTTTATTTATTTATTTGATTATTAGCGAAAACTTTGGAAGAATTGATAGGAGGCCCTAACAAGTTTAATCTAAGCAATTTATTTTGTTTTCCGTAACATTACAAAAATTTAATTTTGAGTTACATCAATAGGTTATTGTTACAAGCATTTTATTCCCGAGCCAACATTATTTTAGCCCAATTTGAAACCCAACAAGTTTGCATATTAACCTAGCTAATTACCATAAGTTAAGCTTAACCATGGTTAGCCAAAAGTCACTTTTGAAGATAAAAACTCAGCCAAGCTTGTTAGATGAGTCAAAAAAATACAACCCAAATCCAAAACCACATTTTCTCTCTCTTCTCTCTCTCTTTACATAGCTGCCCAGCTAGTTTTTGCAGCCATTTTGTATTGCTATTACCACCCAACAGCCACCCTCTGGTCACCAAGGCAACCACCAACCATCCCCTTACCCCCCTCAAGCATCAAATATCACTTTCACCTATTTTTCCTCAAACAAAGTGAGTAAACCCTGACCTTGTTCTTGTTGATTTTGCTTGTATCATGGTTTTGATTCTTGTTTTTGTTATTTTGTGGTTGATCATGTTGTTTTGATAGAAATAAGTGTTATTTTAGATGCTATTTTGGATGTTTTAATTGTTGGATAAGTTGGATAGTAAGTAAAGGTTGAGGTTGATCATGTTCATGTAAGCCTAAGTTAAAACCACGTTTATGGATTGATTTGTATTTGATTTGGTGATCTTTAGTATTATTAATGATTATGATGGAGTTGTTGTAGTTTTGAATGGTTTTGGAGGAGTTGACGGTGAATCTAAGTTGGCCAAAAGTTAGGGTTTTAATAATTATGCAAGGTTTAGTTTCCTTTAATATCAAGCATGTTATTTGTGTATATTTGATTGAAAAATGAATCTTTGATGTATATGATTATAAAGCAAAATTGAGTATGATGGTTTTGCATAATAATGGGAGGACCAAAGCTTTATTACATGACTTTAGGAATTGATTTTAGATGACGATTTGTGTGAAAAGAGAGGAGAAAGCTAGGACAGTGGGGGCTGATAAATGGCAGAAACCAGGGGAAACCTTGCCAATAAACTGGTAATGATCAGCGAAGCAAAAAATTATATTTTCTAGGGATAGATAGATTAGTGCGTTAGTTTTTAAATGCCTTTTGAATCACGTTAATCTGAGTTCTGTGGACAAAATTATGACTGTTTTGCTAGAACTGTGCAGGTTTAATCAAAACTGGTACAGTTGTGTTCTAGCCCCATTTTGGGAAACCTATTGTGATATGTTTTGTATTCTCAATGAAAGTTTTTCGAGACTTTTTAAGCTTTCTATATTAGGAAATTAGGTCTCAAATGGAGAGTGAGAGATTAGGTTATGAGTCATTTACTTTAGCCCCTATTATGCCCTACTTTTCTTTTACTAAAGTATTCATTATAAAAATAAATACATTTGCTAACTATTTATTCCCATAACAATATTTTTGTACATAGTTAAGGCCTAATCTATCATTTCCTCCTCTTTTTTGCATAATCATACTCAGTGACTGTTTCATTAAAAGTCACAGGTTCGTTCATTGGCTGTATCTTTAGAAATCAGCACGCATTTATCAAAATTATAATGTTTTGATAGGTACATCAATGAATAAGTTTAATTAATGATTTATCACATAATTAGTGACCCCATCAGTTATTAGTCATAGGACATTGCCCTTCAGTTACCTGCGCGGCTTCAGGTCAGGTCCCCCGATCGGCTTGGCAGGTGTACACCTATCTTCAGATCGTAACAGTCACTAGGGATTCACTATCAGATAATAATTGACAATGCAGTTTTATATTCGTCTCATTCCCTATTTTTAATTAAAGTGAATTGCAATGTCGGCCCAACTAGTTTTTCCATGAGCATTTAACAATACAGAAATGACGTGCTGACTTCGGCTCACAATTCAAAATGTTTTCATGTTTTGTTTTAGGGAAATGCTTAGTGAATCGCCCTCCGGCTGGCAGGCCGACTAGAGAGGATAAGTGAGCGGGAATGTCTAAAAGAAATAGTGATGTGTAGTGCTGAAATATTTTGAGCACTGTATTGTGAGATATTTTGATATTGGAACTATATACTCTGCTAAGAGTTACTATATTTGATGTAAATTATGAGATTGTTAGTTACTGTTGATGTTGGTTTGATGGTTTGCTTTTACAAATGTCGTGTGGTGGAAACGATGTTCAACTTAGTTATGTTTAATTATCTTTAAGTCAAGCCTTGTTCTTTTTAGACGGCGGCAACGCCCCGATCATTTGGGATATCACTACTAATTGATGATGTTAATTGATGAGAATGCAAATAGTGAATTATGTACATTTGGGGCACATCCCTTGGAGGCGTGCCCCTTGGGCAACTGTGGGAGCATTGGCCGAAAGGGTGCATTGCTTGGGCTTGGTGGTTGGCAAGTGGCGGTTATGGGATGGCAGTTACTCTTGGCGGTTGGTGTGTCATGTGACACACCCATTCACTCGTGCCTTTTTGTGGAATACGAGTACAGCACATGGAGAAGAGAGAGAGGGGCGGTCGGCCTTGAAGAGATGCACCCTTTGAGAAGAGACGCACGCCTTGGCGAAAAGACATGCCTCCTCACGTGAGTGAGGGGCAGCCCTCTCCGCTTGGTTTTGGGAGGCGTTGGATGTTAAAAAAATTGTGAGAACACTCGTGTTGCTTTGTTGTAAATTTGAGTGCTTGCCTTGTAATTCCTTAAGTCCCGTGATTAATAAAGAGTGTTGCCTTTGTCGGATTATTGTCTTGCGTACTTTGCGTGAATTTAATTAAATCATATTAAACCTCTTTATCGGGCTGTGAGTAGGCTGGGTTGAGTCGTCAGCTTGACCACAGCAGGGTGTAAATCCGGGTGAAAGGTTGGCCAAATTTTTACCCCGTGATAGTTGGTATCATATGGGTTTCGCTTTACGATTTAATTAAATGGCACAAAAAGCTACAAAGGCCTCAGCAAGGCTCTCAAAGATCAAGGAACTTTTGGGGCTTACCGAGGAACTTGATGTTGTGCAGGGATACACGGTGCTTGGTGAGTTGACCACACTAATGGGCCAGGTTCATGAGATGAACCAAATATTAGTATCGCTATTAGATAAGGAGAAGGGTTCCCCTCCTCCTTGCATAGAGAGCGAAGTGGAGGGCTCTCCCCACGTAGAGAGCCTCACAGATGAATTAGAGGCCTTAAAGGAGAAGGTCGAGGGTGGAGCCGGGACAAGTCAGACGAGATTCAAAGTCCCCGACCCAAAGCCCTTCGACAGCTTGAGAGATGCGAAGGCTCTCAAGAATTTTGTTTGGGATTTGGAGCAGTACTTCCTTACAGCCCATATTGGGGGCAAGGACAAAGTGGACGTCACCACCATGTACCTTAGCGGAGATCACGTACGGTCGATGACAAAGAGTCCGGTCGAGAGGGCATCTCATCATAGGAGGAGATGAAAAAGGAAATGAGGCACCAGTTGCTCGCTCACCATGTGTCTTGGGTTGCCCGAGACAAACTGAAGGACCTAAGGCAGATAGGTTCTATACGCGATTATATGAAGACTTTTTCTTTACTCTTGTTGGATATAAAGGGTATGTCGGTTGAGGACAAACTCTTCAACTTCGTAAGTGGCCTAAAGCCTTGGGCACAAAACGAGTTACGTCGGCAGAAGGTCTCGAACTTACCATCGACCGTCGCTATGGCCGAGGCGCTTGTGGACTTCAAACCCCCATAAGAGAAGCCGAAGAATAAGGGGGACAAGACTGAGAAGCCTAGTCCCACTAAGAGCAAGACTTTCAGGAAGTGGAAGTGGGATAAGTCCAAGTCTATACTCGGGTAAGGGGAAGTCGGTTGACTGCGCCAACAAGAAGCCCCAAAACAACGGGTGCTTCATTTACTGTTGCCCTCACTTGGCTCGTGACTGTCCAAAAAAGCATTAGGTTGCCTCCATGACCGAGGAAGGCAACAAGAGCGACCCCCAATAGGAGATAGTCCCTGTGAGGTTCAACCCTTTGCAACTCAACGCCTTAGTGGATGAAGCGACCAAGGTTGAGATTTGCAAAGGATTAATGTACATCGGTTGCATGATAAACAGTACCCCTATAATGGCTTTGGTTAACTACGGGGCCACTCACAACTTCATCCATGTGGAGATGGCGAAAAGCCTGGGCTTGCGCCTTTGTCCGAATTGCTCCACCATGAAGATTGTCACGGGGTAAAAATTCGGCCAACTTTTCACCTAGATGTACACGGTGTGGCGGTCAAGTCGATGACTCAACCCATCCTACTCACAGCCCGATAAAGAGGTTTAATACGATTTAATTAAATTAACGCAAAGTACGCAAGACAATAATCGGACAAAGGCAACACTCTTTATTGATCACGGGACTTAAGAAATTACAAGGCAAGCACTTGAATTTACAACAAAGCAACACGAGTGTTCCCACAATTTTTCTAACACCCAATGCCTCTCAAAACCAAAGGGAGCAATTGTATATTTATAAAGGGGAGAGGGCCGCCCCTCACTCACGTGAGAAGGCATGTCTCTTCGCCAAGCGGTGCGTCTTTTCACAAAGGGCGCTTTTCTTTAAGGCCAATCACCCCTCTTTCTTCTGCATGCATTACACTTGTATGCCACGAAGAGACACGAGTGAACAGGTGTGTCACTTGACACACTAACTGCTAAGAGTAACCGCCACCCCATAATCGCCACTTGCCAAACGCTAAGCCCAAGCAATGCACCCTTTTGGCCAGCCCTCCCATGGCTACCCATGGGGCACGCCTTTACTGGGTAAGCGCCTTACCAAGAGAAGCCTCCAAGGGGCATGTCTCTTGGGGGCCTAACCACCCAGCTAGGGTGGGCACACAGCAGGCAACCCATGGCTGTCCAGCCGGCGCAACACCCAGCTGAGGTGATGCCCTACTGGGTAGCTCCCCAAGTTGCCCAACTCGGTCGTCTTAGCCAGGAGCTCCCACAACTCGACCAACTAGTCCACCGTGAACTTCTAGCTGAGCATACACTCAAGCTGAGTCCCATTGGCTCATTCAAGTTAAGTCCACCTTAGCTAAGCTAAGTAAAGTCTCCCTAAGACTTTAGCTAGACTTTCGCATGCCATAGCTTACTGAACACATCGACATAGCTTACGGAATCCACCATTAGCTAAGTCCAATCCACATAGACATAAATGAAGGGTCTATCTCTTGTCTTTCACTGAGTAATCCACCCTAGTATGTTGCGTACTTGTCTCGGTTCATTCTAAGGGTACGACTAGCATTATTCACACTAACGAAGTGCTGGATGTCATCCCACAACACCTGAGTTATTCATACCACCATAGGTACTAGACATTGTCGTATAACGCCCAGGCATATGGCATGCCGAGAACCACCACAAGTGCTTGGTGTCATTGCGCAACACCAACGGTCATCCTATTTGTGCCCTTAGGATCAACGCTCACTCGTTGCACCGTCGAGGAATCCACCTCGACAATGCTTCGTGTGACCCAGTCACAACCAAGAGCTATTCCCGCGTGACCCCGTCGTGCCCAAGGGATATGTCCTGCATGACCCCATCAGACTCATGGACAATGGCAATTGCATTGGCAAGTCGGGCGCACGAATGACCAAGGGGTAAACACCCCGTTCTTTTCAAGACCCCGTCAAGACAAGCAAAGTGGCATGCCAAGCCAGAGATCGATTAGCGAGGGGTCTTACAAATCACCCCTACCAGAAGAACTTGACGCCCTCGTTATGTAATCCCGAATATGCTCCTCGAACTGCCAAAGATTTACATCCCTCTCCCAAGTAGCCTTAGCCTCTGACTGTCCCCTCTACTGGACCAAGAATTCAACCCTCTAGTTTTTCTTGCCCTGGCCCTTCTCTTGCCTATCGAGGATCCGTTCCACATCCTTGTTATAGTGACGATGGATTGTGGGAGGATTGCTACGAGTAGGTGGATGAAGCCCATCCACGTTAGGGAAGTACGGCTTGAGGAAACTAACATAGAAAGTACGGTGTACCTTTAATCTTTCCGGTAATTCTAGGCGATAAGCTATACGACCTATCCTTTTAAGAACCTTAGAAGGTTCATCATATCTCAGGATCAAAGACCACTGGTGCAGTCTTGCTACTGATCTATTTCCATATCTGGAGAGTCAGTCTAAACAAAACTTGATCTCCCACCTCAAACTCGCATACTTCTCCATGTGGCGAGCAACCTTTTCTAGGCTATCCCTTGCCTCCTCCATCATTTCTTGGCTATTTAGGAAGAAGCGGCGTGCCCCTGGGCAAACGCCGTCTTTGTTCTGATTAGTAACCTCATGTAGAGTTAGCGGTTGCCATCCCATGGCCAACTCAAAGGGACTATAGCCAGTGGCACTGCTCTTCCGTAAATTATAGCAGAATTGGGCGGTATCCAGGAGTTCGAACCAGTTACGTTGAGAAGTCGTCACATAGTGATCCAAATACTCCTCAAGTAGAGAGTTAATCATCTCAGTTTGACCATCGGTCTAGGGGTGATTAACCAAAGAAAACTTCAACTCGGATCCCATCAAATTAAAGAGTACCGTCTAAAACCGACCTGTGAAGCGAGTGTCACGATCACTGATGATGTCTTTGGGCAAGCCAAAGTACTTCACCACGTGAGTGTGAAACAACTTCGCTGTGGTCTCTGTAGGACAAGCACCTGGTGCTACCACAAACACCGCGTACTTAGAGAAGCAATCAACAACAACAATGATCGACTTACACCCATTATCACTTGGAAATCCTGAGATGAAGTCCATTGAGGCTAATTGCCAAGGCCTCTGGAGTCAGTGGAGGAAGAAGCCCCGCTTCTTTCTTCCTACCGGTTTTATCAAGCTGATAAACCATGCACGACTTAACATAGGCTTCAACCTCCCTTTCCATCTTGGGCCAGTAGTAACTTCTAGCCAACAGAGTTAGGTTCTCTCCCGTCCTTTGTGACCAGCCCATCTGGCATCATGAACTTCTCACAGAAGCACGTGCTGTAATTGTCCAGCGGGTATGTAAAGCCTACAACCCTGTGTGAAAAGCAAGTCGTTCTCTAACCAATACCGTCGCACGGTACCGTTGAGCACTTACTGACGCAAACGCTGGTACATAGTGTCGTCCTTGGACTGCTCCATCACTCTTGCTGCAAAGTCAGTCTCAATTCTGGACAATGAGGCTGTCATAACCATCACCAAAGCTATCATCTTCCGATTGATTGTATCCAGGACTAGGTTATGCCTCCCAGGTTTATGCTCCCACACAAAGTGATATTCTTGGAGGAATTCCTACCAACGAGCCTATTTTGGAGATAAGTTCTTCTGGGTCTGAAATTACGTGTTAGCAACGTGGTCTGTTTTCACAACGAACCTTGATCCCAGCAAGTGGTGTCGCCAAACTTGAAGAGAATGGACTACAGCTAACATCTCTTTTTCATGAGTCGAGTATCTCAATTCAGCTCCATGAAGTTTCCTTCCCTCTAAGGCAATGGGATGTCCCCGTTGGACCAATACCCTTTCGATCGCTTTCTCAAAAGCATCGGTGTGAACGTCAAAAGGTTTATCAAACTTAGGTAATCGCAAGACTGGCTCCGAGGCTACCTTAGCCTTAAGTTCCCCAAATGCCTCTTGACAAGTGGCATCCCATCCCCACTTTTGATTCTTCTTCAAGAGATCAGTCAAGGGTGCCACCCTCCTAGAGTAGCCTTAGATGAACTTTCGATAGTAATTGGCAAACCCTATGAAAGACCTTAATTCAGAAGCTAACTCAGGTTTAGGCCAATCCATGATTGCCTTATACTTTCCTCTCCTTCATTCACAGAAGACCTTTACTGATCTTATGCCTGATGTTGAATACAAATTTTTGATAAATTTGAATTTGTTAAAATTAAGATTTGTACGATTAATAAAAAAGGAAGTCAAAATTTTGAGAGTAAGATTAAAATAAGGGCTCTAAATATTGGACTCCCTTGTAAATTTAATCACCATAAATTCCCAATTTGATTATGTAAATGGTCATACACGGATCATATTATTAGTCCCTTTCTTGTTCTCATCAACACTAAAGTAAGGGAAAAAAAAAAAAAGGATGGTAACGTGGGGTTTGGAACTTCACTAGGTTTTGTCCTTTTTTTTTAAAAAAAAAGGAAAGACGGTCAAAATAACTGACATACATGGTTGGGAAATTTACAGGCAACGCATGCATCAAATGGTGTGCAACTAAATAATTTTTTTTGCAATAACTTAGTGTTGCTTTTAGAGGGAAAATAAAATAGTTGAAATTGGAGGAGAAACACAAATTACTAAACTACCCTTCATGAACTTATTAGAGGAAGGTTGTGTGAGGAGGCAGTGGAAGTATTTGGGGTTTTATGTTTACTCTCTCTCTCTCTCTCTCTCTCTCTCTCTCTCTCTCTCTTCCTTCAACCTCAGAAATTCCATCAACCCTCTCCACACAACTTTTGCTCTTTCATCTCTCTCAAGCTCTCCACAGATTATGTGAAATTTTAGTAAATTCACGGTGAATTTAGTGGTTTTAGCACAGATCTAGAAATAGGTGAGAAGAATGGAGTGAGGTAAGATGTGTAGTGGTCTAACTTCAGCAACACATCAACTATTTTTGTACTTCTCTACTATTTCTGATGAAGGTGAAGAGTCTATGACGAAGGTGATTGGTCAATATGAAGAGGAACGACTGAAAAAATCTCAGATGGGTATACCATTACAACTAGTTGGGTATGCAACATATCTATTACACTTGGTAGTAATTGTCAGTTATATGTCAGTAAAATGAGCACGTTGTCATTATTGTTGTTACTATGAATAGTAATTGACTGAGTATATATGTATGTCATGATTTCGTTAACTGTCTACCATGGTAGTAGGGTTAGCATTATTATGTAATCCAAATCGCATATAAATATAGTAACGATTGTGTACCATAAGAGTGAAGGAACACGGACATTGAAAGAAAAAAAATTTACTCACAAGTAAACTTGTAAAAATGGCAGTAAGGTTCTATCAGTATGCTATTACATAGCTGCACTTGAACTTATCAAGATGCATAAATGCTAAATTCGCATAGATTATTTGAATATTGAAAGATGATCATAGGTAATGAGATTATTACAATTTTTTGAGTATAAAGTATGTGCGGGTTGGAACATATTTGTGGAAATGAATGAATTTCGTGAAGTGTAATTATTATAATAGTACTTCATTGTGGGGAATGTTAAGGCATGCCATTGATAAGCTTCAAACCAAGATATCATATATCAGATTCTTAGTTTACCTATATGTCAATATATGTGTACCTAGGCATACTCAGTATAGTGATTGGGTAGACTAAATACCCAGAATAGGTGGTGAGTTAACGATTGGGGAATAAGTATATGTTAACACAAGATAAATAAGGAAAGTTGATGATTTAACAATGGGGGTCAAATTTAGTAGTAAATTTCAGGAAGGTGTCATTTGCAGTGTTACATATAGGTATATGTCAATAACATGTTTGATAGCTGTAGAATTCAATATTGTTTAAAAGAAGGCGTTATATGTAATGACTTGCAATGTATACCTACATTGCAATAAGTGTAAACCCTGGTAGACATCATGAACTTAATCAGTAAACATTGAAAAACAGTTTTTGTGAAGGCCCCTTGACCTAATGGAGTGAATATTTGATAAAGGGAATCTCATAGTGATTGTAATAGAGTTATATGGCCAGTGTAATGTGTATGTAATGGTGTGTGTTTTGCAGGCGTATGAAATAGAGTTATAGAGTGTAAAAACGGATGCAAAGCCTCACAAAAGAAGTCGCATATGTAAGTGAAAGGATTTCAGAAATGGAGAGTTCGTGAAGTGTCGCTACTCATGTTCATTAAAAAGGGGCAAATACAACCAGCAATCCATCCGTATCTTTAGAAGAGGAGGAAAGTACAAGTAGTGTGAGCTAGTCAAGGGGGATGCGATCAAAGAACATGCACGACAAAGGTAATAGAAGTAGTACATATTGTCAGTTACAGTCTATCATAAATGAAGGAATGAAGCATAGCCTAGTTGAGGGGGAGAAGAGAAGATATTTGAGGCATAGGAACAGGTGGTGGAAGGTCAAGGTCACCATAAGCAGGGAAAAAGTGGGAGTAGCAACAACCATTCCTAAGGGAGTTGAGAAGCAGGCAGAGACAGATGTAGATGCTATGATTCAATATCAATGCATTCTTAAAGTATTATATGTTCTAATTGATTGATGACATATTTGTCGAGTATAATTGATTCAGTGCGAAATTCGAACTACTTGTACATAATATTCAAGGTGTATATTGTCAGTTGCAGTCTATCTTGATTGATGACATATTTGTCGAGCATAATTAATTCAGTATGAAATTCAAACTACTTGTACATAATCATTTATCAGTGGTACACACAAGGGTGCACATCTCTACACACTATCCATCTTGTCCAAGATATAAGCTACGTATACCGACATATCATTCATTACCTACCATGGTAAACACTACACGGGGAGTGGGTTAACATCAATAGTGGATGTAATAACTAAACTTGCAAATGTGACTTCTTCTCATGCATTCAAACAACAATCAAACATTTTGGTTGTACTACAACATATTTATCAATTATGAGAAACTCTAACAAGATAGACCATAATGACATACAATTAGTAGAACCCTTGCATAGCTGGGTTAAAAGCATGTGTAATTAACAAAATGTATATCAAACTATCATGTTTTTCCCCCGTAAGCATGCCCTGCTTTTGCCTATCCTGCCCAAACCATCTCCCAAATGCCAGCATCACCAGCTGGCATCAACATTAACTTCGGGATTACAACAGGTCTTTGACATATGTTCGAGTTTCCACACTAACGTGCACATCCTCACACATAGTCCATGTACTCCAACAAAGACAATATGTATACCAGGGTGCAGTTATTGCTTACCATAGTAAACATGACACTACGGTAGGGTCAATAAGGATGATGAGTACAACCACTGAACCTGTAAAATGTGACCTCCTCGCAGACAAGTTGAACATCACCCAAACATTTTGGTCGTATAGTTATGAATAAGTTATTGTCGTAAACTACAACAATGAACACCACAGTCACATACAATTAGTACACTCCTATTATATTAGGATTACAAGTCTGTGTACAAATAAAAAATGTAATCAAACTAGTATGTTTTATCCCATGCAATCACATCTTGATTGTGCATGTCCCATGTAATTTACAAGTTTGCTTGTCAGTACAATTTTTTATAAGAATGGTCATTCCCGCTCCCACTGTTCCCCTGCTTAAGGTGACCCTGACCTTCCATCACCTGTTCTTATGCCTCGAACATCTTCTCTTCTCCCCCTCAACTAGGTTATGCTTCGTTCCTTCATTTATGATAGACTGCAACTGACAATATGTACTACATCTATTTCCTTTGTCGTGCATCTTCTTTGATCGCATCCCTCCCGAACTTGCTCACACTACTTGTACTTTCCTCCTCTTCTAAAGATACGGATGGATTGCTCGTCGTATTTACCCCTTTTTCATTAACATGAGCGGAAGCACTTCGTGAACTCTCCATTTCCGAAATCCTTTCACTTACATACACAACTTTCTTCGTGAGGCTTCGCATCCATTTTTATACACTCTACAACTCCATTCCACACACCAGCAAAACACACACCATTATATACACATTACACTGGCCATATAACTCTATTACAATCACTATGAGATTCCCTTTATCAAATATTCACTCCATTAGGGCAAGGGGCCTTCATAAAAATTGTTTTTCAATGTTTACTGATTAAGTTCATGATGTCTACCAGGGTTTACACTTATTGCAATGTAGGTATACATTGTAAGTCATTACATATAACGCCTTCTTTTAAACAATATTGAATTCTACAGCTATCAAACATGTTATTGACATATACCTATATGTAACACTGTAAATGACACCTTCCTGAAATTTGCTACCAAATTTGACCCCCATTGTTAAATCATCAACTTTCCTTATTTATCTTGTGTTAACATATACTTATTCCCCAATCGTTAACTCACCACCTATTCTGGGTATTTAGTCTACCCAATCACTATACTGAGTATGCCTAGGTACACATATATTGACATATAGGTAAACTAAGAATCTGATATATGATATCTTGGTTTGAAGCCTATCAATGGCATGCCTTAACATTCCCCACAATGAAGTAGTATTATAATAATTACACTTCACGAAATTCATTCACTTCCACAAATATATTCTAACCCGCACATACTTTATACTCAAAAAATTGTAATAATCTCATTACCTATGATCATTTTTCAATATTCAAATAATCTATTCGAATTTAACATTTATACATCTTGATAGGTTCAAGTGCAGCTATGTAATAGCATAATGACAGAAGCTTACTGCCATTTTTACAAGTTTACTTGTGAGTAGATTTTTTTTCTTTCAATGTCCGTGTTTCTTCACTCTTATGGTACACGATCGTTACCATATTTTCATGTGATTTGGATTACATAACAATGCTAGCCCTGCTACCATGGTAGATAGTTAACAAAATCATGACATACATATATACTCAGTCAATTAATATTCATAGCAACAACAACAATGACAACGTGCTCATTTTACTGACCTATAACTGACAATTACTACCAAGTGTGATAGATATGCTGCATACCCAACTAATTGTAGTGATATGCTCATCTGAGATTTTTTCAGTCGTTCCTCTTCATATTAACCAATCACCTTCATCATAGACTCTTCACCTTCATCAGAAACAGTAGAGAAGTAGAGAAATGGTTGATGTGTTCCTGAAGTTGGACCACTACATACCTTACCTCACTTCATTCTTCTCACCTATTTCTAGATCTATGCTAAAACCATTAAATTCACTGTGAATTTACTAAAATTTCACATAATCTATGGAGAGCTTGAGAGAGATAAAAGAGCAGAAGTTGTGCGGAGAGGGTTGATGGAATTTCTGAGGTTGAAGGAAGAGAGAGAGAGTAAACATAAAACTCCAAATACTTCCACTGCTTCTCACACAACCTTCCTCTCATAAGTTCATGATGGGTAGTTTAGTAATTTGTGTTTCTCCTCCAATTTCATCTATTTTCTTTTCCCTCTAAAAGCAATACTAAGTTGTTGCAAAAAAATTATTCAGTTGCACACCATTTGATGCATACGTTGCCTGTAAATTTCCCTTGAGAAGACGCTCCTTTGCTTTGGAAAAAAAAAAGCTATGCTTCTTTCAACCAATTGGAATAAAAAATAGAGATATTAGTGGGAACATAAATTGAAAGTCTTAAGTCTTCTGTTATTGACTTCCAGCTTCAAGATTTTTGTAGAGCAACTAATTTGTCGGGGAATAAAGACACTGGAAGCCTACCAGAAAGGGTGTTAAAAAAATCAAATTAGCATCATAAAATTAATGGTGATGAGGAGTGGTTAACGTTGACTGCAATCAATGGTGATATAGATTGCACTAAAAATAAAAACATCAGTTGTTAGGCTGCAATGAGTTGCCAGAGGTTGGGTTCACAAAATGTAAGTGGAAATAAATAATATTTAAGCATTTGCTTAAACCAAATTTTCCATGGGAAAACTAAAATATTTTTAAGTATTCATTAGAACTACGGTAACTTGATTCCACTAAAGATACGTAAGGCTTAATCCAATACTCCTCTCTTTCACAAAGGACCAAAATTACGATCCTGTAACTCTTTGTTGCATGATACGTAACCAAAGCAAATAAAAAACCAAGCTTCGCAAAACATCGAATCTTTTTTTCAAATCATAAGTATGGCAGAATGAATCAAACCCGAGCCAAATATACAACCCATCCTACTAAATTTTCCCCCTTTCCATGACGTAGCCCAAATAGATTTTGGGTTACGAGATATTTCGATTTGTTGTCAAGAGTAGGCGGGAAACTTATGAATAAATTGTGGGTACAATTGAAAGTTAAAATATATATATATATATATATATATATTATATATATATATATATATATATATATATATATATATGGATTGACCCCCTAAAAGGGCTAAGTCAGAAAATAATATATATATATATATATATTAATGGTGTGAAAGGGCTAAGAAAAAATAAATTTAATTGAGTCGTTCAAATGACAAAAATTCAAGACTATTAATCCAATTCAAATTCAAAAATAAAATAAAATCCAGTTATGGTTATTAAGTTAACCAAAATAAAAGAAATTAAGTCAAATAAAATTGTAAAGAACTACGGCTGGTTTGATCCTCTATAAAAGTGGTACGTACTCAGCTCACGACCAAAGAGTGAGTGCAACCCAAATTCCAAATCAAATAAAATTATCCGTTCTCTAACCTGCACATGAAGAATGTATGTGTATAGTACCCTTCCTAGAAGGTGCCTATACAGACACTATCTGATGCAATTAAGTTTTGGATATGGGAGATTCGGCATTAAAGAATGATAGTAGTCAATCCAAATTATAAGTCTTATTAACACAAAACAAAATAAAGAAAGAAAAATAAAACAGAACAAGTCGGAATCAAAGGGCGGTCGCTCGAGAGGGGGATGTAATTAAGGAGGTTTATCCTCTTGAATAGGGCCATACTCAAAATAAACCGATGTACATTTTTGTACGTCGGAAAGTTGTGTTGTGCATATTGTTTATTTGTATTAAATTTTTGCTTAACACCTGAGAAACAATATCTAGGTTTGGGCGAATTCACATTTCTCCTTTTTGACAAACAACTTGGGTTGTCTCAGTTTCTGAAAGACTTTCCTTAGGTGGACAATATGATCCTCAAGACTTTATGAGTAAATCACTATGTGATCGAGGTATACTATACAAAAATCATCAACAACTAAAGGAACCTCTTTTATTGCAGTTAATAAAGATGGTGGCCTGGGGCATGTGTAGCCCTAAGGCATTACAAGAGGAGACTTAACTAAAGAACACCAAGTCTTATTACATTAACTAAGAGTTGATATATACCTATATAACACGAGGCTCATCTCCCTTAGAAGTCTTTAAGAGATATCGCTTTCACAAAGCAAGGATACGCCTCATCCCCGATGACCATTCCTTTAAGGTGCGGAATTATCATCACCTTGGCTTGCTTCACAAGTGAGCGTTTGTCCCAAGGGCACAAATAAGATGACCATTGGTGTTGTGCGACAACACCAAGCACCTATGGTGGTGCTCGGAATGCCGTATGCCCAGGCGTTGTATGACAACGTCCAGTACCTATGGTGGTACGAATAACTTAGGTGTTGTGCGACAACATCCAGCACTTTGTTAGTGCGAATAATGCTAGTCGTACCCTTGGAGTGAGCCGAGACAAGTGCGCAACATACGAGGGTGGATTACTCAGTGAAAGACAAGGGATAAACCCTTTGTCTATGTCCATATGGGATTGGACTTAGCTAACGGTGGATTCCGTAAGCTATGCCGATGTGTTCTGTAAGCTATGGTATGTGAAAGCCGTAGCTAAAGTCTCGGGGAGACTTTACTTAACTCAGCTAAGGTGGACTTAGCTTGAATGAGCTAATGGGATCAGCTCGAGTGTAAGCTCAGTTGGAAGTTCACAGTGGACTAGTCGGTGGAGTTGTGGGAGCTCCGGACTAAAATGACCGAGCTGGGCAGTTTGGGTAGCTACCTAGCAGGGCATCACCTCAGCTGGGTGTTGTACCAGTTGGATAGCCGTGGGCTGCCTACTAGGCACCCACCCTAGCTGGGTGGTTACGCCCCCAAGAGACACGGCCCCTGAAGGCGCCTCTTGGCAAGGCGCTACCCAGCAAAGGCATGCCCCTTGGGTAGCCGTGGGAGGGCTAGCCGAAAGGGTGCATTGCTTGTGCTTGGTGGTTGGCAAGTGGCGATTACGGGGTGACGATTACTCTTAGCGGTTAGTGTGTCAAGTGACACACCTGTTCACTCGTGCCTCTTCATGGAATACAAGTGCAGCGCCTGAAGAAGAGAGAGAGGGGTGGTTGGCCTTGAAGAGATGCACCCTTTGTGAAGAGACGAACTCCTTGGTGAAAAGACATGCCTCCTCATGTGAGTGAGAGGTGGCCCTCTCCCATTTCCCCTATAAATACACGCTTACTCCCCTTGGTTTTGGGAGGCATTGGTGTTAGAAAAATTGTGAGAACACTCATGTTGCTTTGTTGTAAATTCTAGTGCTTGGCTTGTTATTCCTTAAGTCCCGTGATTAATAAAGAGTGTTGCCTTTATCGGATTATTGTCTTATGTACTTTGCATGAATTTAATTAAATCGTTTTAAACCTCTTTATCGGGCTATGAGTAGGCTACGTTGATTCATCGACTTGACCGTTGCATGGTGTAAATCCAGGCGAAAAGTTGGTCGAATTTTAGCCCGTGACAATAAGCCTAGTGGCTAAGCCTAGTTCTTGGATTCATATAAACAAAAATGATAAGTAATCTCAGAAAGGAGTATGAAACTGGTAAATAGTTGTTTCCAATGATTCAAAATGTGATTTTAGTCGCGATTGCGGTTTTGGTGGTGGTATGAAAAAAATCGCTCTAATGCAGCAATTGCGTTTCATATCACGGCGAAAATGCGGTTTAGCCAACTCAAAAACCTTTGCAATGCGGCCGTTTCATCACGAAACATCGACTTTTTGAATCCATGGTTATTCCCATGGTTACCAAGAACTCCTCCTCAGTTGCTTTTTCTTAAAATGCGGATCACTACTCACAACATAAATTTAGTTCTCGTTAGACTTTCAAACACTTCCACTTGGATTCGGAGATCATGAAGCATTCTTGGTAACTGTGGTAGTTGAGGATGAATACTGTAGTGCTTATTCTATATGATAGGGTTTTGGGAAACTAAACTTGTGAAGAGCTATGTTTGTCTGTGGGACAACAACGATCTTATCCACATTTGCTACATAAAAACATATGATGTTTGCTTGATGGATGACTCCTTCACGAGCACAGTTACTGAAGCCATTTGCCTTATGTTATGTCACAAAGAAGATGAATGAACTTGATGATTGCCCTTGGAGTTTAATTTTTGTAGACTCTTATGGGCAAACTTATCATCATTTGTGAAGTTTCCATCATGTCCCTGGCCTTTTGTTTTTTTGTTTTTTTGGTTTTGTCTGTGGGATGATGTGAATTCTGCAATAATGCATAGATGAGAAATTTTAGTTATCTGGTACTTGTCAAGACATATTTCTATGCTGAACACTTTGTGAATCACAACTTAGTGATACGCTATGGTTCATATGTAGCATGTTTATGCTTGAAGATATGCGGATTTGATATATGAAGTTTCAGTTATGACATAGTGATACAACTGATGTGTCACTTTATTAATATTTGTTTGAAGTCTTGGATATTAGATGATTTTCCTGATATTCTCTGAAGTGTTTTGGATAGATCTCGTTTTATAGCCGGGATTTGTAAGGATGAGGTTGCTGGCATTAACGTTCCTTAAAACTTGCGTTTTGCTATTCACACTAGATACAGCCGATTCTGATAGACCAACCTCAAGAGATATTTTCTTTGGAGCTTGGTATCTTCCAATAGTTATTGACGTCATGTTTCATTTTGATGTTTAAGCTATGCCACTTATTGACTTGTTAGTTGTTCTGGTCATTTCAATTTGTTTTTCTTATGTTTTTGCTTTGTGTAGCCTTTAGTCATTGCCCCAGCAACATTCTTTTAGTTCCCCCCCCCCCTTTTTTGGGGGAGGGGGGAGGGGTTGTTCACTTAAAATGCTGTTACTTGCTAGAATGCCTATTAGATACTGTTGGTGCTCATGGGCTCATGCTGTGAAGTAGTTTAAGAAGCTGCCATTAGAAAGCATGTATCTCATTTCTCCCGGGAAGAGGGGGGATTGCATTATCTTTTGTCTAATGGATTTTTATATCGTTCATAATATAAACTCTCAGCAATTGGCACTTATTCTCACCGCATACAATCCCTCCTCGCACCCCCACCCCAAACCCAAAAAAAAACAAAATAATAACTGCATGTGCCTTTTCTTGCTATGGAAATTGTGGAAGCTAAGTTTGGTGCATTTATAATCCTTATCTGTTCTGCCTTGCATTGTCTTTTTGCCTTTCATTTATTTAGATCATTTTTCTTTGATGCTTATGACAGATAATGACTGTAAATTCAACGTCTCATGGTGGCGAGTAGCCATCCTGTGTTAGATTCTGCTACAACTGACATTAGAAGTAAATAAATTATCTACCCGTTTATTAAATAAGTTGCAGTCTTTGAGTAGTCATCCTGGTTTACTGAAAAGTGCCACTATCGATTGATGAGATCCTTTAACAGTTTCCTTCCCCCTCTAAGCCACATCTTTCATTTCAAGTTCCATTTGAGCCATACTCCTTCCTGATTAATAACTCAATTAGTTGGCATCTCGAACAGAGCTTGTTGCATAATTCCCAGGGATCTGTACTAGTAAGCTTACAGACTAGTCACATGGAAACACATATGGGTGTTTCAGGTTTTAAAGCACGGGATGTAATGTGTAACGACATGTGCAGAATTGTGCAAGAAGCAATCTATTGAATAATGTTTAGCAAGAACTGTGCAACTCTTCGCTATAACCTGAAATTTTCTAGGGAACCCCATATATTGGACTGGCAAGCAATGTTCTCCTCCAGATAGAAGATGTAAAATTACCATGGCATTTGCTAGAATACATTTTGGGTTGGGTTCCGTTTGAAGGTCCAAACATCTTGAAGGTTGTTTGGACCAAGCCAGGAGCTAACACTAGATAGAATTTATAACAGGACACTTCAAAAACAGATGGTTGTAGTCATGCAGTTCAGGAGGAGAGTGAAACACACCCTTAAAAGTCACAGCATACCTCTAATTAAAAGGAACCTACACGCCGCCGCATTTTTACCACGATTTTGTCAAATTCAATAGTTCGTTCAAATGAATTATTTAATGTGTTATTCCACTGGGACATTTTTTCAGACCTTTGTGCTAGTTTTCACTCCTGAGAATGTCAAAATAAAACCATATATTTCGGTTGGTATCAAAGACATTGTTGTAAATGTCCTATACAAATGAACATTATACTGCTAAGTTGAGGGATGTTTTCAATTTTTGTGATGAGTAATAGATAATTGAATTGAAATGACACAAAGCGGATGTCATCCACGTAGAAATAGGGGGCCGTTATAAAATCACTGTGACCTCCAGCTCTTATGATCAATATTATCTACAAAAATCCAAAAAGTTAAATTTCTTTCACAAATGCGTGTTTGTAACTTTTTTTGGGGATCAAATTGTGTTTATAACTTCAATCCTTTGTGAATTGGATAATTGATTGAAATATCAAAAACTTTTGGTTCATTTGAGGTGTAAAGTAAATCATGTAATTCAATGGAACACGAGGAAATTAAACATGAGATGGACATGATGTATTTAGACCTCAGTCTTTGTTCTTAGCCGTTAGTCCTAAACTTTAGCAAAAATGCCATAATCTTTCACATAACAATACCTTGCTAATAGCTTTGACATTTGAAGCTATCTATAGAAACGCATCTACATCTTGTTGTTTCCTCTGGAGTACCTTAGGGGAAAGCGCAGATCCCATTTCAAAATCCAAAAACAATAGTTGCATGCTCCTGCAATGATGATTATCATGCAAGTCATTGAGTTAGTCACATTGCGTGAAGCTGGATGCTGCAAAGTTACCACCATGAATAGATCTAAGGAAATAGGTTGGGTCTAATCTTTTGGAAAATAAGGACATACCGCAGTGCAGAAGCATAGGACCTCATTGCTCGGAGATTGCCCGTGAATAGTTGAACCTGGATTGACGTTGGCCACTAGAGTCACCGAAATTGTCATGCCCTAAACCCAAACCTAAATGATGGTAAGGCTAGCATGAGAGGAGGGGAGAGAGAGTGAGGGCAGCTGTTTTTGGTTAGGTGCTACTAATGCAGAATTAGGTCACTAAAACCCCTTATATAACAGCACACAGCTCGTAACCGATAACGAGCAGTTAATAGGGATGATTAATATATAATTAATCATTGCGTAATCACCCACTTAATGTGGGTCATTAACGTGACTGTTAAACTCGGACAACAGCTTCCCCTCGGTCATATAAACCATAAGTTACACTTTCCTCTCCCAACTAATCTCTTCAAGCCTTATACTGGGAATGAAGCGTGCAACCAGAAAGTAACCAATAGTATCATATTAAGTCACTATCTAACTATCATAACACTTTCACGAAATACAACACCCCACATTATCCTCAATATCACCGGTGGCATACATAGTCCCTCTATGCCATATGATATATCATATGATTATATACTTAATATAATCGCCCAGGCTCATACGGTGATGATGGATAGATTTTTCCTTAAACACTCTTGAAATTTCATCTCAGCTTAACTATTTTTCTAACGTGTTCTTGCTGAACCGTGTACGTCATGACCTTTAAGAAACACATTAAGGCAACATCATTAAGCTTTGACTTCATATCGTAGCTTTAAGTCAAAGGTTTATCATCCATAGGGTCACACAGTGACAAAAGATAGGGAAGTCAATTGTCACTCCATGCATGAGTTGTCTTATAAGCGCACATAGTATGAGACATGTGTCATGATATAGCTCCCACTCAACTGGGTACATCACTCTTTATGCCATACGAAATCGTCAGTCTAGATTTTCATCCAAAAATCTAACCTGAGCCATTAGATCAACATACTGAATGTTAATCTTAATACAAAAGATTCGGCTTTTAAAACTTTAATATGAAATCTTATTTTATACTCGACTCGCTCGAGTCTCATCTTAGACTCACTAAGGCGACTATATTCATTTCACTCATGCACTTCCAGTTGAGTGATCAATATTGCACAACTAGTTACAATAGGATTCAGTCTCATCCTACCTGCTACTCAAGCGTTATGGTGATTACTTATGTGACTAGGCCAATCAGAAGCTTATGACATTTCAATATGCCTAACATGCAACAATAAATCATGAGCATTTTGCTCATTTATAGAAGAAACATGTCCATCATGATTATGAATTCCTAGATTCAACAAATGAGCTTTGAACGTATCACTAGGAATAGGTTTAGTCAAGGGAACACAATCTCCTCGTTAGTGTGTGTGTGTGTATGTGTGTATATATATATATATGTATATACATATTTATATATATATGCATATATATCTATATCTATACACCCCCCCCCACACACACACACCCATACCTAACAGCAATGCCTTTTTTGTCTCCATGACATGGCTCTCCCACCCAGGGTAACAACATACCCTGAGGTTAACCTAGACTCATCCAGGTCACCACCCCAATTGACATTTGAGTATCATCTCAACTTGAGGTCACTTTCTTAATAGCAAAAGACTAAGTCAGTTGCACCATAAAGGTAATGCTTAACTCTCTTCATGGCTTAGCAATTAGCAAGTCCTAGGTTACTTTGATAACATCATACCAAACCAACCGGAAGCAAATGTTAGGTTGTGTACATAATCTAGCCTACATTAAGCTTCCTATGGAACGGTCTTCATTGTCTCCATTTTGTCATCTGTTTTAGGGCATTGAACAAGATTTAAGGTTAGACCCTTCTCAACTGGAGTATCTCCGGGTTTGGAATTATAGATCCAAAATCGTTCCAAGACCTTTTATGCATGCATCTTGGGACAGTTTTGAATTATTTTCACTCTTAGGACATACCTAACTTTACCTATGTTCTTCATCTCGAAGTCATTGGACAACCACTTTTAAGTACCTTTGATCAACTCTAAGTTGTTCCCGACCAATAGTATATCATTAACGTACAGGGTAAGAAACATAATCCCCCAAGTTGAGCTTTTGACATATATATGATGGTCTTCTAAAACCATAGATACGCCAAACTAAGTTATAGCTCCATGGAATCTAAAGAACCAAAATCTAGAAGATTGGTTAAGATCATATATGGACCTTTTAAGACGACATACCTTGTCCTCTTGTCCATTTGATATAAAACCAATGGGTTAGTCCATATAAATCTCTTCCTCAAGATTACCATTAAGGAAAGCAGTCTTTACATCCATTTTGAACATCTCAAAAGTCCAAATGGGTAACCACGGCTAGGAGTAGCTAGGTCTGAACTTATCGATCAAACCATCTGCCCGACGTTTTATCTTGAAAACTCATGTATTTTCGATAGACTTGCGTCGGGGTGGAGGATCAATGAGTTCTAAAACTTTTTCCTTGCCATAGAGTGCATCTAAATCCCTCATGATATCCATCCACTCTTTATGATTTGATGAATCAATCACCTCTTGATAAGAGGTAGGATCCTCAACTTCTAAGAAACTACATAGGAATATTTCCTCTTCAACTTAGAAATGTCGTTGAGGAATTCTTCGATGGCCACTCCTTTGGATCCTAGAACCTTCATTATTTGTCTAATTAGGTAAGAAATCCCTCCCCTTTTCTCTAAGAGGTATGAGACCATGAATCCCTCCCCCTTTCTCTAAGAGGTATAGGACCCTAAGCACGAGGAGAATTACTCACACTATCCATTGGATGTGTAAGATCCAAAATGTGTAGACTAATTGCATGTTCAGGAGCAAGAGTTTGAGGATAAACCTCTTTCTCAAGTCGACTCTCCTCAATAGTTGGAGATTGAGGGCAAATCTTATTCTCCTTAATAGATAAACCTTCACAATTCCTATCAAATAGGAAAGGTGTACCATCCTCGGTGACTTAATAAGAATTCAAATCCTCCCCCTTACCAAGAGATGGATGAAGGTCTTGTTGTAACTCATATAATTTGAAGTCATTTTTTAAATTTCACTAAAATCTTGGAACTCATCCTCAAGAAAATCAACATTACGAGAATTCATTTCACGAACACAATTGGTTCGAAAAGCTCTAATACTTCATTCCAATTGAGTCCTACCACCACTATAAACTATATGAACACATCAAGTACCTGATAGTGGTGAGATAATAGGTGCACATACCTATATCATAAATAATATATCGCTCCATGATATGCTTTCACATTCATAGGCCCGCAAATGTATGAAGTGAACGGACACTAAGGGATTCAATACCCTCAGAACCTTACAGAAAGATTTCATATTGCTTTACTAGCTAGGCATAACTCACATCTTGCAACTTAAACCTAGTGCGTTGGTCTTAAAAGACCATCTTTAGCTAGTTCGTTAACTCCACCTTGACCCTCATGGCCAAGTCAAGCATGCCTAAAACGGAGTCGAAAATCAGGCAAAGATGGAAGGTGTCTTGTTTCGTCCAAAACATTGAAAACACCTTCAATGTGACATTGCCAAACAAATTGCCATTGTATACGATATCTAAGATATCTAGATGAAAATTAAAGAGAAAACTAATCTCATAAACAAAAGATACAAGCGAACATCGCACCCCAGGTGCATACAAAGCATCGTGAAGAAGAGACGTAGTCCCTTCATGAAGTTTCAGATGATATGTCCTTAATTCAAGGACATCTTCTTCATCATCGTTACCTAAAACGATAATTTGTGAACCCACCGGTTAGCAATGAAAGTTCACAAAATAAACTCAAAACTGAACTATGTTCTTGGTCTCTCCCATCTACAATCCACTAAGGATCATAATTGGCAACTGATGCCTGGGAACACAAATATTATCCAGGAGCAACTGTGAACATAATCGACTCAGGACAATCCCGAGCGTAGGGTCCCTTATTTCCATAGTTATAACACTTCACATGTGCTATATGCATTTCTTTATTTCCCTTAGCCTTTTTCAATTTGGCAATACAACCATTAGGTCCGAAACTTTAAGAGGAAATGAATCTAGACGAACCTGATGCTAAGTTAATACCACGTGTACTCAACAGTGGGATAACTTTCTATTCTCTTACTAGATCGTCATAGATGCAATACGACAAAGTATAATATGTTGATCGATCCATTCTCGAACCATTTTTGGTATGATTTTAAGTTTTCTCGATACTGCTCACTAACAATACTATCTTTGCCACTCTAGAAGACCTAGAACCTGATGAGTGTCCTAAGACTTCATGCTCGTTCAGAAGAAACTGAATCTTCTGACACTTTGTGTCACAATCAGCGCTATCAAGCTTTTCATTGGTAAACAAATTACCAATCATATGTTAATTGGCATATCTAGAAGCATATATTTTAAAAGATGGACAGTAGGCATATTTTCAAATAATTAAATTATCAAAAACTCCATCATTCATGTCGTATGTTCGAAATTTTGCTAAGCTGATAATCATCACATATAAACATGAATTAGAAGTTTTTATAATTTAATTATCACATTTTTCCATAAAATAATATTTATGGAGAGCATTATGGTTAAACTAATTAACATTTCAAAAATATCACAAAGATATTCATTTTAATCATGTGAAACAAATTTACATGAAGTTTTATCATTACATAAAACGAATTTATATAACTAGTATGTTATTTAAAAATCTATCAATGACATATCAACCATAAAATTCAGATTATTATATAAAAAGTATTTATATAATAAAATGAATCTATATTGTAAAACATATTCGAACAATAACATGTTACAAAAGAAATTCATTAAAGCCCAAGGTACATTATATAAAACATATTTATATAATTATAGATAACATGAAACTTATTCAAATGTCACTCGCAAATTATAAAACACACCCATAATTTTATAAATTTAGATTTTATGAAACAAATTCATAAAATATAGCTAAATTACATAATTAATAGGAAACATGAGATGAATTCATATTCGTTAATTTGGGCAAGGAAAAAGTGCTAAAACAATTAGCAAATTTGCTACAACTCATGTAGTTTGTATATATAAAACACATTTATAATATATATATATATATATATATATATATATATATATATATATATATATATATATATATATATATATATATTAAAAGTTGGATTGAACTCATGTATGAGCGACACGTAAGCTTGATATGTAAGATGCCACATGTGAGAGAATAACCATGTGAAATACTTTAATACAACATAGGATGCTGCATGATATTTAAAATAAAAAAAGACAGATGAATGTAAGTTTAATATTAATTCTATTTAATAAGGTAACTTCTCACATACCTTTTTATTATTTAATAACAAAATTTAAACATAAAATATATATGATTTGATGATGCAAATACAACCAAAAATGTGAGTTAGATATTAATTAAGAATAAAAAAGTATGTTATTAATAGAAAAAAAATTAAAGAAGACTCGCTTTGCTTTTGCTTAATCAAAATAATATAATACACTGATTTATTATTTGCTTCTTTTATAAAAAAATTAATTATCCTAATAATGCATTAAAAAATTATTTAACTTACACCCTTACATCGTAAGGGTATAACCCTATACTACTAATATGTGATTGACATGAAACATATTCATGTAATTGAATGCAACATAATTTGTAACATGAAATATATCCAAATATTAATCGCAAAAACATATCCATATAAAATTAACATTTGAATGAAACTAATTCAAAGTAAAACTTGCAGATTATATGAAACATATTTATATAATATTGCTAATTTAAATTTCATGAAACAAATTCATAAAATGAACAAATACCATATATACTAAAATATTGGTATGAAACAACTTTATTAACTATAGCAATGGCAGAGAAATTAAACGATTCATAACTACTTATGTATCTGTATAAAGCATATATATAAAACAAAAAGACTATCATGAAACATATTCATGTAAATGAATATTATATATATATATATAACACATTTACATAATATAACTTATGAAACATATTCATTTATAGACCTAGGGGAATAGAATACCACATGGATATTTATTGAATTCTAGTAAAACAAATTTACATCATATGTACTAATTTTATATATGAAACAATTCATGTTACTTCAATCCAATTGATTATCTACAAGTCAATCGCGTGAAAATTTCAAGTTGATAAAGATGTAAAATGAATTTATATGCGACATTAAACATAGTAATATTTTTTATATCGAGTTCATATATTCTAGATTAAAACTAATTCTAAATCTTAATTTAACTAATGAACTAATTGGATGAACCCAATCAACTTATACAAAATCATCAATCATCTTAAAAAATATGCCATAATGTTGATGATTGTTATTAAACCTAAAAATAATAAAATTTTGAATAATAAGAAAATCCATATTCAAATCTGAGACCCCCTTTATCCGGCCTCCATGGTTCATTAATTGGGGCCTCCGTCTTTCTATCACTACAACCAAACCCTTAGGCTCTCTCATACTCTCTCTAACCCCCGACTTCTCTCTATCTCACTGTTCTTCCTCTAACCCTCTTGACATCCCATCTAACCACCCTAAACTGTGAATTTCCCTCTGCTACTAGGCTCCATTGCCACCTCGAGAGATAAGCACTCCATGGGCCGCCACTAAACCAACACGAACCGACCCACATGATGCAAAACCGAGCGCTTTTCCATGAAATGAAGGCCCACTAGGCCCTTGGACGCTTCCTGACCAAATCACGTTGCCTTGGTGTAGATCGGCCACCAAGGAACCGAAAAACACCAACCTCACTGCCCACGTGCCACTCACGCGCCTCTTATGGAGGGTTTTTGGCGATTTTTTCGATGGTCATGCACAGATCAGCGGCTTTGAAGGGCGTTGGAGGAAGAAGGGAGTCAAAAGTCATCTTCGCCAGCGGTGCGTGGCACACGCGCCACCCCTCCAAGCGATTTTCGATGGGTATGCCCGTGGGCCTCTTCCTATTTTCTAGCCTTTTCTTGCTTCTAGCTTTTTATTTTTTTATGGGTGTGTGGAGGTCATAGGTTTGGCCAGTAAGACCTCATCAGAGCTCTTTCCGCTATAGCCACAGAGGCATAAGCAGAGTTTGGTTGGTTGGGGAAGGCAAGTTCGGTCAGATTTAGGGGTAGAGGTGAGCCTTAGTAAGGGAAACAAGGTTCTCAGTCAAGGGAAAAATAATTAGGCAAGCCATACTTAGCAAATAATCACATTTGAAGAGCATGCTTTCATGAATTAAAATAGCCTAATTTGATTGGATGAGATGAACACATCATCACACTGATACTTAGAACAATCCAGTTTGTGTAATTAGAAAAATTAATCACATAAGCAGATTATTCGAGTCAATTAAGGCTGACGGATTATACTTTAAGCATAATTTGAACATAGAACGAACTAATTATATGTTTAGGCATCATGGATCAATTTGGGTCAAAACCAAGTAACAATGGCTCTGATACCACTTTTGGAAAATAAGGACATACCTCAGTGCGGAAGCATAGGACCTCATTGCTCGGAGATTGCCCACGAATAGTTGAACTTGGATTGACGGTGGCTACTAGAGTCACCAGAATTGTCACACGCCAAACCCGAACTGAATGATGGTAAGGCTAGCATGAGAGGAGGGGAGAGAGAGTGAGGGCTGCTGTTTTTGGTTAGATGCTACTAATGCGGAATTAGGTCACTAAAACCCCTTTATATAGCAGCACATAGCTCGCAACCGACAACGAACAATTAATAGGGATGATTAATACATATTTAATCATTCCGTAATAGCCCACTTAATGTGGGTTATTAATATGATCGTTATACTCAATCAACAGATCGATCCATTTAATAAATAGGTCAATTTCGTGTCGTCTTTGAAAATAATGTAGATTTGCTCAAAATAAAAACTAGCAATTTTTCACACTAAGCTGTCAAATCATATTGATTTCGAATCGAAATCAATTTGGTTTGGTTCGACCTTATGTTTCTCTCAGTAGCTTCAGGTCAGGTTTGTGTTGGGTTATGTGTCGAGTTAGACTTTCGTAACTCTAATCATGAGTGTGGGACCTTTTTTTAAAATTTTTTAATTTTGTCGGCATAATTCTTTAGCTTTATTTCAATGTCAAGCAATGCATTGATGTTTCTGCATACCTTTATGCACAGAACGTGTGTGGCTGTGTGCTGAACTAATATGATGAATGCAACTATAATTTGTAATTCTGCTGAACTAATACGATGAATGCAACTATAATTTCTATTTCATACTTATATGCTCCAGGTTGATTTTTTCGTGGGGATACTCACTAAGCTTATGAATAGTGTTAGAGTAAGTGAATAATTTAGAAATCCCATGATTTGTACTTTCCTCTCTATTTTAGGATGCTATCTTTGATTGGATGATCTCGTAATTATTTCTTTCTCTAAATTTAGTTGGTAGACTTGTATATAAGCTTCCTGTAGCATCAGTTTTGATATGTAATAAATATAATATCTTTTTCACATCGACTTTCATGATATTAGAGCGGTATTACTTAAAAAAAGAAAAGGAAAAGGGTGAAGGCCATGGGGACATTGGCAGGAGAGAGAAAATCATCCTCTCAACCAAACTCTTCGTCCTTTTCCATGCATTTCACTTTCCTCTATTTCATACTACTAACGGAAACTTTATTTCTTTTTTTTTCAACAAATTTCCAGCATTTGTGCTCAAATTGCTTCCTCATCCATCAATTTATAGTAAGTTTGTCTCAATTTGAGATCTTTCTTAGATAAACCCCTGGAATCAAATGGATCAGAATTTTTGCTGCTAAGTTTGTCTTTCTCAGTTGATTATAATGAAATTTTTTATTATTTTTTTTTTTGGCTACCTCTTCAATGGATTCTAATCAGAGTCATTTCCTGGTAAAATCAATTTTTGTTTTTTTTAAATCAACTCATACCTTAAGGTTAGATCTTCAACTGTCTGCTTTTCTTTTCTCAAATTTAAAGCAAGATTGTGCCCAGTAGCTTTCCAATTCTGTCTAGTTCTGCTACTTGTCAATCATAGCAATGAAAAAATTGGATGTTATCCAACCTATTAGAACTGTTTTGGATGGTGTGAATTACCCAATTTAGTCTCAAGAAATTTTCAGTTTTCTAAAGGGTCAAAAACTATGACGAATTGTTTCTGGTGGTATTACAAAGCCCACTAAACAAAAAGCAGAGGTGATAATAAATTTCTAGAAAGGCTGGAAGATTGGGATTGTAAGAATCATCAAATTCTCACTGGGATTCGTAATACTTGGACTCCATCCATTAAAAACCAGTTTGTCCGTTTTGAGACTGCTAAAGATGTTTGGGATTTGTTGGCTAAGAGGTACTCTACCACTAGTATTGTTCATCAGTATCAACTTCAGGAAACTCTTCACAATAGGAAACTATTGTCTATTTAGTCCATCAACGAATTCTTATCACAGGTGCAGGCTATCTGGGACTAATTATCCTTATCTAAACCATCATAGAAAATGCTAAGGACGCTGAAAAATTTTTCAAATATCGGGACAATATGCAAGTCTTGTAATTTCTTATGGCACTTACACCTGCTTATGAGTCTATTCATGCTTCTGTGCATCAGGGATCTCTGCCTACACTTGAGAGTATTATGTCTAAGTTGTTATCAGGGGATACTCGTCTTGCTATCTTAAAGCCTCCACCTGCCATCATGCCTATTAATACCAACATTATCCTGGCATTTACAAAATCTGAGAAGCATTGTAACTACTACAGACGACATGGGCATGTCATATCTGAATGCAGGAAATTGCAATACAAGAATAATAAGACTCATAGCAATGTGCCCAAGGATAAACCACCTCACCGTCAAACACTAAAGAATCATCATTGACCTTCTCTTTGAGTGATCTTGAGAGCATCTTGAAGCAACTTGCTGCAAGCTCTTCTACATCAACATCTGCCCAACCTATTGCAGTCACTTCAGCTCTTTTAGTCACCCCAGGTATTTCATATTCATGGTTCTTTGACTCTAGCTGCTGTAACCATATGACATCGCAGTCTAGTTCTTTTGTCTTAAAAACCATCCCTGCGGAGCTTCTGCCATTCACATTGTTGATAACTCTAAATTGTTTGTTAGTTATACTTGTGTTATATTGATGCCAAACTTATGTCTACCTGATGCTTTTTGGGTTCCTCGACTCACATTGAATCTTGTCTTTGTTGGTAAGTTATGTGAGCGTAGGTTTAAGGTAACATTTTCATATCATGGTTGCATTGTACAGGATCCACAAATAAGGAAGATCATTCGGGCCCATCGCAGGGTTGTTTGTTTGAAGTTGTCTTCCTTGAAGTTCCATCTATGCCAATTGCTTGTTGTGCTGCTACTATACCGTAAGCCTTATGACCCTCTAGACTTGGTCATCTCTCTATTTCCTGCTTACGTTCCCTGGTTTCTAGTGGTGTTTTAGGTCAAGTTGATGTTACTCAAAGTAATTACCAAGCTTGTCAGCTGGCAAAATTTTATGCTTTGCCCTTTAATAATAGTGATTCAATTGCCAAAGCTCCTTTTGATCTTATTTATTCTGATATTTGGGGTCTATCTCCTAACCCTACAATGAGAGGGTCATGTTACTTTGTGATATCTGTTGATGATTTCTCCCAGTATACATGGATTTACCTCATGAACTGCAATGGTTTCCACTCAATTTTCCAAGAAAATCAAAATTTTTCATTCATATAATGCACAAGAATATAGGGAGAAAAGCTTTACGAAATTTCTTGTCGAAAATGGGACTATTTTGCATTATTCATGTCCAGGGACCTCTCAACAAAATGGTCGAGCAGAGAAAAGCACAGACATATCCTCGAGGTTTTTCGTGCCTTGCTAATTTATGCTTCTTGTTCAGAATCTTTCTGAGGTGAGGTAGCTCTGACTGCATCTACACCATTAACCACATCCCTTCTCCTGTTATTGAGCATAAGTCCCCTTATGAGTGCTTGTATGGTTTTTTACCAAACTATGATGTTCTTCAGGTTTTTGGATGTGCTTGCTTTGAGATGTTGCAAACCCGTGAGAGAACCAAGCTGGAGCCATGAGCACGATTGTGTTGCTTCCTTGGCTCTGGTATTGAACAAAAAGGGCATCACTATTGAGATCCTATATCTAAGTGACTTCAGATCTCTCGTCATGTTGCCTTATGGGAACACAAAATGCTTGCCACACTCTCTGGCTTCCAAATATCAAGGTCTGAATCTTCTTATTTCATTGATAATGGTGTTGATCTTTTCCTAGATACTGTTGATACTCTTGTAGAAGCTTCTGATAGTACACTTGCAGAAACTTTACCATCTTCTACTGAAGAAGAGAATGATCCTTGTACTTATTCTTCTCATGTATCATTACAACCAATGGATTCTCATGAGGAAAATGACACTACACTGACACTACACCGTTCCTCTCGAGTTAGCCAACCACCTTCTTGTCTTTAGGACTATCATCGTTATTCTGTGGTTGCAGCCATCTATGAACCTAGTACATTTCGGGAAGCTCAGGTTATCCCAAATGGTAGAATACAGTGAAAGATGAACTTCATGCACTCAACAAGACACATAACTGGGACTTAGAAGACCTTCCACCTGGAAAAACCGCTGTAGGCTGCAAGGGGGTATATAAGATGAAAACTCAATCAGATGGTTCAATTGAAAGGCACAAAGCTCGTCTTTCATAAAGGGATACAATTAGGTGTATGGAGTTGATTGTGAAGAGACATTTGCACATGTCGCTTGTCTTACATCATTAAGGAGTTTGCTAGCAGTAGCTGCGAGGAAAAAATGGCAACTATTCCAAATGGATGTCAAGAATGCGTTTTTCAATGGTGTTCTGTCAAAGGAAGTCTGCATGAAACCTCCACCTAGGCTATACTCATCCTCCAAACAAGGTTTGTTGATTACGCCAAGCCTTATATGGTTTAAAATAGGCTCCACGAGCTTGGTTTGCTAAGTTTGTTCTACCATTCATTACTGTGGTTTTCGCTTCAACCCACATTATAATGCTTTATTCGACATACAAATGATAGATATGTTCTCTTATTATGGTACGTGGATGACGTGATAATCAAGGGGGATGATATGTAAGGAATTCAAGACTTCAAACAATTTCTCAGTGAAAATTTGAAATGAAGGATCTTGGATTATTAAACTACTTCTTAGGACTGAAAGTTCCCTCTAACACGAAGGGCTACTACATATCACAGGCAAAATATGCTTGTGATTTTGTATCTCGAGCTGGGCTGACAGATGACAAAACAACACCACCTCCTCTTAAGGCTAATGCTAAATTCTCATCTACAAATGGCTCACTATTGAAGGATGTAACATGGTATCGTCAACTAGTTGGGAGTCTTGTTTACCTTATTGTTACAAGACTTGATATCATCTATGCAGTCCATTTGGTAAGTCAATTAATGGCAGCACCTCGCACAGCGCATTACACTGTTGTACTTCGAATCCTCCGTTATGTCAAAGGCACACTATTTTTAGGACTTCATTTCCCTTTTAACTCTTATGTAGAGCTAAAAGGTTACTGAGATACAAATTAGGTAGGTGATCTTACAAATCTTCACTCTACTACTGGATATTGTTTCTTTTTGGGAGACTCTAATCTCATAGCGCAAGAAACAAATGTTGGTTGCAAGTTGTAGCACTAAAGCAGAGTAGCCTGCTCTTGCAGATACAACATCTAAACTTGTGTGGTTACGTTGGTTATTGAAAGATATGGGTATATGTCAGCATTCCCCAATAGTAATTTATTGTGATAATCGGAGTGTCATCCAAATTGCTGATAATGATGTCTTCTATGAACAAACTAAATGTATAGAGGTTGACTGTCATTTCATTCGACAACATCTTTTGAGAAACAACTTGCCACTTGTTTCTGTGTCTTTTGCTAATCAGACTGCTCATATATTTACCAAATCTCACTTGCCAGGCAGTTTTATCAACTAGTATCCAAACTCAAGATGACTTCTTCTATTATAGCATCTTGAGTTTGATGGGGGGGGGGTGTTAGAATATGCGAATATTGTAGAAATCCCTGAATTTGTGCTTTCCTCTTTATTTTAGGATGCTATCCTTGATTAGATGATCTTATAATGATTTCCTTCTCTAATTTAGTTGGTAGACTTGTATATAAGCTTCCTGTAGCATTAGTTTTGATATGTAATAAATATAATATTTTTTTCACATCAACTTTCAAGTAGATAAGTGATTTATTGAAATCAGTTTCTCTCCTCTACACTTTGACTCTTTTTCCTGATAGAAATTAGACCAGCACTTATGTTTGATCCTAAAATGGAAAACCATAGGTAGGGGAGACAACCACATTCATTCAAGCTGTTATTATAGGTAAAAGACTTGAGAATCTTCTTCACATGTAGATGACATTTGGGGTTTTTGTTTTCTTTTTATTATTATTTTTTTTACAGGTTGCTCATTTTATCACCTCTATTTCCTTTTTGAATTTGCTTGTTGCAGTTACCTTTACCGCATCTTGAAAGTTCTGTAAACAAGTATGTTGACCTTACAAGTTCCCTTGCTGCTTATTCAAGCCAGCCTAGCACAAAGTCTTCACTGCCAAGGTACAATCTTCTTGTACCACATGGAAACTAATCTTGGTTTTTAGAATCTGCGTCGCTGGTCTGGCCCCTAAAATTTCATGTGTATTTTGATGCTCCTAGAGCACTTGGATGACACATTCTGTCATTGCTTCAGAGCAATGCCAATATTTGCTGTGGTGATGGGTCAAACTGCCAATGTCAACAAATTTGACATCTTTTACAGACAAAACTGAAAATCCTGGTCTGTCTAAGCTTCATCAGGAGAAATATACATAAGTATAAGCATACTGATTGACAAGGGGGGGTGGGGAATGAAAAGGTCACAGATGAGAAGTGGGGATGAATGACAGAACGGTCTGCCAATTGAGATTCTAAAATCGTAAAGATCATTTCATGAGGCAAAAAATCTAGTGACGAAAGAGAGGAGCGAGAGATAAGGGGAGAATATTCTGCTGCCACAATGTGTCAGCCTTGAATGCCATGGAACTGGAACTGTGGAAGGCAGTGGTCGTTGATTCATTTCGGTAACATCAGTTATGTATCTCCCTTCCAATGCTATGATGACCTTAGCCAGGGGATACTGAACAAGCTACATCATGGTCCAATGCAGCAACTCAGATGTGACGGGAATCACAGCGAGGCTTTGAGGCAGACTGTTGAACACGAGCATGCACTGAACAAAATGTTGAGACTTGAGAGCGAGATTGCTGTCTTGGAGAAGAAATTAGAGCTAAAATGGAGCATATCCAGAAGGATTTTCCAGTCTTCATGACTGTTCATTTCTGTGAATCTGAATAAATGGAGAACTTCCCCATTATCATGATAATTTAAATACAGGAGCCTGGGACTCAAGGAGTTTTTCCACCTATTGATCCACCAAAATCGCTTCTGGTAACGTTTAAGTCTTGATTATTGTGTTTTGTCTTCATGCAGCCGTCGTAAAGAGGTATAAGGATGAGATTGGTCTTGCACTAAATATAAACTGTTCTGGGGTAACACTGTAATTTTTGTAATTGATACCCTAATTATCTTGTAGCACTCTGAAATTGATGGCTCGTGTCTTGTTTTGTACCATACATCAGTTGCATATTTGGTTTGTGATTGTTGCTTTCCTCCTCCCCAATTTTCTAAACCTTGTCGTACTTTCTTTGGAATCTACTGCAGGGATATGATGAGCAGGTTGACAGTGATGAAACATTATGCTGCCAATATTTGTGAAATCTTGTCTCAAAGCTGGTGGGTTCTTGGTGATCTATTCTTCTTTTTAATATATATACAAGAGGAAGAATTAGCGCGCGTTGCATGCTGGTAACTTTGAATGAATAAATTAATAGGAAAACTTGTGGTTAATGGTATGAAGCTTTTTATTAAAAATTATGATTATTCAAAAGAGAGAAATTATTAATTAAATTCAGTTTTTAACTTTAAATTATTAAATTAAGAGTTGTTAGAATAGTGTGAGTTTTATGCAAATGAGAGAAGTAAGGGTTAAAACAAAGAAATTGATAAGACATTCAAGTGAATTCAAACATGAGATTAGTGGAGGGTACGTCAGTAAGTTTGGGCAGATAATGAAATAGAAAAGTTTCATAAGAACAATAAAAAACATATAATTACAAAGAATGGGTTACGACTATTGAGTAGACAGGACAATCTCAATATCACATGTCCTATTGCAAGTAAGATGGAAAGGATAATGCAAAATAAAATAGTTTGTTCACATTCTTTAGATTCATTCAACTTAAATTACGTCTATACTCCTTCCGAAACAACGAGGACCTTTTTCGGCAAAATTAACGGTTCAAATAGCGGATAGCGGTTCAGGTAGCGGATAGCGGTTCTAATTTAACTATTAGCGGATAGCTATTTAGATGAGTAGTTGAAACAAATGTGTTCGATAAATTTAGCTGTTAGGTTAGTTGTTTATGTTAATTGACATAAAAGGATATAGATAATTTCCAAAAATAAAATTTTCAAATGATATTTTTTGGCAAAAAAATATGAAACTCTACTTTTGAATGCAAAATATTAATATTATTAACTTTTTAAAAACGCTGCTTAAAACACTAAACGCTACTTGAAATGCTAGTCAAGACTTACTGAAAACTAAAAACTGCCTAATGAGTATATTGACTTAATCAAAACACCAAATGCTACCAAAAACGTTGTTCCCGAACAAGCCCGAGAGCTTACCAATCCTCACAAAATTCATATTATTTAATCCAGAAAAATTTAACCCATTAGGAAAGGAAAAACAGAGAGAGAGAGATAAGGGTGAGAAGAAATACTGGGTTGCTTCATCTCCTACAACACACAATAAAATTTATTTTTTTAAAAACTACTGCCACCCCTGATTTTCAAAGATAATCAATTATTAAAAAAAAGCTTACTCTTTTTTTTTGGTGTTATCTTTCAGTTCAATCGAAAATTCACACCCTTAAAAACATCTATTTAGTTTAACTTGCAATAAATGTTGTTTTTAGAGTTTAATCTTATTCATTTTCCATAAAACTCATAAAAGTATGGTATGCATTGTAAAGTCAAAATTGCCCCTTGAAAAGTATAACTAATAGAGTAAATTTACTACATTGTCCCCATTTTACTATTTCTTATAATAGTAACTCATGTTGTAGGAAGGACATTTGACGTACAAAGTTACTTAAATACCCCTTATTTAACTATTCATTAAGAGAGTAAGTGTTAAGTTAAAACGACTTAAATACCCTTAAATTAAAAAATTATCCTTAATAGTAACTTGTCTTATTCCCTTTTAAGCTGGTAAAATTCATGGTAATCTGTGTTCTCTCTTAACTGCCCTCTCTGTTTCTTCTTCATTACTCTTCCCTATTGTTTCATCGATTTTTTGTTTGTATTGCATGTTATTCACCTACAATGGGGTCCTGCTATCATTCTTAGTTGGAATTAGAGAAAAAGAAATAAATAATTATGTATTTTAGACAATTACATAAAAAGTATGTATAAAATAAAACAGGAGATGAAGCTAGCATTTGGTATGCTTGGAACATTCATTATTCACATGGGGTCATAAATTTCATTAAATTAAACTTAGCTTCTTCCTATTATTCAAGAATGCTTTAAGGATGAGTACAGCCTACCAACATTTCAATTTAATTTCTTAACCAATTTCAATCTTCTGTTTATAATCTATGTTTGCTCATGCATGGAGCAATAAGCCTATGTAAGTTTCAAAGCTATAATGAATTCATTGACCAAGTATCAAAGGGGAATGTGTGAGCCATCTCTATTAAGTCATTTCAGTCAAAAAAAGAAAGAAGGGATAAATACGTTATCCTGAACATGCATATTTTAAGAGGGGCATGCAAACATATAGTGAGGGCACATATGTTTAAATGATTCATATATAACAATTTCACAATCATCTGGCAAAAATCACTGGACAACATGGTGTGTGAGTGGGGAAAGATTAGATACATACCGTCATCCCCAGATAATCTTCTCCAACAAAATGGACTTCAAGAATGGTCTCCTCCGTCGAACGAGGGTCCAAGAATAGCATGAAGGAGATAGGTAAATGTGTCAGAGTTGCAGCCTATGCCATGGCGTTCAACATGTTTAGAGAGAGATAAAGAACGTGAAATGAGAAGAGGGAGAGAGTGGTGGCCTTGTTTAGTTTTTTGATGGGTTTTTCGGACCCTGTAAAAATAATGTAAGTGGACATCCCCTAAAGAAGGCTCAAAAAAAATTTAGATCTGACCTTGGCTAACTTAATGGACCACTTGAAGCCTTGCACGTGGCCCATTCCCAGGCTTCATTGAAAAAATTTTTAAAAAAATTGAGCGCTCCGTAGTCCATTCCCAAGCACTCAACTCTCAATTCTCACTCTGCCTTTCGCGCGCTTTTGCCCTAGCCCTTCTCGACACTTGCCTCCAACCTTCCAAAATCTACTTAGCAGTTCTGCCGCCAAAGTCGTTGTTGGATGGGACGCCGCGCCCACCAAGTCCGACCAACAACCAATCACCAGTCCACCACCGAGCAAGCAGGGAGCAGCATAGTAGGTTAGTTAGGTAAGATTATTTAGGCCGATTAGTTATTTAGAGTTTTGATTTTCATCATTGGACAATTTCAGTTACTTTTAATTGCTTGTTCTCAAATTCTGTTCTGTAGATAGCAATTTGTTCTTCATGCTATTCTCGAACACCAAGCATCTACATCGACTTGTCCATCAATTAGGTTTGTTTTCATTTGTTCTTTCCAAAATTTTCTGTTTTTTGGTTAATTTTTCATACCCAAGTCCAATTTGTATGTTTGATTCTGGCCTTGGTGGACAAATTAGATTGTGTAATTAAGTTTAAGTATCAATTTGTGTGGATTTGTAATTGCTAATGGTTTATGAACATCCCTAGAATTCATGTGCAATTGTCAATTGTTAATTGTTATTTGTTAATCAATTAGTGAAAGTTGTTTTGAGTTAACTGGAAATTGCATGGTTATTATTTTCCAATGATTAATTCATGCATATAATTTATGTGTAAAGTGAAGTATGGAAATATGGATGGTTTCATGAATCATCATAATATTAACTCTTAAGTGAACTAATGTGTTGCTTCTTGGCTTGATTTTCAATCAATTAATCAATTGCTTGGTAGCTTCATTGCTTGTTATGTCATTGTCTCAACCCTTTATTTGAACTAATGTGTAGGTTGTTTTGACGAAGTGAGCTTGATTTCTAATTTCATATTCTTTTTTTTTCCAATTTTGTATGGATCAATCCAATTCTTGTTTTAAAATATTTGAAAAGGAAACAACCTGAAAAAAGCGGAGAAAATAATGGAAGTGGCAGTGAAGTTGCTTTTAATATTAATAAGTGTCAAAGAGATGAGGGAAATGAGAGTGAATCTAATATTCATAGCAGAAGTGAAGGTAATGGACCAAGTGGGGTCAATCTTCTAGAGGAAGTGAGTTTGATTTGAGTACTCTTCCAATGCATTCTGCGTTGAGAAAAATGATTTTAGAGTATCCTCCCAATCCAGAAGATGAAATAAGAAGATGTTACATAGCTGATATGCCGATCCAGGCTCGTACTCATAAGTTTTCACAAAAACTAACTGGAGGGAGGTTGCATCATTTTAATCATTCTTGGTTTGAAAAGTATGGGACTTGGTTAGAATATAGCATACATAAAGATGTTGCCTTCTGTTTATTATGTTGCTAATTGTTTGCTAATGTTAGGGAAAATCAAAGTAGAGACTTTATTATGATGGGATTCTCAATTTGGAATAAACTTGACTGATTCGAATCATGTTGGCAACTTTAATAGTGTTCATAGCAAAGCTTTCAGAGATTATGAAAACTGAAGGAGGCTAAGACAATCCATTGAAGTTGCTTTAGATAGACATGATGAAGAAACTAGAAAGAAATATCGACTTTATGTGAATACTTCTATTTCTTGCTCAAGATACTTGTTGTGTCAAGGTTTACTTTTTTGCGGTCATGATGAATATGAAGAATTAGAAAATAGAGGGAACTTTCTTGATCTTGTGAAGTTTGCTGCAAATCTGAATGAACTCATAGCCAGTGTCTGTATTGGATAATGCTCGCAAAAGTGAGAAATTAGTGTCACATTTTATCCAAAAAGATATTGTACATGTTGTTGCTAAAAAAACATTAAATGCCATCAGGGAAGAATTTAAAAATGATGTCTTCGGTTTATTAGTTGATGAGTCAGGAGATGTATCTCATAAGAGCAAATAGGTGTCATTCTTCATTTTGTAAATAAAATAGGAATTGTCAAGGAACGATTCGTTCGTGTTGTATATTTTCAAGACACTTCTTCTTTATCTTTGAAAGCTAGAATTGACTCTTTGTTGGCAGAACATAGTTTGAGTTTCTCAAGGGTGCGTTCTCAAGGTTATGATGGGGCAAGTAATATGTAAGGTCAATCTAATGGGCTTAAGATGTTAATCTTAAATAAGAATAAATGTTCCTAGTCAAGTCATTGTTTTTCTCATCAACTTCAACTTACATTGGTAGCTCTTGTAAGAGATAATAATTTTGTTGGAGATCTTTTTGATGAAATTGGTAAACTTCTAAATGTTATGGGAGCTTCTTGTAAATGACATAATCTTTTGTGTGAAAACAAGCTGAAAGAGTTTAGGAGGCATTGAAGAATGATGAGATTGAAGTTGGCCGTTGGTTAAAACAATAACTTGCTCCTACAAGGGTCGGTGATACATGTTGTGGATCTCACTACAAATCACTAATGAATGTGAATCAACTATTTGATTCTATAATGGATGTATTTGAGCTTATTGAACTTGAAGGGGAGACCTCAACTATGAGGAATTATGCTACTTTGCGAATAGCTTATTTGAATTTCGTCAACTTTGCTTTCACTCTTCAATTAATGTTGAACATTTTGGGCATCATACATAATCTTTCACAAGCTTTGTAGAAAAAGGATCAAAATATTGCAAATGCCATGAAACTTGTCCAAGTCACAAGGGAGTCATTGGAATCGATGAGAAAGGATGGGTGGGACTCTCTTATGGATAAAACACATACTCTTTGTGTGAAACATAAGATTCCTATTCCAAACATGGATGATAAATGGGTCCTTCCAGGGAGACCACGACATTGTGTCGAGGAGCATACTCATGAGTTTTATTATCGGGTGGAAGTGTTTTACATAGCTGTAGATCTACATCTTATAGAGCTTAGACATCGCTTCAGTGAGACTAATACCGAGTTTCTTACTTGCGTGGCTTGCTTTAGTTCATGTGATCAATTTAGCTCTTTCGAACAGTTTAAGCTGGTTAGATTAGCACAATTTTATCCCAATGATTTTTTCTGATTTTGAGATTACGACACTTGAACATCAACTTGCTAATTATGTCCTTAATGTGCAATCTGATGAAGCTTTTTAGGACTTGAAAGGGCTTGGAGATCTTTGTAGAGTGATGGTAGAGACAAAGAAAGACATTACCTACCCATTGGTGTTTAGGTTATTGAAGTTGGCATTGATACTGCCTGTATCCACAGCAACTGTGGAAAGACCTTTCTCGACAATAAAAATTATAAAAAATAGACTTTTGAATCAAATATGTGATTCGTTTATGAATGATTGTTTGGTTTGTTATATAGGAAAAGATGTATTTGACTCGGGATCTAATAATTCTATCATGTATCGATTCCCCAAAATGAAAAAACGTACAGGACAACTGTAATAGTACATTATTGTAATATTCCATGTATTGTTTAAACTTTATTTTATGGTATACATAGTGATGAATGTTCGTAGGTGGACACCCCTAATTCAAAACCCTAGATCCGCTACTGTATTTAATATAGGACCCAAGTCCTGTGAGATAATGATATGATAGATACGGAAGTCTTGAATTACCCCAACTATCTCTTCTGTAAGTGGTTGGGGGCTTAGTAGTTTGAAAATTACTTGAGCAAATAAACAAAAATGTCAAAAATGGTAGAGAGAGATTATCTCATAGAGGCTAAGTTAGGGTCAAAGAATGTCTTTAGAGAGAGTGTGGGTAAAAGAGGACACATCTGTATGACTCATCATCCTAAAAGACACAATAATATGATTGTTCAAGTAACAATATCAAATGAGAGTTATCAAATGAGAGTAAAACGGTAATCTATCATTATGTTTTTCAAACTCTAGGTGGAATATCACTTAAATTGGATGCTACTGAAAATTCAAGGGTGGTCAAAATTAAATAAAAAATGTTAGGGTTGAAAAAATTAATGTTGAAAACTTGAAAGGTGCCAAATACAAAAAAACCCACTTTTTGATTGGTTTTCTTCAACCAGGGTTACTGCTTAGGGTTTGCTGAGTTCTTTACACTTCTTAATTTTGACTTTTCTGTCGGTGGGCTAGTGTTGGGTTCAACTGGGAGGTAGGAGAGGATTTAGTCATCTAGAAAGGCCACATACATTGTAAATTTGAGAATTTTTTTGAATTTTGTTCTTGTCCGGGTGGGAGGCTGGAAATTGGAAAAGATGGTATGTATTTGTGGTCTTGTGGACTGGCAAAAGTGATATGCGCTCATTATGAATTCTTGTAAAGTTTTATGATTTTTTAAATTATGCATTGCGAACTTATTAATCAAGATGGTTTGTATATTGCATATTATCTCATTTAAAATGAGAAGTAGTATTCTCCTAAATTTATAACGGCATAACGCAACTCACATGAAAAATATATATCAGGGGCGAAATCATTGTATAGATTCATAAGGAAATAATATTGAGCAATAAATTATATAAATAGTTGTATTATAGTGACGATCAATATTTTACCAACCTATACGAAGCATAGAAAGAATTTAAAAAGTCAATTGTCATTATGATAGAGAAAATTTTTAAAATTTTCAACTAACAACTATTATATTGAATAACTTGAGAGAAAAATGTATGAAGAGCCTCATCAAAAAAACAAATATATAAAGGGTCATATTATGGTAACAACTAAAATTTTAGCCACCAAAAAAAAAAAAAAACCCTCATGCGAAGCACAGAAGTTCTTAAATATTACTTGTTGCAATATATATTTTAATGTCAATTTTTTAAAATACTATTTTAAGGCGCATGGTGCTTTTTGTAATATTATTATTCATATGAATGGCATTCAAAATTTGTAAAATAATACTTACCCAAAATCTTAAAAAATCCATTGAACATTGTAATTTCTATGTAATAAATTTAAATAACTAATGACATAAATAATATCAAAATGTTTATATTTGGGCGTAGTTAGGCCAAAAACAGTATAAGAAGTACAAACAATATTTGAATAATAATTTCAAATATTATTCTATGTAAGTGATCATTTGAATATGTTGCTAATTTTTAACATTTGGCCCTTTTTATAACCTTATTCATAAAATAACATCCAAAATTTTTAATTTGGGCTTGCTTAAGCTGCAAAAACATATAGAGGGTAGACAATTAAATATTATTTCATCTTAATATTCATTTGAATCCAAATTCAACTTCAATACCCTAAAAATCCCATTACCAGGCGAGGTATGGGGTTTTGATATAGCAACTTTCATTTGAATGTGTCACTAATTTTGAACACTTGACTAATTTTGTAATATCATTTATACAAATAACCCCAAAAATTTTTAAAAATAATTTCATTAAGACATCATAATTCCTATATGCTCAATTATAAATAACTATAGTTAGAACTTAAAACAAACATTGAAATCATTGTAATTTGGGCTTCGCTAGGCCCAAAAAAGTAGAGGTTTAAATACTACTAGAATTATAATTGTAAATTTTATTTCATATAAATATTCATTATTTATACAAGTAGTATTATCTAATTTCCTTAATTTGTTGTCTTAAATTTATGACTCATGTATCGATGAGGCCATGATCGCAAGGCATATGACAATTTCACACTAAAGGCAATATATAACATAATTTAAATGAATGTTATGTGAATACGTTCTGATGAATCTAAGGTTCGCTAAAATATGATTCGATTATTTCTATTGGATTGTAGCAAAGAACAATTACGTTGACGATCATAAGTTATATAACAAGACACTACTTAAACTTGTACAATACATGTTCTTGTTCAATGGTCTTAGATACATTATATTGTAGTTCAATCATTATCATATTAACTGATCCATTGTTAGTGTAGAACCTATGTTAGATAGGTTCTTATTCAATGATCATTGATATGGCGTGTACTCACCTCATTTGACATCAGATTGTATAAATGTACCCATACATGATTGATAATAAGTATCATGGCTGATCAATCATGTTGGGTTTTGTGGGCTAAATTTCGTTCTCCAGTCTACCACGGAGCACCAAAGGTCTTGGCCACGTTTCGTGGAAAACGTGGTCAAATGTGCTTTAGTTGCGGCCTTCCAGTGGCCTCCATGGACGGTCCGTAGGCCAGACCACGGTCCATGGTGAAGGCGGCGGCAGTACTACTAGAGTTTCCTCGATTTTGACCTACTAATTGCTTTATAAGCGGCCTCGCCTGGAGCTCCAAGACATGCTTTAAGATCAAACACATCAACAACACACAAGCATTATTCGAGTAGCTAGAAGGCTGTTCTTCTCTTTAATCACCCAATATTTTAACTATTCTTATTTTGAGGGGGAGCGTTCTGAGTAAATTTGTAATCGCCAATTGATCTCTTCTTAGGATACATCACTCTAAGATCAAATCTGTACTCTCTCATCACTATAGTGGATTTTTTTGCTTATCGTTGCCCGTGGTTTTCTTCGTTTAGGGTTTTCCACATAAATTTTGGGATTTGTTCTTTTATCTTGTTATTATCATATTTTGTGATTCCTTGTTGCTTTCACTCAAATCCTAAATCGATCCTAACAAGTGGTATCAGAGCCCAGTTATAGAATGGCAATAGTCACATAATTTGATATCCTCAAATTCGATGAAAAGATGAGTTTCGACATCTGAAAGGTCCAAATGATGGCCATGCTCACCCAAAATGAGTTAAGGGAAGCCCTTGGTGGTAAAACCAAGAAACCTACTACCATGACAGACAAATAGTGGGAGGAGCTTGATAAAAATGCTCTCTTGATGATTTAGTTGTACTTGGCAACTCATACTTTCTGTGAAATTTTGGATAAGACCACCACGATAGATCTCTGGCTTCGATTAGAAGCGTTATATATGACCAAGAGCCTAGCAAACAAGATTCGTCTAAAGGAACGTCTGCACACGTTTTCCATGATAGAAGGTACTCCCATGGAAAACCACCTTAACGAGTTCAATTCTATAATTGTTGATCTGGATGTGAAAATCAAGGATGAGGATAAAGCGATCTTATTAGTTGTCTCTTTACCAGCCTCTTATAAGCATTTTAAAGAAATTTTGTTATATAGTAACAATGACACTTTCTCATTTGAGGATGTGAAGACCAATTTCGATTGCCTGCCTCTTTTCACCTTTTCCTTTTTCTTTTGGTTTCAGTTCTTGAATTAGCCATGAATTTTAATTCATTGTTCTAGGCGTTGAATTATTAGCCATGGGTTACGATTCATTCTTCTGGACCTAGAATTAGCCCTACATGATTAGCAGCCACAATCCAAAGGAAATTAGGATATATGCCCTTTACAATCTTCTTAAATTCACATGATGCACATGCATTCCCTGAGTCTAGCAAACATAATCAGAAGCTGCTCTTAACATAGAACTAGATACCCAAAAAAAAGGTCATAGTAGTCCATTTATATGTTAAAACGAATGTAAGAGACATTTAGAAATTCACTTGTTAATATTTAGCTCAAACTAAAGGCATTAATTTTCTCAGATTTAAACATACGTAAGACGTGTATGAAGACTTAGACAAGCTGATGTACTAACTATCTAGAAGTGAAGTGAATAACCTAAAAAAAGGACTGAAAAGTAATATCCTTACCATTTCGATGCGTGAAAGATGACACATTCACTACGCGCGATGGATAAGGACTCTCCATGAGCAATGGCAGCAAAACTTCGGTCTGACAGAAAGAACCCATGTAATTCTTCATCATCATCCTACAAGAAGATAACAACAAGCAATGTTGTCAACATTCATGCATTGTTTTTGAAATAGAGATTTTTTTTAATGCTGTTATCTAACGGAGGGACAAATTCAAACTGTTGATGCCTGGCATACCAATTTTTTGACTAGTAAAGAAGAGAAAGGAGATCATTGCAAATAGACATGACAAATCTTCAAGTGAAAAGATAACTAGATGCTAGGAAAAATGCATGCTTCCCATCTAGAAAGAAAATGGAACATGAACCTTTTTGTTGTAATAGATCTACGAAAGGGAAAAGAAGGTAAAGAAACGAGCACTGGGAATAAAAGTAGTATTGTTTTAATCCAATGGGCCATCTCTGAAGAAGCAGAAAATTATTTTCATTACATGGACGTACTAACCCAAAGAAGTTGTTAATAACATAAACCTACACCGAAGTTTCAAATGGGTTAGTAGTAGAGATATCCGGTGGAGATATATGGCTGAGCTACTTTAAAATCACATTTATTGCTTGTTTGGTTTGATGTAATCAAACTGGTATCGTAATCAAATAGATAATGATAATTCCATTACCATGTTTAGTTACATCTTAGGCATGTTACTAAGATAGCATTGTAGTCACATTTATCTCCACCTATGTAATTACTATTACTTGGACATTCATTGGACAATTATGATTACATCCCTCCTTTGTAATCCAATTTCAATTCACTTACAATAGTTTCTTTCTCTCATACTCCATTCCAAGTCCCTCATAACTTTCTCTCTCCTCCTACACTAGGCCAAAAACTCATCCCACCTTATCATAAAATTTCATCCATATCCTTCTCTCTTTCTGCCCTAATCTCTCTCCTTGGTGTGGCTTTCTCTCTCCTAGCTTGTGATTACTTTTGTGATTTGATTCTTAGTTTGAACAATGCGAGGCGCATTAATGCGCAAAGAGTTCTAAGGCACGAGGCGTGAGCCTCAAGGCAAAGGTGCTGGCCTTAAGGACACAAGGCGCACTAGGCACACTGATACACAAAGAGTCCCGAGGTGCAAAGCGTGAGCCCCAAGGATGCAAGGCGCACTTTCTAGAATAATACAAAGAAGAATTATACTGAAAATATATTATGCCCAAATAACTTATATTCTTGCATCAATAAAATGTTAGATACCATTACGATCATTGTAAACTCTAGAATAGTTGCAAGACGATATACAAACCTCCGGAAAATCACTGGTGACCAGTGAAGATTAGCCACTGGAAAATCTTCAGATAAAGAAGGTTGACTTAGTTTGTCTCCATCAAGCCACTATACAAGCCCCCAATAAAAGAAAAATTACAACTTTAAAAAATTAGGGTCTGCGTAAATTAGGGTTTTGAAGATTATGGTTGAATTCAGAGTAATTTGATGCGATTAGATGGGGCTTCTATGTGAAATCTGTCAATCATGACTCGCGTAAGTTTTAATTTGGAGAAATCTTGGCATTTAAGGACTGGTTTTTCAATAGTTCCCTCTACCATCGCGAAATGCTATGAGGTGAGAAAAGCGCTGTACCCTCACCTTGAGTAAGACGCATCTGAGGCGCACACTTCCCTGTGCCTTTGGAATTCACTGCGTTTAGGGTCACATGAGGTGCAAGTCTAGTCGTCTCTCGCCTAGGCATGTCTCAAGTGCGCTTGTTTAAACTAATACTCGATTACTCTTTTTAAGAAACGAGAGATGGCAATGTAATTATTTTCCAATTACATTACACACTTATTGCATTATACAATTGATAACATTACACCCTTGTTGCATAACCCCCAGCCAAATGCCACATAGACATATCTACTGGATCAAGCAGACTTAATGAAAAGTTTAAAACAGCTCAATAAATCGGAGCAAGCTTCACATTTCTTGTGAAGAAGCAATCACGGCATGTGTTGGAATATGAAAGTGAGTGATGTCCCACGGTGATAAAAATTGAAAGAATATGACAGCAGGTGCTGTCCCACATTAATAAAACTAAAACATTGAGTATGTATATGAACTTGTGAGTTACTCCACTTATTACCAATTGGTTTTAGGTTGGAATCTCATTTGAGCTTATATACATGACTCTTTCTTGAAAGCCCAATTAATATAAAATTTAACGCTATATTAGAGCGGGTTGCTCAAACTTGATTTGCCACTATCCCCATTTGATTAAAATTGTACGGTCGTGTTAGGCCATATTAGTAGCCTACATGAGAGGGGGCGTGTTGGAATATTAAAGTGGGTATTATCGCACATTGATAAAAATGGAAGAAAAATGAAAGTCAGTGTTGTCTCACATTGATAAAATTAAAGAGTTTGAGCATGTATAAGTTTTTGGCCCTGTTTGGCAAGCTGTTAGTTGTTAGCTATTGCTATTAGCTGTTAGTTATTTGAATTAGTTATTTGCATTAGCTATTTGAATTGGCTATTTATAAAAGAAGTATTTGGTAAAATTAGCTGTTTTAAAAAAGATATTCAGTAAAATTTCATTTGTACCCTTATCTCTAAATCACTTTTTAATTAAAATAATTTTTTCATTTACTAATTATCGTATTCTTTTTCCAAAAAGAATTAAATTGATGTTATATGTACAAATTAACTTTATTAATAAAACCCTAATTTGTTACTAATTGTACATAATTTATTCTTATTAATCTTTTTTTCTTTTCAACTTGTGTTTATCTATCTACATCAGAAGTATGCCTTAAAATATTATTTTGTTATTTGCTACATATGTTGTTATTATGAATTGAAATTTATAGATTCGAATGATTTAATCTTGGATAGATTAAATTTAAATAATACACAACATCAAATATCACTACAAAAGGCTTATGGCATATGGTGTAATTTTTCCAACTCTTGGATAGTTATATCATATTCACAAACAGGTATTCCCAAAAAGCTAATGGAAATAGCCTTTTGAGAAAGGACTATTTGGACCCAAACAACTCTTCCAAATCGATATTCAACCAAACAACAATTTAGCTGTTTAGACTAGTTAAAACAGCTAAACCCCCCCTCCTAAAAAGCTCTTTTTCTGTGAAAAGCCCTTGCAGCCAAACACCCCCGTACTTCACTTATTGACAATTAATTTTGGGTTGAAACCTCTTGTGAGCTTATATACATTACTTTTATTGAAAGCCCAATTGATATCAAAATTTAATGCTATGCATTTCCAATCAAGTTTATAATAAAACAAACATGCTCCGTATAATTAAAGGGGTTCTGTACCTACACCCCTCCCCCTAAAAAAAATGCTACACAAAAAACCCAAAACAAGAAAGCAATGAAAGCAAAAGGCAATGCCAATCTTTATATCATAAATGTAAAAATGGATGGGTGTTTGAGAGGCCTCGAAATCTCAATCCTCACAATTATATTCATTCCCGGCTAAAATCTTAATCCTACCTTTTCTGCCTCTTTTTGAAATCTATTTATCATAATATATCTATCTATAATAAAGGCAAAATAAATTCATCTCTACGGCAGTGATTTGCAGAGGGCTGGGAATTTCAAGCAATTGATATGCCTTTTGTATCCATCATGACCATTGAGAAACAAAATATCAGTAACTACCTCCCCTTGAAAACTGAATCATATTGGACATCTGCACCTTTTTCGCTCCTCCACGTTCTCATGTCACTTTACACATTCCCCCCCCGGCCGCCCCTTTCACGCACTCCTTGCTCAATCTTCTCTCTCATTACCTACTCGTGTGAATTCCCCCAGTTGACTACCTGCTAATTCTCCCAGTACCACTTTCTCTCACAACCTTCTTTATCTGTCTCTTTTTCTTTAAAATCTGTACCGATGGAAATTATAACTTTGGTTGGTCAAAGCCTCTGCTTTGATGATGTTGAAGAAGAAATGGACGGTAAGGAATTCATAATCCTATCTCAAGAACTAATCTCTAACCTCTATTTTGTAACCCTAATTTGCTCCATCACCTCCATCTCCGCCTCCAACTTTGCTATTGCCATAATTTCCAACAAGGACTTCCTTCACCGGTCTCTCTTCCGACTACCTCTCCATACCGCTGAAACTTCCACCGAGGTTGTTTCGATTAATGGGGCTATTGCCATCTTTATTAACATTGCTGCAATTGTCTTCAATGGCATCCTTTTTGTTTAAAGGTGATATACACATTCACCCAAATTAATCCCAATCCCCAGTTACTTTCCCCTATTATCTCTGTCTATTTGATTTCTAGAACTTCATGACATCCTCTGTGCCTTTATGGTCTAGGTCCATTATTATTGTTTGTTGCTCCAGAAAACCTCGAAGGTAAGATATATCTAATTCATCTACAAATTTTTGCAATACTTTTCTTCTCTAAGTATTCAACTTTTTGCAGCTGGTCTTGAAAAGCTGTTCATGCATAAGGTGTGTGTTCAATGTTTTGTTCGTATGCTTCTTCATGAAATTATTAATGAGAGTGTTTTTACAATCTTGTGTTACTTCATGTGAACCAATTAATATATTATTTATCTTCACTCCTTCCCTGTATTCATTTCATCCCCCTCTTCTTTGATAATAATCATCAATCCTTTCAACATACTCCAAACAAATAGTTTGTTTCCCTTTTTTTGGTTAGTAGAGTTTAAGATGTTGGTTTTATGAGTACATTAATTCTAAGGTCTAACAGAACCAATTTTTCTATGATTTTGCAATCCAGGACCCTCCCACACCCTACCCAGCAACAGCCAGTGGGATTCTTTAGGTATGGGTTCAAGTTATGATTGACCTTCGGAGCTTTTAATTTTCAAATTGTGGTACGTTATTTTTGGAGCCTTATTCTTTCTACAATATTGAGATAGGTCTTAGCGTAGTAGACATTCAAATATTTTTTTTTTTTTTGGTGGAATTTGTACGATTCGCGGAATGGCTATATCATAGGGACACAATTGGCCTTTTTAGTGACAAGATATAGTTATTGTTTTTCATGTAAAGCAAGATACAATAGAACATTACTTTTGGTAAACTTTTGAATTTTTTACTTTATTCTAGCATCTAATCAATTTAGTGATATGTAGAATAGTCCTCATAGTCATGCAATGCCCCAATTATATTTAACATTTCCGTCTGGATTTATGGCTTTTATGCACGGTATAAAATAGGACAATGGCCTTGTAAAATAGCTACTGTTACTTAATTGAATGTTAATTGTTTTTATTCATATAATATGTTCAAGTTTCATCATTTGGAGGATGTTGATAATGGAAGCTGACAAAGTAGGCTATTTGAAATGCTGAATAGCAAAATGCGGAAGTGTATTTAAGAGGTATATTGCATCAAGTCTCTTTCTTTGTCTGGGCGTGAGTTTTACAATTACAAAGAGCTTGCAATGGACATAATTTGGCTTTTTTCGATTAATTTTATGGAAATTACCCGACACCCGAAGATGCAGTTTGTATATATGCTATGGCTTAAGCTTATCTTGGCTATTTAATTTTGAACTTGAACATGGATAATTTATTTGGGTTCTCTATGGAGCAAGGCACAATCAACAAAAAAGTCATAGTTCAGGTATATATGCCTTATTTATGTTCTCACCATGGTGTCACTTGAATCTATCACAACTGTTAATCTTTACAAGTTTCTTTTTTTAAGATCAACCATATTGATTAGATATTAATTATGTATCAACTTAGAGGTCATAAAAATTGATGTACACTCATTGACAAATTGATTGGAAGTTGAGGAGTGAGATAAGTTAAACGTCATGCTATTTCCAGTATGTTTGTCTATTTCTGCTAAGAAAAATTCTCTTACATATGCTGCTTTTTCTTGGTGTGACATCCATTTGAATTGGGTTTGCATAAGTCCCTGATCCTCCTTCATCTTGACATCTGAACTTATGTATATACAGTCATCATAGGCTGATTGTTGTATGTCTAATTTCTCATCTTCATACGTTGTTCACAATGATTGTTTCAGGATCCAAACTGTCGATTTGCATCTTTTTGCTCGCTTACGTATCTTTTCTCTATATTTCCAAGTTAAACAAGTTACTTATTGAACATGGGTAAAGGTGGCCTGTGTGGGAATTAATTTCACTAATGTGCTTTAGAAAGTATTATATTAGTATTTGTAGGCTAAGAAAGTTAGATGTTTTTATAGAATCAGGGATACATTTCTAATGTCTTCTTGACATTCACATCTCATTGACTTCAACAAATCTCTTTTTTTTTTTTTGTTGTCGTTCTAAAAGAATGCACAAAAGAATACACCATATTATAAGTGTAAAGATGTTGAGGGGCTGAGAGGCCAAGAAAACCCCATCGTTAACATCTTATGCGTTCCCGCCTAGAGGAGAAAGCTGTTGAATTTTAATTTCAAAATGTATCCAACTGCCACTTATCCAGTTATACACCACTCTCCCGCTCTATTTGCTATCCACTTTAGGCTGTTCCAGCCTCTCTGAAAAATATGTTACCCTCATTCTTCTCCTTGTTATCCCTCAATTAATTCCCTTTTTAAATCCAATCTTCATATTTTCTAACCCCATACTTCGCTCTTCCTCCTTGGCTGGTCCTCGCAACTCCCTTCAATATCTCCAAACGGTGAAAAATTCGTCCACAAAATTGGGCCGGGCAATTACGGTTTAGAAGGCTTTGGCACCGCATACACTAGCGAGGACAACTAGGGGCGTTGAAGCTGTCAACTGCTGTTCTCATAATCATACCAAGGATATCGACTCTTCATCACTTCTCCTGGTCGTTCTCTCATGTGATTTATCTTTCTCTCAGGTGATTTATCTATCTTTTGCTTTTCATAGGTTATAATTAGTCCCAAGCAACTTCGCTGATGATCTCATATTGAAAAGGCCATTTTTCGATTCCTGAAGATATGAGTTATCACCGTTGTTGCTTTTAGTTTCTTTTAAATATGTAGAATATAGTAAAAGATTGCTCGCAGGGGCTATTTTAAATTGCAAATTTGGAACTGCAATTAATATCCGATATGGTGTATGCAGTAGATACTGATATCCTGCGCTCAAGAAGGGAATGGGGGAGATTTGGTGATTAGTGAAGAAATGTGGTTGGTGGACAAAAGAGAGATTTGTGGGGGGTTCATAATTTATAATGTTTTATTTTTGTTAAAAGGTTATGACTTCTCTACAATCACTACATTTTTTTGCATAGTCAGGATTTGGGTTTTTCTAAAATAATGTTAGTTTGCATAATCTTGAATTCTTGATTCTTAATTAGTCATTGTGCTCTATTCATTGGTTACAGGTCCTGCACTGTTTGTTGACCAACCCAGGGATAGTACCATAATTGGTACTTCTTAGATCTTCTGCATCTCTGTTATGAAATCTCTCTCATAATTTCAACTGTTCATTTCTCCCTTTTTTTGGTTGGGGGCAGTGCCTGTGTTTGGTAATTTTGGTTCATTACTCTTTTGTCTTTTTTGGGGTTTAATTTAATGTAATTAGTTTTAATTCTTTGTACTAGACTTTTCCGAAAAGCTCAATTTAATGGATTCATTTTAAGCGATTATAAGTGATAAATTAGGTTTCATATTCTAAGATAACATCTCAATTGATAGGTGATCCATAATTAAGGTTTCCATACATGATAATCCTCGAAAATCTGATGATTTGGGTTTTTTTTGACTCATTAATTTTTCAGTTCTAACTAAGATTTTCTAATGGTGTTTTCTCCAATGTTTTTCCCAGTCTCATTTGATCTCTTCACTTCTGTATTTTTTCCTTGAGAAAAGCTTCTATTATTAGAGGAATAGTTTGCAACAACTGCATCCTTCAGCAGATGATTTTCTATCTTCATCTCCTTTTAAAGTCTGACACTGACTCTAATTGCATCATTTGTGAAACTGTGAAGTCACCCCATATCATGCAGGTTTTAGTTCAAAATTTAAAGGAAAGAGAAAATGGTAGAGGAACAAAAAGATTAGGCTTCCTTTTGGGGGATTTAATTGAAATGTTTCCGTCGAGATAGCTAGAGAAGGCAGTAACAGATGAAGGGTCAAATGGGGCCTAATTCAGTAGAAGGAATAGATTAATGAAAATCGAAAGCATGAACGCCAGAATTGTCCATGGGACTTGTCTATTCTATTTGGTCAGCCGGAGTCTATGACGGAATCTATCAGCTGCATATTTTTGCGGGGACAACCGACCGTGACCCAAGGAAATGAGTTAATTATCATTTCCATCTTTAGAGTTCATTGTTATCATGTTAAAACGTAATTAGTATTTTACTTGCACATGAATAGTAAATGAGTAACAGTTAGAGTTGATAAATTCTATAAAAGTTACTGCTAAGAAATTTAAGACTCATTATAATCTATAAGTGCTTAGATCTTATGTAAATTTAGCCCCTCACCACATGTGAGGATACACACTGTGAGTTACATTATAACATCCATTGCTCTAATGGGAGAGGATTGCCCATTACATACCCAAGAAAAGTATTATTGTATTATTGTGTTTGTTCAGTTTTAGTTCCATTTCTTATGATTTTACTTTACAAGTTAATATTTAATATTGCCTTTCATCAATTTTTCATTACTATTCTATACTACTTTCGTTTCTATTTTTGGATGGTTGATTTGCTTTATAATTAATCATTGATTGCATCTTTTATTAATATGTTGTACACATTGTGTACCACTATTTCTTTTCTATTTTGGAATACGACTATTCCTCTATACTACTAAATTATTTTTTTCCTATTCTAGCACTAAAATTCTTGAAATTTTTTTTTCCAATTTAAACACCCGTGCAAATGTACGGGCACAAACTAGTAGATTAAATCTAAACATATGACATGACATGGCATAGGCAATGCAGTAGATTAAATCTTTAAACAACACCATAAATTCTTTCGACCTTCAAATTTGTTAAGGCAACAAACAGTCAAACACTCGCAAATTATTACACAGTCGATACGTATATCATAGACCTAGAGCATGTGCTCTTAGGCTGACATGGACAATACTGATGTACTGGCAAATTAATTTTTTGTTTTAAAAAAAGAAAACGAAAATCATCCACTATCTCCAAATCTAAACTTCCATCGCTCCCTGCTTTCCCACCCCTATTCCAACACAAACTGGTTAGAGTTCCATCCATGGTTGAAATCTCTCTCGCTATCTCAAACTATTTAATGGCGGCAATCATTCACGAATTAGTTCATCTTGCTTTAGCCAATTACACCAACTTCACATAGAGTACTGGCTTTCTTGTTCAATTCCAGTGGTCACTGTTCAATTCCGGCGAGAACACTTTTGGCGTTTTTGTTCAGTTTGGTTGAATAGATGAACAGAGAAAGGTAGAACTATTGACCTACAAGAAGAAGCCCAGGTACAATATTCATTCTTGCTGTCTAAAATGTTCTTGTTAACTTCCTCATGCTTGTCGGCCATCTAGCTGTTGCAATTGCTCTGCTTCTGAGAAAATTAAAACGACCTAGAACACACCCATAGTTAAGTCTACTAGAAAGCAAACCCAGACATGAATCAATTACTTAACAAACCCGAAAAAACGTAGAATTCACTGAACCAAACCCAGAAAAAACGTACAGCTAGGGTTTCGAAACAAACCTGAAATCGATTGAGTCCCCATCCAAAATTCACTAACCTGAAATTGTAGGAAGCTAATGTTTCGAAACTCACCTGATTCTGAATCTTTGGTGCTTAATGTTGGTGCTATTGATAGCAGCGAGAACCATACTCAGATTTAGGAACACAAACCTGAAAATCATGGGTTTCGTAATCAGCTTGTTCTTATTGGGGCTATGAATATGATAGAGAAATAGCTTGGCAGTCAATCGAGCCATAGCAGTACCGAAATCGACACAGAGATCTGAAATTTCTTCATGAGCTTCACCTGTACTGAAATGGAGGAGAGAGAATGAATAATCTCACACCGCACGGTTAAGACAGAGACAAAGACAGAGATAGAGACAGAGCATGGTTTAGAGAGAGAGTGAGAGACAGAGCATGGCTTATAGAGAGAGAGGGAGTCAGAGCAGGGTAGCTTTTGTTATGAGCCACAAATTAATTGAACCATTGTTTGTATTAAATGTTCTGATAATATACTCCTACCTTTAACAGTGAACAAACTAACGAACCATGCTCGGAAAATCGTATATTGAACGAGTAATAACATGCTGGCAATAGGGCTTATGAGGATTCCTTCAATAGTATCACCAAACACATACGTATCAAACACATTAGTGAATAAAATTAATATAAAGAATGCATTTATTAATAGTATGTGATGTGATTGGGCCCAATAATTCATCAGAACAGTATGCATTAGTTACTTTTTTATTTCTCATTTCAATATTGTGCCCTATTGAGAGATTAAGGAATCTTATATGTTCTTACCATTAATGCGTATTAATATTATTGCATTAATAAGGCCATCACTTGGGAGGAGTGAATATACTATTCTTATAATGTAATGTTAATAGCTCATCAGTATGTGATTAAGGTCACTGCAAATTCTTTATTTGAGAATGTATGATTTTACTTGTTCATGTGCGAAATAAATATTGTTCACTAATATATCGGACCTATGTTCAATTACCTTGTCTTTTTACTGTAGCACAATATTGTTCATGGTTTTATCTGTTCATGGGACCCACAATATTATTTATGGTTATGATTGTTCATTTTAAATGAGGTTTGGAGTTGTTAATTCTTTCGTTGAGAAGTTATGGGTTTATCTGGTCATGGATGAAATAAATATTGTTCACTGATATATCTATCTTTTGTTCAATTACCTAATTATGGACCCACAATATTTAAAAAGCTATTCATGTTAAATGTAAGGTTTATTGTTGTATTTTTCCTTCAAAGAATTGTAAATGTGCAACCTGTATTGAGTTAATTTTATTTAATTCATTTTTTCATATTGGAATTGTTCACATCTATATGTCTAATTGTTAGACAAATATGAATGTAATCTGTGTTTGATTTTTTACATATTATGGACGTTGTCGGAAAAGCTAGAGAGTAGAAACATTCTTCAATATTATATGTTATTGCCAATGTGCTAATTTATTCAATATTAAAGATGGTCAACGAATGGGAACAAAACTATTTAACGTATAATTAATAGCTAATTATATAATAATTCATTGGTTCAACTATAATTGTTCACTTTTTTGCATTGATTTATTCAAAGTTTCATATTTAATTTTCTTTTTCCATTTAGTTGAACCTTTGTATTGATAGCATTCACCTTTTTAAATTTATCTTGTTATATGTTGTTGCCAATGTGCTAATTTATATTGACAATTATCACCTTTCTAAATGTGCACGAGAAGATAGTATAAAAAGATGACATTCAATTGTTTATATGTTATTCTTAATGTGGATCTTTTGCATAAATATATGCACACTTTCATTAGGGATCTTCTTACTAAATAGCTGCAATTTTTAGCAGGGTTGATAGCGCAAAAGATAATAATGAAGCATGTGTCATTCAGCAGGTGATTCAAGAATCAAATATCATTGAAGATTCTGAGGATGAACATACTCTAGGGGCTCGAAAAGAATCACCCATTCGCAAAAGAAAAGTTCTAAATATCACCAATGATAAACTCGCTCAAGTTGAAAAGCGTCTTCGGTTTGAATTGTCTCATGACCATCCTACATCTAAGAGACAAATTAGAACTTCAAATGAACAATCTCACTATAGAAAGGCTACAAAGAAGCACTCTAAGAAGGCTGACAAGCAAAACAAAATTTGGGATGGTAATCTGAACCATAGGATGGCCCATAGTAAGCTATTATTCATGATTGAGAGGCTTGATTTTGCATAATAGATAGCTGCAATGGAAACTGGATTTGGGGGGTTCCTATCTATTAGAACGTCAACCATTCCTAAAGATTTTCCAACATGGTTGCTTCAAAATTTTGATCTAGCAAGTAATACATTGAAGCTTTCTGACAATAGAATACTAGAGATAACCGAGGAAGATGTTCATGCAACATTAGCATCACCTATGGGTCCATTAGAAGTATAAGTAGCCTCGACATGCGAACCAAAAAATGAATACACCAAACTCCTTGAACAATGGAGGACAAGGTGGAATCTTGGTATAATAAGGACACCAAAAGTTGGGAAAATGGTTGAACAAATTCTACATAGAGGAGACCATGGAGAAGAATTCAAAAGAGACTATAGGTTACATATAATTTCAACATGTATTATCGGGAGTATGAATGGTAACTGTTTCTTCATAATATTGAAGTCGTTGGTGGATGTTAACCAAATAGCTAACTACGATTGGTGTGCATTTCTTTTGAAATGTCTGAACGACACGGTGGTGGAATGAAAACAAAATTACACCAGATATTTCAGAGTACCACTCCTGTTTCTCATGGGTAGTGAGCTCCCCCCCGGAACTCATTTCTCAATGTGTTACATAGATGTTGTTCGTTGAATTAGTAGCTTATCTAAACAACATTGTTTATCGATTTAGATGTATTTGTTCATTACTCGGCATGTACTTGTTCGCTAATATCTATTATGTCATTCTAATATTTTTCCTTGCTCTCAATTACAGCTCTTTTATTTGGATAGAGTTTAGTTTAGAGGAAAGAGATGCAAAGACCGATGGTTTCCCACAGCAATACATTGGACAACTGATGCAGTTGAACAACGTAATAAAGATGGAAAAGAGTTCCCTGGAGAGTATGGAAGGGGCAAGAAATTGACAGAATAGATTATGAGTCAATTAGTCGTGAAGATGAAACTGACTTGCAAGAAAAATTGGCAAGCATGGCACGAGAAAACAATCAACACACCGAACCTATTGCATCAACGTAGGGCCCTCCGCTAGCCCCTCAACCGCGATGCTTAGAATGTGGAATTGAAAGAGAACCTCCAATGGCAGGGCCCAATGATCCAATAGAGGTATAATAATATATATTTACTTTGAGTTATATATATTTTTGACATCATATTTTAAAAGTACTGCATTGCAGTTGTTCACTACAACATCCTTAAGTGTTATTTTATTCATATTAACCCATGTTTATTGTTATACACCATAATGTATTGTACTTGTTCACTGGAACGTTGTTGTGTGTTCATTTTATTTATGTGAATTTGAGTTTACAACGTAAATGTTTTGCACGTTGCAGTAAAAATAATATTGCATTTGCTACATATATATTTTTTATTAATCAATGTGAGTCTATAAACGGGTATATGCTAATCGACTAAGCTATCACCTAGGGAAATTGTTTGAAGTTATTATAGTTTTTGGACAAAAGTTTCCTATACAACAAGTGATATCACACATTGCACATGGAAGCACACAACTTCAGAAATGTCCGAATGAAGTTGAAGTTCATGGCTTGACTCAGGGTGAACATTTTTTTCAATGATCATGCATTCTTTGATGCATATTTGAAAATGGAAGATGTGGCATTAAAGCATTCCCAACATCGAACTCCAATAGACTACACTCCACCGACTTTTGATCTTGGCATCCCACTTTCACCTAAGCGGAGAACTCCTGCTGCAATCAGCTCCCCTATCAAAGGAACTCCTATAATAAGTAGTTCACCTGCATATAATGATGAACGAGTGTGTCTAGGTGAATCTAAAGGCCAACATACATCAATGCATGCAGTAGCAGACATTGCCTTGCAATATTCTAAATCGGCACATCACATAACGCAGCAGGAGAAAGATAATGGTAGACAACAGGTTGCAGACGAATTACTCCAAAAGCCAGAAGGCAATGTTAAACAACCTCTACAAAATGCACCTCAAAGAGAGAGACGGGTAATAAAAATATTGTCATTCATATGTCGTTCACCATGTTTGAGAGATCATCGAGACATTATCAAAGATAAGCTAACCCATGGTGAGAAGGTTGCAGTGGATTATGCATTCCTGCCTTTCGATGCAGACCATCCTAAAACGTAAGTATTTATATAATTCAATGCTACTAAATTTTATTGTATATGAAGTTGTCAATGCCATTTATTGCATTTTCATATTTATGAACAGTGAGGAGCTGTACGAGTTCAATGCTTATGACAAAGCACACAGACTGTGGATAGATAAAGAGGCAATAGCTTCAATGGCAGCTACAGATAGCCATTTAGAAATAGCATTTTGGATGTATGGTCTATTATAATGAACAAGAAGTAATTATCAAGGCAAACGACACGTCCGAGTAGATTTTTCTTCACCACATATGCCTATGCAAGTCACACTTATTGACATACATTAAATGTTTGTCAAAACTAAGCATTATTCTTTTTTTCATTTGACTCTAACTTGATTTGCAGATTGCTATCCTACATGCACAAAAACTATCCTTTAAGTACCAGGAGTTCTACAGGGTCATGTGGCTTGAAACTCAAAGAATCAACTGGCTTGATTTGAATACTTGTAAGCTTCTCCATACTCTATAAAATTAATCCTCATGTTCATTAAATTATATGGGTTTGTTCATTTAGATTATAGTAAATATGCTCACCTATCCACTTGTTCATTATATTACATAGTATTATTTATTTTGCCTAATTACTATTGTGCATCACAATCACACTATAGGTGTTCTTCCCAATTCTGAGAAGCGAACACTTCTTCCTTATTATATTCCAATTTGCTGATAAGATGGTGAACATCATAGACAATCTTACATTGCCAGAAAAACCAAGTACAAGATATGGTGATTGTGATACACTGCTGGTACGTACGTCTTCCTAAACACATTCTTGAAATACATTTATATAAAATTAAAAGCTAATAGAAATCACTTTTGCCAAATGTAGAAACGCTTCTTCTCAACTTATCTAATTCAACGCGACAGTCTCAAAGTAGAAGAAGTTAAATATTTTCAAACCATCTATGTTAAAACTGATTATCAGGATAATATAAATCTTCATGATTGTGGAATCCATACCATGCGCCACATGGAGACATATTATGGTGATTTGCAATCATGGGACCATGGGTTTCAAAAAGAAAAGGTGCTTATCATTTAAATTATATCTAGAAATAATTTTAGTAACATTTTGTATCATATATAACTTATTTTGACATCTAAATAATTTTCAGGAAGCATTCTTAAGGACACTAAGGGCAAAGTATGCTGCATGAATTTTGCTAGATCTAGACAACCTGTTGCGAGACAATACACTATGTAAGGTAAAGTTGGAAGCAAGGGCAAGGCAACAACAGCAGATACATTAGAAGTTGGCACTAGAGAGTTTTGTTTTAATTTTTCATATTATTATAAAGTTAAAAACTTCTGCAGATATGATTTTGTTCATTGACCAAATAAATGTCATTCATTGAAATATTTGATTTTGTTCATTTACCCAATCATGTGTTCATTATCTTATTTAACATTGTTCATTCACCCAAAAATATCGGGTTTTGTCACCAAACAACCTTAAATCGTTAAATTTTATACCTTAAAAACCTAAAAATTACCGGCCATAAACCCTAAACACCTAACCTAAACCCTAAACCCCAAACCCCAAACCCTAAACCCTACACCCTAACCCCCAAATCCTAAACCCTAAACCCTAAACCCTAAAAACCCTAAACCCTAAACCTTAAACCCTAAACCCTAACTCAAAAACCCTAAACCCTAAACCCTAAACCCTGAAACCAAAACCCTAAACCCTAAACACTAAGCCCTAAACCCTAAACACTAAACCCTAACCCCTAAACCCTAAACCCTAACCCCTAAATCGTAAAACCAAAACCCAAAGCCCTAAACTGTAAACCTTAAACCCCCTAAGCTCCAAGCCCTAAACCCTAAATCCTAAACCCCTAAAAAAGTAAGTAATATTTACAATAAGAAATAAACTTTGTTCAGTGACCATTGTATTATTGTTCACTATATCATGAAACCTTCTTCATTAAATTTCACGAACCCTAAACCCTAATCCCTAGCCCTTAAACCCGTAAACCCTAAACCCTAAACCCTAAACACTTAACTTTAACTCAAAAACCCTAAACCCTAAACAGTATACCCCTAAAAAAGTAAGTAATATTTACAATAAGAAATACTACTTTGTCCAGTTACCATTTTATTATTGTTCACTATATCATAAAACGTTCTGTATTAGTGGTCACAAACCCTAAGCCCTAAACCCTAACTCCAAATTCGTAAACACTAACCCCTAAACCCTACACCCTAAACCCTAACTGTAAATCCTAACCCTAAACCATACACCATAAATCCAAGACCTTGACTAAACCCTAAACCCTAAGAATTCACGGCCATAACCTTAAACACTAAACCATACTATGTCTTAGCTTCACACACCCTAAGAAATGAATATTTGTTACAATAAAAAAATATAGCATATCATTCACCATTTTAGTATTGTTCATTTTCTACCGAGACATTGTTCATGGACAAAATTAGAATAGTTTACTAACCTTATGATATCAAAACACATAAACTCTTTCATTATAAATCCAGTCATATAATATGACATATATTTCCAAGATATACTAATATTTCTAACAATAGTATTCAAAAAAAACTATCAATATACATCAATTACATATGTAAACCATATAATGTTCACCAAACATATCAAATAGGACAAAGTCTACGAAAAACTTTATTACAACCAAAGTATGGCTAATATTTATCAACCAATTATGCTTGTTCATTATTACAAGATTGGTTAAATGCTTCATTTATTAGTGTTTGACCAATATATGATTGAAAGTTGTTCTTGGATCAGAATAAAATGGAGGACAATATCTAACTACTGCAATTGTACTCTACAACAAAGAAGAAATTTTAAAAGATAAGATATGTTATAAACAGAACAATAACAAGTAAATCCCAATATGACCACATAACTAGATGAACTCACTTGAACAAGACTTTGATCATTTGGATTGGAATTGGATAGCAAGTTTAATGTAGGCACAACATTGCCTGGAGAACTTGATCTACCGTAACATATATTCACACACAAAGGAGCACCATTCTAAAATAAAGTGAAAAAACCAAACCGACATATCAATCTATGACATTGTTCATAAGTAAGGTAAATATTGTTCAAAACCAATCATAGAATCGTTCATTACGAACCAGAGGCAGCAAACCGCCACTTGGATTTTTATTTAACGACTCTCTCGATAGAAAAAAAGGCATATTCATACGGAATAGATCGAAATTCTGTAACATACTCCAAAATTCGAACAATATAAATAAATGAACAACACAGATCAACTTAAGAAAAAATACGCTTAGAATCGTTCATTATCAACCTGAGGCAAAAGCGCACCACTTGGATTTTTAGGTAAGGTCTGTCTTGATCCATAATAAGGTATATTCATAGAGAATGAAGCAAAATTCTGCAACAAACTCCAAAGTTCGAATGATATAAATAATTTCACAACATAGATCAAAATAAAAACAAATATAATAATTATACAATTCTTTTATCAACCTGTACGAAATCAGCATCTGCATTTTGTAGTGCAACCTTTGTGGATCTTCGAAATCACAATCAACAATATAAAAATAAAAATCACTTATGGAAATTTGTTAAAACATAATAATCTATTCTATAAAGTCCATAAAAAGAAGTGTTGCCCAAAAAACATAGTTATTCATTGTGCATGATTAAAGATATCTTCCCTTCAATAATTCCTGAACACCTGTAACATTTTCTAGTATAACCTCTGTAGATTTCTTTATTTTCAAATTAGTTGCCTACAAATAGTAATATCACCAAAAAGAAAAATTACATATGATAAACTACTCACAATATAATAATTAATTGTTCAAATTTTGTATTGACAATTGTTCATTGAAGAACAAAATCCTTCAAAGTAGATAATTGTACTTGTCGTACCTTGGGTGATCCCTCTTCAATTGTGAGATTATACGTCGATAACTTCTTCTTTCTTCTTGCTTTTACTTGATTACACTTCTTCTCATTGGTGCTCTTCAATCTCTTATTCCGTTGACCTTTCTCCCGCGATCCAGGAGGGTTTAAAACACTCTTTGCCGAACTCAAACCATCTTGGTGAACATCATCCTCTACATAAACTGACCCTACTTCTACCCATTTGCATTCTCTACACAGAAGAACACACCGTAGTGTCTTTTATACCACCTTCAACATTAAGTTCATTGCTTTGGCTGTCTTTAGCGTCTTTGCTCCATCTCTTCATAATGTACCTATCTAGCACTTTTTGAACACAAGTATGCATAACTTGCAAACAACGTGAACATAAAAGTCCAATCTCAGTGAACTTTTGGCAAGTGCAATCAATGAAGCTTCTCTCTATGTTCAACACAACAGTATGCTCAAGAGTATATCCATCTAATCCTTGACCACAAGATTCTTTCAAACAACTTACACTGGATACATGAAACACCCTATCAAATGTATCGCTATGCAACTCACCTTGATCATACGAAGCTCCTTTAACGAACTCTTTTTCAAACAATTGATAATCTTCAATAGTGTAAATAGACCTAGCATATTTCAATAAACTTACTGACGGGAAGGCCATCTCTACATTACCCTTGGAACCCTTGTGATTTTCTCCATTTTCGTTTTCCTTACATTCTGAAACAACACCACAGAATATGTTGTAGAAGTCACACAAGTTAGCAGTTGTATGCGAGCACCTTTTGATTGAATTGTTTGTGCTCTCACTACTTTGTGAAGATGATACCCTGCTAAAAAGTTCTTCTTTGAAAAAGCTGGGCACCACTTTTCTCTTAATGAATAAAGATTGTTAAGCCAATGATTGCCACCACAATCATACATTGCCACCATCCTAAAAAACTGTCCGAAAAATAATTATTAAAAACATTAAAAAAATACCAACACAAATGAATAACAACATAGGAACAGTATGAACCACACAATGAACACTAAATACTAACACCATAAGTTCCAATGAACACCATATTTTGAATAATATGAACAATAAAAATGAACATCATCACATGAAACAAGGAATTCCAATAAATTACTAAATAATAACAAAGTACAAATTCATTATTAAAATATCAATTAAACAACAATATACGTTTCCATAAACAAAATATTATCAAATCTAATAAATAAAGATCAAAATAATAGAACCAAAAAAATAAAAAATGTTCAAACAAATACAAGTGATAAACCAATAATATATAAAATAAGTTACCTTTTCCAAAAATGATTAAATTCAGGCTTCGTACCACAATCCATCAAAACTTTGTTAAACAACTTTGTAAACCCTTCGTTTGCCCTTAATGCTCTAATATGCTTTCTTAAATTTTCAATGATATGAAAACAATAGAGCCTGTGCTAAACATCAGGAAAAACTGAATCTATCGGGGCAGCCATAGAGAAAGTCTGATAAGTCATGATGGTGCTTGAAAAGTTATCACCCATAGATCTCACAAAAGTCTGAAACAACCATTCAAAAGACTCAATTCTCTCATTCATAATAAAACCACAACCAAAGATGACATTTCTAGAATGATGGTTCATGTCAACGAAAGGAGCACAAACCATGTCATACTTATTTGTACGATAAATTGTGCCAAAAACGATCAGGTCACCAAATACCTTGTAGTCCTCTAGCATCTGCTTGCCACGCCAAAAACAACTAACCAAACACCGATTTACATCAACCTCAAAATCATAACAAAAATCATTTTCATTCTTGCATCATTTCTTAAACATCTCAATCAGTGAATTTGCATCGCTGCCATCAAATGACTTCTTATCGTACTCCTCAAGCCTATTATACAAATCTTTCAATTGAAAACCCATTTGAGGAACTCCACCAGCCTGTTTTATCAAGACACGGAATGCATCAGCCACTCGGACTTCTGCGTCCCTAAGCTCTGTCACAAACAAATGATCTTCAGTTGAGACTTTTCGATGAGAAGGCAAAAAATACCGCTTATTAGTACTACACAATGGATGGTTGTGCTCAGCTACATGCTTAGTGACAACCCATTTTCTATCTAAGTGAATATTAAATTGAATCATTGCTTTGCACCGAGTCTTAACATCAATATTTGTATACTCCTCATATTGTTGGCCTTTATTTTCTTTTTAACCTTCCTTCCAATAACAAAATTAACGCATTGACAAATCTTGAGTTCGAGCTCTCCTACCAATCTTATGATAACGAACACTAAATCCGACCTTAAATGCATAATCATTGTAAATCTCAAATGCTTCATCTTATGAGTATGCAATCGATCCAACTAAAACAACTGCCAAAGGATCCAAACTAACAATATCTCATTCAGAAGAAATATTATCTGTAAAGTGAACAATATGAATGAATACATGAACAAGCTCATAACTATATATGAACAACAGCTAACGAATACATGAACAACTATGCGCCAATTTATATATATTAAAATAACAAGATTATAAAAATAAATGAACAACACTACACGAACAAATGAACATCTATAATCCAATTCACAAATGCAAAACAAGAAGCTATATTAAAACAAACCTAATAATGAACAACATCACAAGTTAAAATGAACAAAATATTCTCAACCTCAATCAACAGAATTTCAACAAATTAACAATGAAATGTAACCTAATAAAATTCTATCATCATCACCATTTCCATTGTCCTCCAAGAATACTAATCAAAATTAAAATATTCAATTAAGAAATAAATATGAACTAAATGAAGCGCATTGAACAGTACATGAAAAAAAATTAATTGTAAAACTTACAAATCAAATTTCTTCCAACTTTTTCAACTATGGCCTCTGTCAATCTTGACTATAAGTGAATTTTAATTTCCAAAGACTTTTAGCAAACACTAACATTAAGAGACATGATGGGAAAATCAATCAACTTTACAAATGCAAAATAACCAAAACAATACTTCCTACCATTAAAAAAAAAGATGAACTTTTTAAAAAAGTAATCACGATAAAAAAAAATAAAACAGAAGATGAAACGTGGAGGATGCAAATTCTTATCCAAAAATATAACTGCTAAAGTGTTAAAAAAAAAAAAAACTCCCATAATTATCCCCCCCAAAAAAAAAACAAATGAAGTGATAAAGTCGGACTTCTCAACTACCTGGGAACTGCAGCGTGGGCTCTTTACTTTTGTTTTTGATGGTGTAAATTTTTAAAATTTTTTTCTTGACATGGCATTTATATTATTCTTATGATGACATGGGTAATGATGTGGCATAAGGGAGCATATGCTCTCAGGTGCACATAAGAATTTGCACTTGGAAACTTATGCTCCCGGGCCATGTCAGCACCACGTGGTAGTGCCATGTTAAGAAATTGATTTTTCTGGAGAAAAAATTAGTGCCAGTTACTAGATTATGTCCATGGTAATTGAAAATTTCCCCTTTTTTTAAATGATGGTAGTTTCTTGCACAAGTAGAAGTGTCACTGTTGCATGCACAGATTGGTGCGAGAGCTACTGAATGAAGCTTCTAAAGGGATGAGGAAATGATTGCATTTGTTGGTTTTGGTTATTTCTTTTGTATTATCAATGTATTAAGTTTATTATTAGAATATTGATTCTAAAGCTTGAGGGTTTAATTCGTTGCCATTATCAATCTACTAAATGGACATGAGCATTGTGGAAGATAGAGTTGAAGAATTTGATGATCGTACAGTTGTAAAAAGTTTGATTCATAAGTAGAGTAATTGCTTAATGTTGCTATATATTTGAATTTGTTATTTAGAGTTATTATTGATGAAGTTTTTGTTCCATTTTTTGTAGCTTTGTTTGATGCGGAATCTTTGGATATTGTTGTTAATGAAGGAGATGAAGACATGTCCAGTGAGTGCAGTATGTTTTGAATGTATTATTTGTTCATTATTATGGTTATAAGGTTCACCTTTTATAGTAGTGTGGTAGTGTTCATTATTGACCTTCTTTTTGTTCATTATTCCTTGTTCACTATTCTAATTATAATGTCAAATTTTTAAAAAGTGTGGAATTTTTTATATAGTTTGTTTGTGGTCATTATCAAATATTTATAATTAACTTTGCATTTTAAAATATTGAATTTAACATAATGTTGAAGATTTTTCATTTGGTTGTTGAATTAGTGGGGTAATGTCTGTATTATTGATTATGGTGTTTGTGTGGTATTTTCATTATCACTTTTAGTGTTGAGATACCTTATAGGTTGTGTTGCTAATGTTGTTCACCACTGTATATGTAATAGTTATTACTAATGTCAATCCTGTTCATTGATGATTTTTAATATGTATTTTAGGATTTGGATTCAGTAACATGACATTATTGAAGTTCAACCTTTGTAAGAAGTGTTGGTTAGGGCTACAGCTAGCTCAGAACATGAAGCGTTTCATATCTACAAGACTACAATGACTATGCATATAAGGTTGAATTTAGTGTTCGATATTCGAAGATACGTCATAGATGTAAATGCAAAGGAGGAGGGTTCTGCATGTGCCAGTTTTGTTGTTGGAAAGTAGGATTTAAGCAAGATAAAGGTCAAAATCACAAGGATCATACAAATGTAGATGTGAGGACAGGTTGCAAGGCATTTATTTAGTTTCATATAGACGAGGATGGCAAGTAGACAGTTACTCGCTATGACACTGAACATAATTATGCATTGTGTACTCCAAGGAACCGAAATTTGTTGCCTTTACATCGAGAAGTCTTTGAGGAGGATATTTTATTTGTTAAGCAGCTTAGGGGGTCAGGAATAGGAGTTGCTGATGCATATCACGTGCTTAAGAAATAAGCTAGTGGTTCTCCTTTTTTGGGGTATGGTTTGAGAGATGTATACAACAAGTCGTCACAATTCAATGATAGAATATTTAATGGTGGGGATACACACTCACTAATTGAAATATTTAATAGGCGTCTCAAGTATGAGGATGATTTCTTTTCTACATTTGAGCTTGATGCGAATAACTGTTTAGTAGGTTTTTTTGGCGTGATAAGCAGATGTTAGATGATTATGTATTATTTGGAGATTTAGTTGTCTTTGACACAACGTATCGGACGAACAAGTATGACATGATTTGTGCGCCATTTGTCAGGATGAATCATCATTCAAAAAATGTTATGTTTGATTGTGGGTTTTTGATGAATGAGAACATAGAGTCTTTTGTTTGGTTGTTTAAGACATTGTTAAAGTGTATGGGTGGGAAGCACCCAATTACTGTGATGACAGATCAGACATTCTCCATGGCTTCTACACTTAAGGTGGTGTTCCCTCTTGCTCGTTATAGGTTGTGTTGTTGGCATTATTGAAAACTCAAGGAAAAATATTGGAGGTCTTGGATTGAGTGAAGGATTCACTAAGATTTTTAATAGAGTTTTGATGGATTGTGACACTATGGCTGAGTTCCATCATTTTTAGGCAAGACATGTAAATGTTGAAGACTATTACTAGCATTATAAATTTACTTTAAAGCATACTTTAGGCATGAGCAAAAAAAAAAACCAACAACGTATAATAATTTTAATATGTTTGTTTATTTTTTAAATTAGTTTTTTTAGTCACATCAAGGGGAGTTCGATTGTGTTATTGAAAATAACTAGCTTCCTTGACATGAGTAATATATTAGTAGGTAACTAGGAAGATATGTGTTTAAAACTGCAATGAAATTATTAGAAAAAAGGTGCTCTAATATCTCCCTTTGTCCAATAGTACAACAAATAAATTAAGTGCAACTGCTTCTAGTCTTTCGTTGTTTTATTCTATTGGTCCTCTTTTAAGTTGTTTATGTGCTGACTTATTGAGTATTGTTCACTCTTGATGTCAACAACACTTGTTAACATGCGTTAAGAGTAATTAAGGCACTAACTATTACGCCTTTAATTAATTTCTGATTATACATAAAAGTAAATTCATGGTTTGTTCTTCATTTTGTTGCTTTCATTCGATCAATATGCATTTTGTTTTTCCCTAAATGACATAAAACATATTATGTGTAGCTCATCATAAATGATATAAATGACATATTAGTCTTCTTTTATAGTAAGTGGTCTGCATATCTTTGCTAATCATGCATATGGAGAATTTGTTGGGATTTGTCTCTAAGTTCAGCAATTATGTATATGTATAAGTTCTAATTGGTTCACTATTTTCTTTGAGTTAGTTTACTTAGATATTGAGTACTGTTCACTGAATAACATGCTTGGAATTGGAACTAAATTCATCATAAAACTGCACTCTAAATTAAATACGGTTCACTATTTTCTTTGCATGTGTTCACTGACTTATTGAGTATTGTTCATTGTTGATGTCAACAACACATGTTAGCATGCATTAAGAGTTATCAATGCTCTAACCATTATGCCTTTATTTAATTTCTGATTATACATCAAAGTTGTCTCATGGTTTATTCTTCATTTTGCTGCTTTCATTGGAACAACATGCATTTTGTTTTTCCCTAAAGGACATAAAGCATATTATGTGTAGGTCATTATAAATGATATAAATGACATTAGTCTTCTTTTATAGTAAGTGGCATGCATGTCTTTAATAATCATACATATAGCGAAGTTGTTGGGATTTGTCTATAAGTTCACCAATTTTGTATGTGTATAAGTTCTAATTGGTTCACTTTTATCATTGAGTTAGTTCACTGAGATATTGAGTACTGTTCACGGTAGAACATGCTTGGAATTGGAACTATGTAACTAGGAAGATATGTGTTTAAAATTGCAATAAAATTTTTGTTATTTTATTTTATTGGCCCTCTTTTAAGTTGTTTATATGCTTACTTTAGTTTTTCTAAAAGGGCTTGTGTTGGTTTTTAATTATTTGTAGGAGTACAAAAAACTTTAAGTTTAGTATTTTTAAATACAGTATGATGGATTAGGTATGCATTTTTTCAATTAATTTGGAGTATTATGCTTATGAATTGCTTTGTAATTTTCAATATGATGAAAAAGTGCAATTGTAGTAACAATCGATGGTTTTGTAACTTGTACAGTTTGCGTGAAAAATGGTGTCTGGCTTTTTCAAAACATTATTTTTCTAGAGGCGTATTATCTTCATAAAGGAGTGAAACAGCGAATAGATCTTTGAAAAGAAGGTTGCGTGCCACAAGTGATATTTGTGACTTTTATAACATCTTTTGTGATGTTATATCTGAGTGGAGGAGCAAAAAGAATGGTAAAGATCATAGACGTAGCGAAAGTAATGTAGAAATGGCATTTCCTTCAATAAACATTTTGAAACCTGGGTTGTCTATATATATGGTTGCAGCCTTCTTGATGTTTGAGAAAGAGTTCATTGATGGAGCTGCATATAATTACAAAGCAGTTGAAAGTTCTTCCTGTGCTATGTCTTTTGAGGTGTAGGGTGTTAGGGTTGCAAGGGAATCTTATGGAGAAGAGTCATATGAGTTTCGCCACATTGTTACTTTTAATAAATTGTTATTGAATGTACTTGTAAGATGTTTAGAAAGGTTGGGATTTGGTGTTCCCATTACCTAAGGGTACTATATGCATGTTGTGTTGAACAAGTGTCTAATCAATATATAACCAAGAGGTGGTGTAAGGGCATAAAAGATGGTCAAAATCTTGATTTGGAAAAATCTACTAGCAAAGACCATATGGGTTGCTCTTCAGTTTGGAAGATGCAAATGATGAAAAAAATGAATTCAATAATTATAGCTAGCCAAATGAACAAGAATGTAATAGGGATGTTCATGGTTCGGGTACCCGAAATTTCGGGTCAGCATAATGGTGAACCGTATCTGAATCAAAATATTTGGGTACCCGAAATTCGGGTACCCGAAAATTTCGGTTCGGGTTTTTGGTTAACCAATAACCCAATTTTTTAAAAATATTTTTTTCCTATTTTGTCTAATAATTTTTTTTTGGGTACCAAAAGGGAACTAATACATGATATTATCACATAATATGGCAATACCACAAAGTACATTAATATTATTCACATTTCAACGTCTTCACACCTCCATAAGACATGACCTTACTAACATCGTATTCATGCCGAAACCATTGCCCAAATGCAACAAAGTCTTATAGAAGACCTAGACATCTAAACAAAACAATGCAACAAAGTCAAAAACTCAAAGTCCTTGTCTTCATGGGGCTTGGGGATATGTAACTTACAAAATCTTTAGGCAAGAGAAAATTAAAAAAAAATTCTCAAAAAGAATATAAAATAAAAAAAGTTTCGGGTTTTCGGGTACCCGAAATTATGAAACATTCGAACCGTATCCAAACCGAAAAACAAAAAATTTATCGATTCGGATACCCGAACCAAAAATTTTAAATATTTCGGTTCGGATACCCAATATTTCAGGTCAGTTTGCGGTTTTTTGGTTCGGGTTTTTGGTTACGGAGAGTTTTGAACACCCCTAGAATGTAAGGGCTCATTGTGAAAAGTATTTCCTGAAACTTAAGTAACTAATTGAATTTGATGTGGGTTCTATACATTGCGATGAAGATGGACAGGGGAAGGATTTGAATTCGTTATCGAATGTGTTAAATCCTCCTAGATCTCATCAAAAAGGGGTAAGAAATAAGAGATTTAAGAGTATAGTTGAAAAGAAATGTGATCAAGTTAAACAGAGAAAGACAAAGAAGTTGTCAAAGACTAATGTGGGTTCTTCTACAGGACCACCCCAAGTATACTTTTTTACCAATTTTGTTGAAGATACTATCAAACTGTCAAAGTGTCCTTGTTACTATTGAATGATTATATAATAGATTGTCAATAAGGAATTGTTTGATGAGGACCATAGTACATTGATTATTTATTTAAGTTTCTATATGTGAATGTGGTTAGATTTGTCACATTGAATCTTTGGTTTGATTTATGCCTTTGTAAGATTTGTGATCTTTTACGTAATATTAAAGTTGTTAGTGATTTCCATTTTCATAATGCTATATGAAGAATGGAGCATGTTCTGCAAGTGCTTCTTCATTTACTGGCACAAGTTACTCACAAATACTTCGACAGGTACATTACTAATATTGTTATTGATTTAATGCATATATTTGTTATATGTTTTGTTGCTAATTACTTATTTATTTTTTATAGTAGATTATGTTGCCGACGTTTAACCTTTCAGCTTTAGGTCTACATGTTCAACATCCTGTGGGTGAGGTACATATGAGTTTATTTATATTTACTTGTTTGGTCATGTTTGTCGATACCATTTTAAGTTAGTGATCAACACTAAGTTATATAGTGAACAAAATTGAATAGTATAGTGAACATTTTGATTGATTCCCTATGTTTTTTCCTTTTTATGTAGGGCTCATTTCCATTGATGTCTTTTCATCCGACGTACTATTTTCATCCATCTAACGGTAGTTCTGTGTTTATGCCAATCACGACTCCACTAATCTTACAACAGTTCCGTACTGATAACTTTCATGTAAATGCTACTCATAATGATAAGCATTGAAAGTGCTAGCGAGGAATTGAGGATAATTTATATTTGTAGTTTTTAGTACTGATGTTACAAACTATGTAATGAGTTATTAAGACACTATGAGTTGTATTCTGGACATATTACAGTGTTGATATTCATTTTTAGTATTTATTGTATATAAGTTTAGTTTGGATTGTATGTAGCAGCTTATGTTCATCAATTTTGTTTGGTTTTGGGTTTCCATCCATATTGGATTCCTATCTTTAGTTTTACAAGGTCATTTAGGTTGTCACAAGTCATAGCAACAGTCTGACATTGTTTATGGATCCACCCATCATCATTGGGTTAGTTTCTTTTAAGGTAGTACAATTTGTATAATAGACAACATTTGACAATATAGTGAACAATATTATACTGCATAATGAACAATTTTATACTGCGTAATTTTCTATTTTAGTTTCTGTTTTAAATTTTTAGTTGGTATTGTCTAATGTGCTTCTTGTTAATTACCTATAAACTGGAGAAACCTTATTATGTTGTCAATTTTGGGACAAAGCAAATGCTTGTGTTAATTTTAACATGTTTCTCCATATTTTAAATAATTTTTTCATATTTGATATGTTTTTTTGCATTCGATAGACCTTACTAAACTACATTAGGTTGTATAATGAACAACATTTGTTAGTGCATGAATTATTCAGTCTTTTTGAAAAAATTATAATCTTAACTTATGGCACATGTTTGTGCAATACAGTGAACAACGTCGACAAATTAATGCACATCATTGACTTGTATAGTGAATATTTTGATGTGCTTTTTAATGTGTTTAGTTGTTAAGCATATTTGAAGTCTAGAAATTGTAGTGAACAACACGTCATGTTAGATCTGATCTTCACTTTTGTTGATGGGAACAGCGTGTTATTCTAGCTGATCAGCGTATTTTTGTTCTTAAAATTGATCCTTATGGTCAATACTTGGAGCATTAGGCTTTATGTGTGCGAATTATGGAGAGTACATTTGTACAAGGCATTGTTGCTTTAGGACCACACATACTTTTACTAAATATAGAAAAGGAAGTATTGTATTTGTCACATATTAAAAGCTGTACATTACGAACACTATGTCCTTTATAGACCAAGCTTTTAAACTATGATATACTATCTAGTAGTAGAGTAGTAATACTGCTAGAGGTTTTGTTGTACTATTTCTCTTTGCTAGAAGTCCTTTTTGGCTGCTTCTAGTGTTTGCACCCGGAGCCCATTCAGTTCACTTTCTAATATCATTGTTGCATATCTCGAACGTAAATATCTGACAAATTCTTCTTGCAATTTGGACATGTGTATGGAAAATAATCATTAAAATTTCAAAGTATATAATATGTCACCTGGAGAATTGGTGAGAAGGTGACTCAATTAACAAGAAAGAGAAGAGCATTGTGGAAGCAACCACTTAATGGTGTTATTGCCATACTTGTGATCAAATCTATAGTATTGAAAAATGACCGTCATGCAAAGGTATTCCTCGATCGAGTGCTCAAAATATTCCTAAGCTTTTAGCTCAAACAGATTTTGGAACACTAGACGTAAAACATCAACAACAAAAATAAAAGAAACTCAAATTAACTTAAAATCACCTGAATCCTTTATTTTTTTAGTCTGCTATTACATTTGTATTTAGGAATGAGGTGGCATATGCAGAGTTAATGGGGAAGGGCCAACTGTTTATTATATATGTAGCTTGTTGCTATAATTTTTACTTTAGAATAATGTCAGGTGTTTATGAAATACCCACTGTACAAATTTAGTTATATTGGACCATTGCATTTGATATCCACTAATTTAGAAGCTTTAATTATACCGTGAAATGTACACGTTACCTTGTTACTTTCAAAACCGAGTGGCCAGTTCTTGACGTTCCCTCCCTGAAATGTCTCCATATGGCGTATGGCATAAATTCCATAATCATGAATGTTCGTGTCATCTTGCCAAGACAGATTCCAAAACACTAGGCTAAATTTCCTCATGTTAATCCCTTTTTTTATGTCCTCCATTCACTAAATAGCTTGAGAACAAATTTGTCTTCACAGATATGTGAACATATTAATGAATAAGATTATTGTATTGGAGTTGAGGTTAGTGTTATTAAGAAATATGTACCATGCGCATTGCACAATGGTGATATCTTGATGTAGGATTTTTCCCTGCTAAGCGATTGTCGAGTACAACCACTTTCCTGGTTACGAAGTCGTAACAGAGGACAAAAAAATGATTGTCTCTAAGAATTGGGAAAAATGCCTGTATGTCATATAAAAATCATGAAGTTATGCATCTACAGGCTACTTTTCAGGTTATGGCGAATACAAATTGGCTCAATGATGAATGAACTGATGTTTTATAGCGAACAATGGTCACAAAGAAGATGAAAGCCTTTGCAAACTCAACATGTTCACTATTTCTTTCCATGTTGTTCACTTTACTACTTCAATATAGATTGAATGCGATTTTTCACAATCTAAGTGGATAAGGGTCACAAACTAATGCCTTTAACAAAGTGTAATTCATTAATGGGAATATTATAAGATGTTCACTATGAATATTCAGTTGGTTCACTATGTAGTTAATGGTTGTTCACAATTGGAGTATTACTCACTTTAGAAATCAAAGGCACCTAGGAGGCAGTGTGATAGTCAGTAGCAGGGAGGGTTGTCACTTTGTGTTTATAGCTTATTGAACATAAACAAATTGTCAAACGTGGTTAAGTACTTACGTGTAAATGTCATTGATTCATTAGACACTTTGATGCACAGAAGAGGAAGTTAAATTATGAAAACAATTTATTAGGAGGGGAGATTAAGAGGGATGGTACACTAGAACAAGAAATGTCAGTGTCAACTGTGGTTATTTGAAAGAATTGTCAGAGGACGTTAAAATATCAATACAAGTCACAAGTTCCATGGAACTTACCAATTGTACTTCATCCAATTTCATCCATGTATACCTTTTTGTTTTAAGGTCCATTACCATCTTGAAGGCCTTTGATAAATCTACTGGAGCATTCTCCATAGCCATCTGAAAATTCAAAGCACTCATGTTAATGATAATCAAGGAAGATGTGCTATAAAAGAGGTAAATATGTTACATGTATAGTGTGATTCTCTTACATAAACATTTGTACTGAAGAACATTCTTTTCCTTGTACTTGGATTTCTTCTCCTTTCCATCCAGTTTAAGATAAGACATGGTACATCCACTATAGAATTTTCTAAGTCCCGATCTATTCTGGCCATTGTTTCAAATCCTTCCCTAAATATCCATAATCTCGTCTTCTTCTTCATGGTCATACTCAAAAAGTTTCTCCCTATACATTTGATTTTGTTATTATTGTTTTAGGGAATGAAATACAAACAAAGTATAATACGAATAATCTTGTATGTTTGAATAGGGGGATAAAGAGTAATACTTACGTTGATTGGTCCGATTCATCTAGTGGGAGAAAAGCGTAGTCTAACAACATCAGTTGTTCAGGATTCAGCTGATCCCTAGCCTTTCTATAGCCTTTAAGATACGATGATCGACATTAAAATGACATTTGTTTCACAATCCTCTTCAGCTGCTACCTTAGCACCACTTATTTACCTTTCTTGTTGGCCTAATTATCTATTGCCTTGTGAATGTCTTTGGTGGTTTCTTGTGATTTCTCAACACTGACAGCGTTTTCAATACCCTGATACATATGCTGTTGAGATATTGTTGCAATTGATCCACTAGGAGCTGTTTTGTGTGATAATTCAAACTGTAATGTTGCAAAAGTTATGTTTACTGAATGTATGCCACATGGTTCTTTTTCAGGTGAGATTCCCAGGCTAAAACTTGGAGGACTGAAACCCATCCTTTTTTTCTACTGCATTTTTTTCTCTAGCCATGCTTTTTAGCTGGTCAACCTGTTCTAGAAACTCTGGGCTGCATTAATACGTGTCATCTGGAGATAAGCAATCGGTTACATTCTGATTCCCACATGATGTGTCACTGGTATGAGGTTGAGAGCTTTGAGTATACATTTGTGTTGCCTTCTTTCCTTGTTGTGCTTAAGCAACTGTAGTCATGTTATCCTGCACATATAGAATATGTAAATTTCTTGAAGTAAATCTTCTATTTGAATATAAAAGAATTAGCCTACAATTCTTATAATATGAAGGAGCAGCAAAATATAAAACTAGACAGCATAGGAGAATATTTCCCTATTTAATATTTACTGTTTTTACGAGATAAGGTTAGGGCTGTCAAATGGGTCGGGTCGGGTCGACCCATTTAATCAACGGGTCAATTTCGTGTCGGCCTTGAAAATAACTTAGATTTGCTCAATACTGAAAAATAACAAGTTTTCACACTAAACGGTCAAATCGTGTCGATTTCGGGCCAAAATCGATTCGGGTCAAGTCAGGTTCGGGTTTCTCTCAGTAAATTCGGGTTGGGTTCGGGTCGGGTTATCGTGTCGGGTCAGACTTTGACAGCCCTAGATAAGGTTGGTTAGATTTAAAAACAATGCAAACTCTAAAAATAAACTATTACATCAGCTATGTAAAAAGTTGTAATGTTGGATAAATAGAAATGCATGGTTTGTTCTTTAAATAGTTGCAAATAAATGTAAATTGCTTTGTTTGTACATTTCTTTTTGTATTGAATAGGGTACGCATGCAAGTTACCTGCACTGGATCATTAGTAACAAGTATAGCGTCTTGAAATTGTCCATTGCAATGTGGACAATATGGACATTGCTACTTTCTAGTTGTAGTTGTCGTGGACAGCTCACCAGATCCTCCATGTTGGGGTTGGTCCTCTTACAATTCTTGCAAGTACACCTCCAAATCTGCTTTAGCCAAGCATGTTACATTGTGGTAGCCAATCCTCTCTATTATTCTACCTCTTTCGTATTCTTCAGATAATTGTTCATGTCTGTCTCTTTTTCTCACCTTTTCCGTTGGCTAATTTATTGCAACTGGGAACCATCTCTCAACTTTGTTCACTCTGAATTTCACTCTATCTAGGTAAAACTACTGACATAATAGTACATTATATATATTAGAGTTTGTTCGCTATATGTATAACTAGCAAAGACATGCAAGCCACTTATTATAAAGGAAGACTAATATGTCATTTATATCACTTATAATGAGCTACGCATACTATGCTTTATCTTATTTAAGGAAAAACAAAATGCATATTGTTCCAATGAAAGCAGCAAAATGAAGAATTAACCATGAGACAACTTTGATGTATAATCAGAAATTAAATAAAGGCATAATGGTTAGAGCATTGATAACTCTTAATGCATGCTAACATGTGTTGTTGACATCAACAGTGAAGAATACTCAATAAGTTAGTGTTGAGTTATTATATTTAGTTTTGATGATAACACATCCAAGTGTAAAAATTTGTCCTAGTAATGTTGCTCTAAACACGGTCTCCAAACAGGCCTAACTGGTGTTTGTGTTCTTTATTATACTAACTGGTTTGCTACATGCGAGAACAAGTCTTCAAAACAGGTTTTACTTGGTGATTCTATATTAAGTCAAGAACACCATCTCGACAGCTGATTGTAAGGCATGTTCCTGAACTCTAGCAATGGAAAGAACAACCCCAGCAAACAAGGTGGCCTTGGTGTTCACAGCAGCTCTATAAATCTTGGACAAGATGACTGTCAAAATAAGAAGTCTCGGGTATATAGGTTTTATTTATTTAGACTCTTGTTAATATGCCGATATTGAAAACATCATTTTAAACACCTCTTGAATCGATATTTGCGCTAAGTGCTTCAGAACACCAGTTGCGAACAACCCTGCGAACAGGGTGTCTAAGGTGTTTCTGAACTGCAGTAGCCACATCCGGTTATCTTTGAAAATTTATTTTAGTTGGCTAAGATCTCCAGATTACTTTCCTTGAATTTCAAAACTGCTATTTCTCTGGAAAGGATATTTCTTGAAAATATTATGGGAGATTTTCGAAAATAAGTTTTGGGAGATTTGCCAAAACTTAAAGATTTCCTTTGACCATATTTTCGGATATGGTAAAGTTTCAAAAGCTGAAAATTTCTGGTTGCTTTTTGAATCCACCTCACGGTTATGGGAAGATAAGGGTTATCTTTTAAGATATCAAATCCCTTATATTTTGGCAAAATTTTATCACTAGCCGTAGGAGAACATTTCCTGATTGAAAATCGTTTTCTATACTTAGCTGATTCTGTGGCTTATGACCGTTGGTTTTTGTGTTTAAAAACCTCAGCTTTTTCTCTCCCAATAGACACACAACACACGAGAAAAGAGCAGATAGAAAACTCAGGTTGAATTTGCTTAAACACAGCTTTTTGAAAAATTCAGGAAAAATCAGAAAACACGGTCTACACTCAAAGATTCTTGAGCTTCATTCTGAAAAGCAAACCGTGACAAGCTGTGTTTGATTTTGAGTTTTCAAACCATTGGCATAATAGGATCTTCATTGTACCTTACATCTGCTTAGTAAGAAGCACCCCCTGTAAGGTGTTTGTAACCCTGATCTTGAATCAGAAAAGTGAGTGAGTGTGTCCTAGTCGTGTGGACTTGAACGTGTCTAATCTTGCGAAGGTTGGACGTGGTGTAACCTGTCTTTGGGAAGAAGGTTACGTGGTTGCAAGTTGTAACAAGGTGTGTTACATTTGTAACGTGTGAAGCCCGTTAGTGAAAGTGGTTAAATCCTACACGAGGTAGGTCGTGGTTTTTCACACCTCAGTTGGGCTAGAGGTGTTTTCCACGTAAAAATTGTGTGTGCTTTATTTTTCGCATTTATCTTGGTGATTTTCGCATCTGCAATAATTGAGAACACCCCGTGCAAACAAGCTATCAGGGTGTTTGTCATTTGAGAACAACCTCTACTAGGGTGTTTGTTATTTACAACGCGAAAATCAGACACCACAATTCACCCCCTCTTGTGGTTGTATACTCACGAACTCAACAAGTGGTATCAGAGCGGGTTCTCTTACAAAAGGTTAACACCTTGAGAGATTCTGAAGATGAGTACCCCACAAGGAATTCTTGAAGGGCAATCCATTACTCGTCCACCCTATTTCAACGGCCAACATTATAGTTGGTGGAAGAATAGGATGGAGAACTATATTCAGGCAGAAGATTATGAATTATGGATGCTCATCAAGAACGGGCCCCTTGTTCCCACCAAGGTGCTTGAAGATGGTAAGAAGGTTCCCAAGGAATCCATAGAGTTTGATGCCAAGGACTACAAGAAAATGGAGAAAAATGCCAAGGCCAAAAAGCTTCTATATTTTGGCCTAGGACCCGATGAATACACTCGCATCTCTGAGTGTGAATCAGCCCAAGCTATCTGGAATGCTCTGCAAGTTGCTCATGAAGGTACGAGTCAAGTTAAACAATCTAGAATTGAGCTACTTATGCGACAATATGAGTTGTTTGATATGGGTGATCATGAAACTGTGATGGACATGTATACACGGTTCACCCACATCACGAACGAGTTAAAATCCATAGGAAAATCTTTCACCACTGAAGAGTTGGTGAGGAAAATCCTCAGAATTTTACCTCGCATGTGGGAGGCCAAAGTAACAGCCATCCAAGAGGCTAAAGACATGAACAAGATCACCCTCGACGAGTTGATTGGTAATCTCCAGACCTATGAACTCTGAAAGAACTCACAGCAAAGAGAGGAGCAAAAGAAGGATCGTGGGCTTGCCTTGAAAGCACATGAGGACACTGACTCTGACCTTGAAGATGAAGAAATGGCCCTAATGTCCAGAAAATTCAAGAAATTCTTCAAAAAGGTCAAGGAAAACAACAAAAGAAAAGACTTCAGCAAGTCCAGAAACACCTCCAAAGAACAGCTCACAGGGTGTTTCAAGTGCGGCAAACAGATCACTTAGTCAAGAATTGCCCTCTGCTTCGAGAAGATCAGACACCCGAACACCCTCGAAAACAGGGTCGAAAACACCCTGTAAACAATTTGGGCAAGCGATTCTCGAAAGCTATGCTGGCTGCTTGGGGAGATTCCTCTGAGGATGAAGGAGAATCTGAAGCTGAAGAAGGAGTCGTAGCACTTATGGCACAAAGTGATTCAGATTCAGATGATGAATCAACAATCAGCTTCTCAGATCTCAAGAACAAGGTACATGGTCTTAACAAAGCCACTTTAGAAGAACTTCTATATAATTTGATAGACACATGTGCTGATCTAAAAAGAGAAGTTCGTGACCTAGAGCTTGAAAATGAAATTCTTAAAAATGAAAAACTCGGTTTACATGAAAATGTTAATATACTCAAAGAAAACCTCTTTATAAAAGAAGGAGATTACTCTCGAATAGAGGAAAAACTCTTTGAGGTGGAAGGAATGGTTGAGTCCCTGCTCAAAGAGAACAAGGGTTTGCATGCTAATAAAGAAAAACTGGAAACCGAGCTTAGCACAAACAAACGCTGGAACAAATCTTCACAGGCCCTTGCTTGGTTAAACACTCACCATAGTCGAAACAAAAAGGGACTTGGGTATAAGCCTAAACGAACAGTTTATCCAATTCATAGAAAGTATGTGGGATTACCTGAAAACATTGTTTGCTTTCATTGTGGTAAAACTGGTCACTATCGATATTCTTGTCCTTTAAGAAAACATGCCAATGAAAAGAATGAAAGGTATGTGAAACAAATCTGGATTAGAAAAGATGAGCTTTACATGTCTAAAGGAATGGGACCCAAGTGGATCTGGGTTCCCAAAACTAACCCGTGATTTGTTTTGCAGGCTGAAGTGAGAGAGAACAATCCCACAAACAACCCAGCAAACAGGGTAAGAAGCACCCTGTCAAACAGATCAGAAAACAACCTTGAAAACAGGCAGCTGTGGTATGTTGATAGTGGGTGTTCGCGGCACATGACTGGAGAAAGATCAAATTTTCTCTCACTTACAGCTTTGAATGGTGGGAGTGTAGCATTTGGAAACGGCAAGTCTGGGACAATTGTCGGTATAGGTAATATTGGTAAAACTCTCTCCCATTCAATTGACAATGTGCACTTGGTTGATGGTTTAAAGCACAATTTGCTAAGTGTGTCCCAACTGTGTGACAAGAACAACCTAGTGGTGTTCTCACGAACACGTTGCTTGGTTGTGAATGACGACACAGGAGATGTTGTGTTGAGGGGGAAGCGATGTCAAAATGTTTATAAAGTCTGTATTTCCACTCTTCCCCAATATAATCTGACTTGTTTAAATGCATTAAATGATGATATAATGCTATGGCACAAGAGACTAGGTCATGCAAGCTTATCTTTGTTAAACAAACTTGTTTAAAAGACCTAGTTATTGGACTACCTTCCATCAAATTTAATGATGACAAGGTATGTGAAGCTTGTGCAAAAGGCAAACAAGTCAGATCTTCTTTTAAATCGAAAAAATGTGTAAGCACTACTCGACCTCTAGAATTATTACACATTGATTTGTGTGGTCCCATGAGGGTAACCAGTAGAGGTGGGAAAAAGTATGTGCTTGTTGTAGTGGATGATTACTCTCGATTTACTTGAACCTTGTTTTTGGCATCCAAAGATGAAACCTTTGAGAATTTTATTGCCTTTCTCAAAAAGGTTGAAAAGAGAGTAGGACACTCCTTAATTAGCTTGAGATCTGATCATGGAACTGAGTTTGAAAATGCAAGTTTTATCAACTATTGTAATGAACATGGTGTTGATCATAACTTCTCAGCCCCAAGAACACCCCAACAAAATGGGGTGGTTGAGCGCAAAAATCGCACCCTGGAAGACATGACCAGAACAATGCTTATTGCTAGTGGTCTTCCTAGGTATTTCTGGGCAGAAGCATTGAACACCTCATGTTACATTATAAATAGATGCATGATCAGACCCATGTTGAATAAAACTCCTTATGAACTTTTCAAAGGCAGAAAACCCAATATTACGCACCTAAGGACATTTGGTTGTAGGTGTTTTGTGCATAATAATGGGAAGGATGCCTTAGGAAAGTTTGACCCTAGGAGTGATGAGGCAATATTCCTTGGCTATTCTTCTCACAGCAAGGCATACAAAGTCTTTAACAAAAGAACCTTGTGTGTTGAGGAAAGTGTGCATGTGCTTTTTAATGAATCTAACGTGTTGAGTGAGAATGATGCACAGGAAGATGAACTTGAATTAGGTCTTGTTCGAAAAGAAGTGTTGCTCCAAGATAAACGAGGTAAGAACACCATGGAGAAAACAACTCCTGAAGGTGTTCCTCAGAACAGCAGGCAAGGTGAACACCAAACAAGGGAAAACACCGCTGAACCCTGTTCGGAACCGTGTTCTTCAGGAATAGACTTACAAACATGTGCAGAAACAGGCTCGGGAGATGATCGTAAGCATTATGTTACGACTAGAGTAGCGCATGGGTCTGTGGATCCTCTTACCCCACGACCATGGAAGCACCATAGTTCGCACCCTCTTGATCAAATCTTGTCAGATATTAATACTGAAGTGCAAACTAGATCTAAGCTAAAGAATTTTTGTGCTTTCTATGCTTTTCTTTCTAACATTGAGCCAAAAAGTGTGAATGAAGCTCTTGCAGATTCAGATTGGATTACGGCTATGCAAGAAGAGCTTCATCAATTTGAGAGAAACAAAGTATGGCACCTTGTACCTAAACCTGCAGAGAGAACAATCATTGGAACCAAGTGGGTGTTCCGAAACAAACTGGATGAGTCAGGAACAGTCACAAGGAACAAGGCACGGCTGGTTGTACAAGGATACAATCAAGAAGAAGGGATCGATTATGAAGAAACCTTTGCACCAGTTGCTAGAATTGAGGCTCTTCGAATCTTAATAGCCTTTGTAGCTCATATGGAAATCAAGCTATGTCAAATGGATGTTAAAAGTGCATTCCTAAACGGATACCTTAAAGAAGAGGTGTATGTCAAACAACCCCCTGGTTTTGAAAATGGTGATTTTCCAAATCATGTTTTTAAACTTGACAAGACACTTTATGGTTTAAAACAAGCTCCAAGAGCTTGGTATGAACGGTTGTCAAGTTTTTTTACTTAAAAATGATTTTAGAAGAGGCAAGGTAGAGAATACCTTGTTTTTAAAATCTAAGGGGGAACATTTTTTGATTGTCCAAATATATGTTGATGACATTATATTTGGTGCAACTCATCATGATTTATGCAATGAATTTTCAAATATGATGAGGAGTGAGTTTGAGATGAGCATGATGGGTGAGCTTAATTTTTCCTTAGGCTTACAAATCAAGCAAACTCCAAACGGCACCATGATCCATCAGCAAAAGTATATCAAGGAGTTACTTAAGCGTTTTGGGATGGAGTCAGCCAAACCCATAGACACTCCTATTTCTCCTTCAACCAAGTTGGTTATGGATGATGGGAGTCCCTCAGTTGAGGAGAAATTCTATAGGGGCATGATTGGGTCACTCTTATACCTAACCGCTAGTAGACCTGATATTGTTTTTAGTGTTGGTTTATATGCCCATTTTCAGGCTAACCCTAAGGAAACTCATCTTAAGGCTCTTAAACGGATACTAAGGTATTTGAAACATACACCCAATTTAGCTTTATAGTATCCTAAAGGTTACAATTTTGATCTTGTTGGATATGCTGACGCTGACTATGCTGGATTCCTAGTTGATAGAAAGAGTACCTCAGGTATGGCTCACTTTCTTGGACCTTGTTTGGTATCTTGGGCTACCAAGAAGCAACATTCAGTTGCCATGTCCACAGCAGAAGCTGAATATGTTGCAGCAGCTTCATGTTGTGCTCAACTGTTGTGGATAAGGCAACAGCTTAAGGACTTTTGTATTGACATTGGATGCATTCCTATTTTTTGTGATAACACAAGTGCAATTAATATTGCCAAAAATCCATGTCAACATAAAAGAACAAAGCATATTGACATTCGACATCATTTCTTGAGAGATAATGTTGAAAAGGGTTTAATCTCTATGAATTTTTGCTCAACGAAAAATCAAATTGCTGATATATTCACTAAGGCACTAGCTAGAGACCAATTTGAGAGAAACAGACTGGAATTGGGGTTGGTGAAAACACCCTGAGAACACCTGTTCTCAGAGTTAGATCAAGCTGACAAAACACCCTATAATACCTGTTCTATCCACTTGTTTGCAATTATTGCTATCAAAACAGTGGTCTATGCTTAACAAATATGTGTAGTCTTGTGTGCTATTATGATTATTTATGAAGACTGCTGCCTTGGGAGATGGAGAAAGAGTATTCATGACAGACCTTGGAATGAGAGAAGCATGTTCAAGAACAGATGGCTCGAACAGGTATGCCTTGATTGTCATTAATGTATGCTGCCTGCTTAAATTCTAGGTGTTTCCTAGGTGGCCCTTCATAACGGGTAGGGAGTTTAAAAACCCCCTTTGCGTGTGCCTGTTTTCCCCGTCTTGCTCTCTCTCTCTCTCTCTCTCTCTCTCTCTCCCCTCTGTTCTTGCTTTCAAACCCTAGCAAAACCCTCTAAACCCTTATCTCTCTCCTCTAGCAAACAATGGCTTCCAACAACACCCCTCACTCAAAAGCCCTCGTTCTTACTTCCTCAATCCCTGCTCCTTCTCGCCCAATCTCGTACAAGCCTTTTAAATTCCTGAAAAGCTTGTCCCTAAAATCAGTGGGAATGGGGATGGATGATATTCCCTTTGAATGTCGAAGGGAATTGGTGTTCCTCGTAGGGGCAATTGCTTGTCCCATTTCAGTTGAGTCAGAGGGAACAAAGTCGGGGTCTCAAGAACAATTCTTGGAAACCCCTGAAGGGTTTAATTTTGAGCCTTGTTCTTCTGGGTTGTTTTCTGACAATGCGACAGAAACAGGGGCTGCCTCTGTCGAAGGTGTGTTTGTGGAGGATCTGCATGTCGACTTCCAAGGGAAGTCGAATGAGTCGTCAGAGGAGAGTCTAGAGAAGAATTCTCTCCCTGAGGCTGAAATCTCCCCTCCAGTCTTTCAAACTGGAGAGAAAAGGAAGAGGGTGAAAATCGTGGCTAGGCGTAGCAGAACGCCAAGAACAAGGCCACAACCAAGGTCTCAACCCTCTCAAACTCCTCAATCCTCTAAGCCCTCTCGAAAATCTGCAAGGCTAGCGTTTCAATCCTCTCATCGTCCCTCCAAACCCTCTGCTCCTATCATCGAGGAGATTTCTTCTTCTTCTGAAGGGTTCTCGAGTTCTGACTCTGAGAACACCACCTTCAAACAGGGGACACCGGTGTTTTTCGAGTCCTCTGAAGAACAATCTCCTCCAAAACCAACCAATAAACCTGCTGTGAAGCCCTCTCCTGCCAAAACACCCCTCAAGCGAAAACCCAGAACATCCCCCTTACCAGAAACTACCACCTCTGTTCCTGTCCTTAAACGCCCAAAGTAGTTCACTCCCTCTCCTATGTCTGACAAACATGCGCAGTTGCTGAAGCGCAATGTCGTCAGGGGGAAGGTAGTGAATGTAAGCTTTTTCGAGGAACAGGGTCTGGGGGTGTTCTTGACCAAGCTTCAAGCCCAAGGCTGGCTTGAGTTGTTTACAAACACCCAGTAAGGGTGTTTTGTGCCCGAGTTGGCTGAATTTTATGCCAACTGCTCTGTCACAAATGGGGTAGTGACAAGTGCTGTCAATGAGTGTCATTTCTCCTTTGATGAAGCCACCCTAAGTGATATTCTGGGCATCCCCTCTCGTGGATTTGCTGTGTATGTGAGGGAAGACAAAACTGCCCTGAAAACAGCCAGGCTCTTAGAGGTGTCCAAACGCCTTAGTCAAAAACAGGGCCTGAGAACACCCCTCTCGGTTAAGAAGGGTGAAATGACCTCCCTGCACCAACTACTGTTTATGTTCACCATCAAGAACATAATACCGCGAGGTCAAGGGCGAAACTCAGCAGATGCCTTCGATCAATGTCTGGTGGACCTACTGGATCGGGAGGAACCAGTAAACCTCCCTGCAATCATGATTCGCCACATAGAGCGAATTGCGAACACCACCCGGGCACATGATCTTGGCTATGGGTTTCTGTTGACAAGGGTGCTTGAGCACTTTGGGATAGTGCTCACACGAAGAGTGGCGGCCCAAATCATTGATGAGATTGGGATTGACACTCTCCTAGGGTGTGGCTATGAGGTTGGCGAAGGGTCAGTTTTCAAACAGGGACGTCGACCACCTCGACCACCTGTTTCTGGGCAACCTTCCTTCAAGGTTGAGGCTGTTCTTGAGGACAATGCTCGCCTCAAGGATGAGCTCTCAGCTGTCAAGGCTGCTCTTGCTGAGGAACGAGCTCTCTCAGCCAAACGCCATGAAGATCTCCTTGCACTTCTCTCCACTCTTGCCCCCAGCATTCCTCCTCTGCAAACGAAACCACCCCCTACTCCCTGATTGTATAGGCTGCTCTCTAGTCTCCTCCTTTCTTAATTTCATTTTTGGCATTGTATTTTTTAATGCAACATCTCATTATTAATGCTTCTTGCCCCTTCTGCTACATACTTCTTTTCTTGCATTCATAATGTTGTTTCTGCTTTTTAATGATGCCAAAAGGGGGAAGAAGAGTGTGACCCTCATCCTATTGACGAATGAACCTAGCATTGACTTAAGTGGACCTTGACTTACGTGGATCCCTATCAGCATTCAATTTCTTTTTTTTTGGTCACTATGGTCACTTGGTTTGTCATCATCAAAAAGGGGGAATTTGTTGAGTTATTATATTTAGTTTTGATGATAACAAATCCAAGTGTAAAAATTTGTCCTAGTAATGTTGCTCCAAACACGGTCTCCAAACAGGCCTAACTGGTGTTTGTGTTCTTTATTATACTAACTGGTTTGCTACATGTGAGAACAAGTCTTCAAAACAGGTTTTACTTGGTGATTCTATATTAAGTCAAGAACACCATCTCGACAGTTGATTGTAAGGCATGTTCCTGAACTCTAGCAATGGAAAGAACAACCCCAGCAAACAAGGTGGCCTTGGTGTTCACAGCAGCTCTATAAATCTTGGACAAGATGACATTCAAAACAAGAAGTCTCGAGTATATAGGTTTTATTTATTTAGACTCTTGTTAATATGCCGATATTGAAAACATCATTTTAAACACCTCTTGAATCGGTATTTGCGCTAAGTGCTTCAGAACACCAGTTGCGAACAACCCTGCGAACAGGGTGTCTAAGGTGTTTCTGAACTGCAGTAGCCACACCCGGTTATCTTTGAAAATTTATTTTAGTTGGCTAAGATCTCCAGATTACTTTCCTTGAATTTCAAAACTGCTATTTCTCTGGAAAGGATATTTCTTGAAAATATTATGGGAGATTTTCGAAAATAAGTTTTGGGAGATTTGCCAAAACTTAAAGATTTCCTTTGACCATATTTTCGGATATGGTAAAGTTTCAAAAGCTGAAAATTTCTGGTTGCTTTTTTGAATCCACCTCACGGTTATGGGAAGATAAGGGTTATCTTTTAAGATATCAAATCCCTTATATTTTGGCAAAATTTTATCACTAGCCGTAGGAGAACATTTTCTGATTGAAAATCATTTTCTATACTTAGCTGATTCTGTGGCTTATGACCGTTGGTTTTTGTGTTTAAAAACCTCAGCTTTTCTCTCCCAGTAGACACACAACACACGAGAAAAGAGCAGATAGAAAACTCAGGTTGAATTTGCTTAAACACAGCTTTTTGAAAAATTTAGGAAAAATCAGAAAACACGGTCTACACTCAAAGATTCTTGAGCTTCATTCTGAAAAGCAAACCGTGACAAGCTGTGTTTGATTTTGAGTTTTCAAACCATTGGCATAATAGGATCTTCATTGTACCTTACATCTGCTTAGTAAGAAGCACCCCCTGTAAGGTGTTTGTAACCCTGATCTTGAATCAGAAAAGTGAGTGAGTGTGTCCTAGTCGTGTGAACTTGGACGTGTCTAATCTTGCGAAGGTTAGACGTGGTGTAACCTGTCTTTGGGAAGAAGGTTACGTGGTTGCAAGTTGTAACAAGGTGTGTTACATTTGTAACGTGTGAAGCCCGTTAGTGAAAGTGGTTAAATCCTACACGAGGTAGGTCGTGGTTTTTCACACCTCAGTTGGGCTAGAGGTGTTTTCCACGTAAAAATTGTGTGTGCTTTATTTTCCGCATTTATCTTGGTGATTTTCGCATCTGCAATAATTGAGAACACCCCGTGCAAACAAGCTATTAGGGTGTTTGTCATTTGAGAACAACCTCTACTAGGGTGTTTGTTATTTACAACGCGAAAATCAGACACCACAATTCACCCCCCTCTTGCGGTTGTATACTCACGAACTCAACAGTTAGTGAACTCACATAAAGAAAATAGTGAATCGTATTTAATTTAGAGTGCAGTTTTACGATGAATTTAGTTCCAATTCTAAGCATGTTATTCAGTGAACAGTACTCAATATCTCAGTGAACTAACTCAAAGAAAATAGTGAACCAATTAGAACTTATGCATATACATAATTGCTGAACTTAGAGACAAATCCCAACAAGTTCTCTATATGCATGATTAGCAAAGCTATGCAGACCACGTACTATAAAAGGAGACTAATATGTCATTTATATTATTTATGATGGGCTACACATAATATACTTTATGTCATTTAGGGACAACAAAATGCATATTGTAATTAGTACTTGGGTGCACATTAATGAAATGGGCTGATCAAATTTTCTTATCATTAGGAATAAACACAGTCCCGTGAAGAATTTTCTCTTGCCTCCCTTCTATTCAGACACTTGATGACATATGCACACCAATTGTAATTGTGGATTTCATTGACATTACGTAAATACTTCAACACACAAAAAGGATAAGTGTCATTTGCATTTCCAATAATGCAAGTAGATATGGCATATACAATGAAGCCTATAATGAACTCATAACCATGTCCACCATGCTCTAGAATGACTTCATGCACGCTACCAATAGGTGGTCCACCTCTTTCAACATTTCACCTTCTTCTACATTTCTCTAAAAACTCTATGTCTGTTTGTGAACTTTGGTCGTCACTTATTTCAAGCTGTCCCATTGGTAAGCCTAGTGTGACATAAAAATCTTTTTCATCTATTAGTACTTTACTGTTAGGGAGGTTTGGCGAAGTGTTCCATGGATCATATTTCTCTAACAACTACCTAGCTAATCTTTTAGGAATCAATCTTGTTCTCATGGCTGGAATTCCTCCAAACTCTATCTCTGTTATGGCTGACCATTGTTCATAATCTAGCCACTTCACCAAATTTAGAAAGCCACCTGAGGCCATTCTATCTAGAAGCAATCTGGTCCATGATTTAATCCTAATAATTGAAAGTTCTACATTCGCGATTACAGGTTCTTCAAATTCAACATGCTTGAATTACACTTTCTTTGTAATAACATTTGTTTTAGGTGCTCACTTCAGTTTTTGTTACACACTTTCTGTCTGATGTCGCCTCTTTTGTTTTTTTCTCTGCAGGCTCATGTACATTAGGAAAAGTACCTTCACTATATTGAGTCACCTGATCCTCAGCATTTTCGGGCTCTTATTGTGTGTTGGAGACTTTTTCATGTCCAGCGGCTTCGCTTAGCAATGTCCTGTTATCCAAAGTTGTTGTCAATACTTAGGCTTTATGTAGTATATACAAAGAGGTTTTAGCATAGCATAGCATAGCATAGCAAAATCTACAATTGGATAGATATAAGTGCTAAACTGTTTCAAATATATATTTTCAAATGCTAACATATTATGTGCTCACGTATGATCTTAATGAAGCTTTAGAACAACCAAATTTGAAAGACAAGGTGAAAAGATAAAAGACTATATATGTTCATTATGTACCTTCATAGTGTTCACCATATAACTTAATTTTGTTCCTAAACTGAGTGAGAATTTTCGCCATTAAGTGCAAGTTTGTGAAAAGGTCAGGTCATTATAGGTTAAGAGGCAGCAATTATATTCTACCACCAGCAGAAATAATGAACTCAAAATATATTGTCATTCACTATGTACTTTATTTTTGTTCACTGACTTATTCATTATTGTCCAGTGTATATGTTGCTGGGAATTGGATTTAATGCTACCTATAAATGCAGTCAAAGTAAAGTTTGGTTCACTATTTACTTTGGGTCACTTTTATATTTGAGTTAGTTCACTGAGATATTGAGTACTGTTCATTGTAGAACATGCTTGGAATTGGAACTAAATTCAGCACAAAACTACACTCAAAATTAAATACAGGTTCATTAGTTTCTTTGAATTTGTTCACTGAATTATTGAATATTGTTCACTTTAGTTTTCACCAACATATGTTAGCAGGCACTATGAGAATGAAATTTGATGAATTTACAACTGACAAGAAACGAGTACAACAAAGAAGACCATACAATTCCAACTTATAACTGACAAGAAACCTCAATCCTGCCCAAATCAAGCAATTGAACCTCCAAAGGTATCTCTAATTGCAAAGTTGAGAACAGAAAAAAAACAGCCCTATTTCATTCACTCTTCCACAAGTAGTTCACTGAGATATTGAGTACTGTCAGTGTAGAACATGCTTGGAATTGGAATTAAATTCAGCATAAAATTGCACTCAAAATTAAATACAGGTTCACTAGTTTCTTTGGATTTGTTAATAGAATTATTAAATATTGTTCACTTTAGTCTTCACCAACACATGTTAGAAAGCGCTATGAGGATGAAATTTGGTGAATTTACAAGTGACAAGAAACCAGTGCAACAAAGAAGGCCATACAATTCCAACTTACAACTGACAAGAAACCTCAACCTCCGCCAAAATCAAGCAATCAAACCTCCAGAGGTGTCTCTAATTGCAAAATTGAGAATAGAAAAAAACAGCCCTAATTCATTCACTCTTCAAAAGGTTATAGAATTCATGAACTCTTGAAGATTATAGAAGTCAGCAGATCCAAATTCATAGGGTATTACACTTACAGATGAAGCTTGTAACCTTAAATTTCCAGTCTTTTGCAAATATTCTCAGAACTACTCAAATGTCTCACCTAGATTTTCGCTTATATGTGATTGTTACTCCAGGTTGCCTTCTTGTATTGTAGTTCATACATTCTCAGGTTCATTACCATATTCTGCATGCATACCTTCACCTCTCTCTGCCATTAATGTTGGCTTCAGGGTTGAATTGAACTGAATTATGATGCTCTTGATTGTTGAGGATATTGCTAGATAATGTGAAGTTAATTGCTTTGATGATGTACGAAGACGATTAGAGAGAGGAGTGTAGTTGCAGTCGCAGCAGAGGAGAAACGAATGTAAAGAGACTTGGCGGTTACATGGAGGTTTTCAGAATGAGCACGTTTGTTGGTAGTGGCGGGGTGGAGGTTTCACTATTTCTTTTCGTTTTTTAAAAAAATCTTTTTTGAATCCTACATGACAATTTTGTCTACGTGTAAGAGTATAAACTTCCATGTGTATAATAAACATATTGGCAAACACTCAATGCATTTTCCAGTTCCAATGGATCGTTATAAAATTGGATGGTCTATCTGTTATTGAGGTATATAAACCACCCCCCCCCCCCCAACAGCCCCCCGGGTAGAAAAAAAATAGATGTCCTGTCTGTAATTGTCAAATCCTTATTTGCTTCCGGTGTGATTGTGGGATTAATCCATCTTCCTGTTTCTGCAGTATCAAACCCAAACCTGGAGCGACGTGAAAGAGAGATAAGTTGCAAATGGTGGTGAAGGAGATTCGCAGAGTTCTAAATTTCATCTTCAGTATAGAATTTCTGAGAATGGGCGTTTTCTGGACACTCTCTCTTCTAATCTCTCACTTGCGGCTTCTTAATTGGTGTTTATGTGCTCGTAATTCCTTTAGTTACTCCAGACAGCCAGTGGCATCAAAATCTACAGCAAAGAGACCCATATGTATTATTACTGGCGTAATTTCTGCTACAACTCTTTCTTAATTTTCCTGTTTGAATTTCTGCCAAGATCTTGAATTTTAATTTGTACCTTTTTTCTGGGGTTTTCCTGATGACAGGCGACATCTGGGCTTGGAGCTGCAGCTGCCCATGCCTTAGCGAAGGAGGGGTTCTTAGTTGTCCTGGGTATGGAGCCTTGTTTTAGCATTTATGTTTTTTTGCTATTTTTTGTAGATGTTTTAGTTGATCTTTTGCTTATTGAAAAGTATTCTGGGTTGTTATGCAAGAATCTGCCGAGAATTGCATTGTTCTTTTTTTAAGTTAAGTTATGGGTTTTCATGTTTAGAAGTGAGTGTGTGTCTTCAAAGTGGCGGATGAAATGTCTTGAAATAAATCAAAAGAAAATGTCCATCATATGGGTAATTGGGGATTTATGGTGCCCAGGAGTGATTACTTAGTTTCGGTTCAGTCGAATTCCACTTTCATGTTATGTTCATGGGTCATTCTTCAAATGTATTTACGTAGATAAATGCTTGCTAGATGACTGACTGGTAATTTAGTGATTTAGTCACTAGATATGGTATTACGAAGTCCAATCCCTTCTTTAATCCACTTTTATACATTTTTGGGTTCATAATGCACTTAATTTACACATAATTTACTCTATGTTTGCAGTTGGAAGGTCAGGTCATTTGCTAACAAAGGTATCATTTTTTTTTTTTTTTTGGGGGGGGGGGAGGAGTTTATAAATTTGTCATCTTCTAGTTCTTTCCTTCACCCTTTTTTTTCCCTTCAACATGCTCTGTATGTATGGCAGACTATGTCTGAAATCAAAAAGTTGAATGAAGATGCCCAGCTTGAAGCTTTTGAGGTTGACTTGTCATCTTTCTCATCTATTATGAAGTTCAAGGACTCCATCCAGCAGTGGCTTCTGGATATGAATCTGCATTCTTCCATCCAATTACTCATTAACAATGCTGGTATACTGGCAACATCATATAGAGAAACTGCTGATGGTCTTGATGAGTAAGTATGTCATTGTTTTTCTGCTTTTAGCAATCGAGTAGGTTAGCTTCATCTTTCCAGTCGTTTGAATGCTATGATTAATTTATAACACTGAGGCCGAAAATTTTCCATCGCGGTGATTCCCGGTGAACCTATGAAGTGTGCTTTGCGTTATCATCTTTATTTATTGAGTTGATGCTAGTTCACCTTGGCAGAAGCTAAAACTTCTGTTCATGACACAGATCTTCCACGCCAACCTCTAGTTTATTTCCACACTGGGGAAATGCAGGGCGTTATCCTTTTATTCTTACATGTGCTGTATGTTCCTCTATTTCAACAGGTGCCCCTCCCCCCCCTCCCCAAAAAGGAGAACTTGGCAATAATCATATGGTAGTAGTATGGTGCTTAGGTTGTTATAAAAGGACCCTAAATCAGTACTGTCTGAATATTTCTTTATTAAAGAAAGTACAGGTTCCCTTTGCTACGGCAAACGGTTGGATCAAGGAAGTTTCTCAGGGGCTATGTTACTTCGACTCTTGATTTTACCCTGCCGTACCCGTGTTGGGCTCTCAACACTCAGACAAGGATATGACACTTGACACTTCAAATTACAATGAAAATATGCAAATTTTCTTGCAAATAGCCGGGTCTGACACTTGGACATGTATCTGTATCGGATACCCGTACTCGAGTTCGAGTAACATAGCTCAAGGGATACAGAACTTGACATCGTTATATTTTTCTTTTCTTGAATTGGGATCATATTTTTTTTATTTTTTATTTTCTGGTTTGCCTGGCTAGACTTGGATTTTGTCGGCTTGGTTTTTACCTTTTTTGTCACCATTCATTCACCCGTGACTTATGTGGGTCTTGTGGCTAAAATGAAATATATGATCTTAGAACTGTAACATTGTCAGAACAATTTAAAAGGCTAAAATAAAGCGTGAACTGTTCACTGGATTAGTGACACAATTTATAAAAAGAGCACAAATAAATAGAAGATAAACATTTGATGCCACATTCCAGTTGGATGCTGATAAAATCAGGATTTGGGTCAGAACGTTTAAATCAAACTTGAATCAGAATTGTTAGATCATGTTGATCCAATGTCCTTTTTTTGGGGGGGGGGGGGGAGGTTTTGCATGGAACAATTTAATCTAAACTATGAATGATGAAGCCATACCTTCAAGGTTTCTGCTTTAAAGTGGATTTTAATGGTTTCTGTGCCTTCAACCAAGAATTGTGAGTTAGCATTGCTAGTATACTATGCAATACCATAGCCATTATGTTTGCATCTCTTATGAGGCACATGCAGTGCAGAGCACAAGGTTTTTTTTTTTTTTTTTTTCTTTGGGGGGATGGGGGGAGGGGGTTCTATAGTGTGGGCACTACCTTAATTACAGAGAGGACATTTAACTTAACAACCATCCATTGGAACTTGGCAATGCATTGGGTGTTTGCTACCTCAACAAATTTGAAGCTCAAAAGAATTTATTGTGGTGTTTAAAGATTTAATCTATTGGCATTGCCTACACCATGTCATGCCTTATGTTTAGATCTAATCTATTGACATTGCCTTTTTTTTTTTTTTTCATTGCTTTCTTGTTTTGGGTTTTTTTTTTTGGTGCAGTTTTTTTTTTGGGGGGGGGGGGTGTAGGTATAGAACCCCATTAATTGTACAAAGCTTCCAGAGCATGTTTGTTTTATTATAACCTTGATTGGAAATGCATAGCGTGATTGCTTCTTCACAAGAAATGTGAAGCTTCTTCCAATTTATTGAGTTGTTTTCAACTTTTCATTTAAGTCTGCTTGATCTAGTGGAGATGTCTATGTGATGCTTGGTTGGGGGGTAATGCAATGGGGCTGTAATGTTATCAATTGTATGATGCAATAAATATGTAAGTAATTGGAAAATAGTTACATTGCCATCTTTCGTTACTTAAAAAGAGTAATCAAATCTTAGTTTAAAAAAGCACACTTGGGGTGCATCTAGGGGAGAGGCGATGAGGCCGGCGCCTCATGTAGCCCCAAACGCACGGAAGCGCTCGCCTTAGACCCGCCTTACCCGGGTGAGGTCGCAGCACTTTTCTCGCCTTACAGCATTTCGTGGTGCTAGAGGGAGATTATTGAAAAATGAGTCCTCAAATGCCAAAATGTCTCCAAATTAGAACTTACCTGAGTCATGATTGACAGATTTTGGGTAGAAGCCCTCATCTAGTTGCATCGAATTGCTCTGAATTCAACCCTAATTCTCAAAATCCTAATTTTCACAAACTGTAATTTTTTGAAGCCATAATTTCTCTTTTATTGGAGGCTTGTATAGTGGCTTGATGGTGACAAACTAGGTCGACCTTCCCTTCTCAAGATTTTCTGGTGGCTGATCTTCACCAGTCGCTGGTGATTTGCTTTGGCACTGAGCCGCTGGCTTGCTGGTGCAGTTATAGGCTTCAAAATGTGGGTGCCTGGCTGCTTGTTACTTTCTTCTCTCATCTCTCCATTCTGTAGTGATTAAATCTGGTTGTTTTTCTTTTTCTTTGGGGTGTTCTTTTATTAGTTGGGTGGACTATTACCCTTTTTTTTAATGCCTCCTTTGAAAACGGTATGGGGGAGGTTATTCTATAATTGGTGTATATCATGTCCTAACGTGTCAATCTTGATAAATGTGCAAGACTTTTCTCATCTTTAGCATTTTAGTTTTTTTATTTGAGTGAATTATAATGATATTATATCATATTTTATACCGTTTTGCAACTACTCGACTGTATAATGGTTGTAATGGTATCTAATCATTATATTGATGCAAATACATATTTTTTTGTATTTTTCTAGAAAGTGCACCTTGTGTCCTTGAGGCTCACGCCTTCGCTTCAAGACCCTTTGTGAATCAGTACGCGTCGCGCTTTTTTAAAATAAGAATCGAATCACAAAGGTAATTACAAACTACGAGAGAGAGCCACACTAGGGAGGGATTGGGGAAGAAAGGGAGGAGGATATGGATTAAATTTTGTCATAAGGTGGGATGGGTTTTTGGCCTAGTGAAGGAGGGGAGAGAAAGTTATGAGGGACTTGGAATGGAGTATGAGAGAGAGAAAGAAAGAAACTATTGTGAGTGACTTGAAATTTGATCACAAAGGAGGGATGTAATCACAATTTTCTGTTGAATGTCCAAGTAATGTTAATTACATAGGTCGAGTTAAATGTGATTACAATGCCATCTTAGTAACATGCCTAAGCTGTAACCAAACGTGGTAATTGAATCACCATTATCATTTTGATTGCATTAGCACTTTGATTACATCAAACCAAACAAGCGATGAGTATGATTTGAAAGTAGCTCCGCCAGATATATTTCTACTGAAAAGGTGATCTAGAACCCATTTGAAACTTTGGTGCTGGTTTGATGTTACCACTTTTTGGGTTAGTGTGTCCATGTAATGAAAGTAATTTTCTACTTCTTCAGAGATTCTCCATTAGATTCAAACAATACTACTTTGTCCCCACTTATCCCATCTTCAGTGTCTTTTCCCTTCTTCAGATCTTTGATTTATTAACAGCAAAAAGGTTCATATTCTATTTTCTTCCTGGATGAGGAGCATACATTTTTCCTGGCATCTAGTTATCTTTTCACTGGACGATTTGCCATGTATATTTGCAATGATCTTCTTTCTCTGCTTTACTAGTCAACAATTTGGTATGCCACACATTAACGATTTGATTTTGTCCCTCCCAGTAGATAGCATTAAAAATCTCTATTTCAAAAACAATGATGAATCTTGATAGCATTGTTTCTTGTTATCTTCTTGTAGGATGATGATGGCGAATTACATGGGTGCTTTCTGTCTGACCAAAGTGTTGCTACCATTGCTGATGCAGAGTCCTTGTCCATCACGTATAGTGAATGTGTCATCTTTCACGCATCGAAATGGTAAGGATATTATTTTTCAGGTCTTTTAGGTTATTAGTCCACTTCTAGACCGTTAGTGCAGCAGCTTGTCTAAATCTTCAGATATGTCTTACATATGTTTAAATCTGAGAAAAGTAAATGCCTTTACATTTTAACAAGTGAATTTTTTAATGTCTCTTTGATGTATCCTCAAGGGGGGGGTAGCCAAAGCAAGCCAAATCAGAATGTAAGGAGAACAAACGGATTCAAGCTTCCTTTGTAAACACAAGCTCAAACTAGGATAGTTTTGTGATTGGAACCGAATCTAGCACCTCACTTGGATACAGAAACACCACCAAGTTTAGTACTAGGGCCCTTAACAACTCCTTGGATACAGAAACACCACCAAAGAGAGGTTAAGACTCTTGCTAGATCACCACCCTACCCGGCCAAAGATAGAGATAAGCTAGAAGAGAGTTTTGAGAGTTCAAAGGAGCTAAGGCTCAACTTCATTCAAATGCATCAACTTGTTAAACATACAAGGCAGCAAGGGAGGTTTTATAATCCTCCTAAACACAAGCATTCAGTTTACAAAGTCAAATTAGAAGCTAAACTAGGTCAAAACCCGAAAACCAAAACAACACCAAAAACGGTTAGATTAAACCGTAGCTCGACAACACTTAATTGTTGATCTTGAGGCTGAGTTGTCGACTTGGGAGGCTTGGGAGGACATAATCAGCTTCAAGGCATTTAATCATGACCTTTGCAAGTGGATTAAACCTTGATAAGAGCAAAAGCACCTCAAAAAGAACAACATGCAGCTGGCTGTCTTTACCCGGGTAAAAGGGAGTTTCTTCCCTTAATTTGCTGGTTAATAGCTCCTTAGGTGTGTAATTTGGCTGAGGTTTTTTATGGCCACTTGATAATATTATTAATGCACTTTCAAGCCATAAAAGTTTCAGTCCAAATGGAGGAGCTTTGGTCGTCCAAACAGACCCATTTCCAGAACTGGGCAAAACTGAAACAGTTTTGAGCACTTGACTTCAACAGCTGATTTGAGGTAGCAAATGACCTCCAAATGACTTGCAATCGGTCTTATTGGAAAGAACACATCTTAAACTTAAAGTTAGGCCTCCTGCATCCCAGTCATATCCATCGGAAGGTCACGTAATAATGTGTGCAAAACCGGGCGTGTGCACGGACTGAAAACAGGATGAAGGCTGAAAATGACTAAGGCAAACTAGGCATGTCTCTGGCACTTTAGCCATTGAATCTGATTGTTTTGGACCACCTTGAGGGTGGGTATTCATGGTCACGGGTGGATCTCCATCACTCTTACATCTGTTTAAGCATATAAATGGGCAACTGTGACCTATTTTTTGGGTATCTGGTTCTATGTTAAGAGCAGTGCCTGATTGTGTTTGCTGGACTCAGGGGATGAGGTGTCAGTCATTTGACCATTAGAAAGGTGTTCAGTTCATCAGATTGATCAGTGCCTTTGTAGTTTTGCTAGAACTATTTAACTGCTTTGCTGAATGCTATACATCCATCTCCCAACTTATTTAAGTATTGTCTTAGTGGCCAACAGTGAAGACAAGCAAATGTAGGATCCTGCTCAAATGGGTCTTTGGAGGTTGGATGAAATTATGCAACTGATTCCATGCTTCCTAAAAGATACCTTAGCAATATCTAATTATCTGCCCTATAAAAATAGGAGATCTAAAAATTTAGGGATTTTTATTTGGGAATACATTATCTTTTGGTTGTCTTCTTCTATCATTAGTTAGTGAAGAATACCTATATGATTATGTTATCTTTAGTTCTCTTATTGTTTTAGGTATCTTCTCTATTTAAACTCCCTATTATGCATTAAGGAGGTAGACTTAATGAATGAATTAAGTTGATTTTCTGAATTACTTGTCAGAAATCTTTTGGTTGTGTGTGAGTTTCTTCTGTGTAGGAATTGCTCTAAGAGCATCCTACATCAGCAACCTTTCTCCCCAATGAGGAGACAGGCTCTTCTCAAGAGAGGCTAATAAAAGGGTTGTTAGTATTCAGCCGCAGGCCCACAGCTAAAGACTTGTCTGGCCTTTCTTGTGTGCTTCTCTTCCTAATTGTTGGTGCTATCTAGTGATCTGTAGTTCAGTACTTCATTGTTATAGGCCTGTCTAATGGATCTATGTATGACCATCATCGTATGCTACTCAGTAAATGATATGCAGGTGAATAAGGAGTTCATTTCTGGAAATTACTTTGCAAACTTGAAGCAATATCCATTTGCTTGGATTTATGGCTACTCCAAATGTAAGCCAAGCCATTGTTTCTATCTGACTAGATTGAAAAATTCCTCCTCTGCCTTATATCTATTTCTTGTGGTGGGTAATAGCTAGATTCAGTTCCTTTTTCTCTTGGTTTGCAGTATGCATGGTACTTTTCTCGTATGAGCTTCAACGGCGAATCAACATCATGGATAAAGCAAGTCAATTGACTGTCAAGTAAGTTGTAAATATGCGTCAAGGGAGCATTTTGATCTTTTTGTAAATTTTTAGTTCGCTCCATTTATTTGATAAAAATACATAGGTCCAGTGATCCAATTGAACTCTGCACTAATGTTTTAATTGTACTTAGGGAGTAGTTGATAATATGATGTCACTTCCATTTACTGCCGTTGGGTTTCCAGCAGTGTAGGATAGGAAAGGAGAAAATTGAGCCCATAATCAAGTCATCAGGGGAGTTCAGTACAAAAATAGCTCAGCTATCTGTAGACAGGAATTGAAGTTTGCTTTTGTGCTGTTCTATGTGGGGTACCCCCCCTTCAAATGATGTAATCCTGATGAATGTGCCACATTTTAGCTTCAAGTTTTTGTCTAATTCTTAGCCACATGACCTTTGTCGAATTTGATCTGTTCCCAAATCCCAATGACCCGATCCAAATGAGCAAATGGAGATCTGAAAATGTCCCAATTTTGATGTGCATTTGAATTGATTTGCGCCATACTGAACCTGTTCATGTTTGTTAGACAAGTTTACTGGACAAACCAGCAACATTTTGGTATTGATTTAAACCGAAAATGACCAAACCTAAACCCAACCAGATCAAAATCTTATCAACCTGAACACAACTCAACCTGAAATTAACCTGACCAAAACACAACTCAACCCGAAGTTAACCCGTCTTGGACCCAAACTGGATGACTTGTTTGCCATGTGTTTGCTGTCCTAATAGTTTTTTCTTTTTGTGGTCTAACAGCAATGTCATTAATGGTATTCATTGGGTAAAATGGGTTGATGTCTGTCACTCCAAGCAAGAGGGAGGGCCAGCTATTTGGCCTCTTTGTAGGATGGATGTTTTGCTCTTGGGACCAAGTGTTAGTGGAGGTTTCAACAGGAGAGTAAGCTCTTTGGACAGATGCGGTCCAGTCGAAAATTCAGGTTGGTAATTTGGCCTGGGACTAAGAATACTGCTCAAGGGTTTGGGTTGCTGGAAATTTGTGTTAACAGGTTTGGAGCTTTTCAAATCCTTAGTACATTTTGAGGTGGAGGATAGATCTAGTGTAGTAGGATGTTGTTTCGGCATGATGCTTGGTGGGTGGATCAACCCCTTAAGATTTAATTTCCTGATGTATAGGATGGCTCGATTGAAGAAGGTGGCTTAGTGGCGTGAGTATTTTTGTAGTCACCCCTTTTGTATTTGGGTGAAGTCTCCTTGGTGTCATTTTATTATAATTCTTGATTATTCTTTTTTTTTTGGGGGGGGGGGATTGGAGGGGAGAATGGATTTCATGATTTCAATTTCTCACTTGATTTCACGTGAGGTTTATGTGCTATTGAGAGTTCATGATGGATATATTTCTTTCCTTTCTTTTTTTGTTTTGTTTTGTTAGTAAGCAGCAATCTTATTACCAAACAGAAACAAATCACAGCCAAATATATCCTTCATATTTTGCTGTCACTCTGTCAGGCTATGGTGACTAATGGTCATCTTCTAGGGAGGGTGTCCCACAGACAGTGTTTATGTTTCTATACAACTATCCTCTGATAAAGTTTGTCCAATCGCAGGAATGTTACCCTTACAACTTCCAACCTATGCCTATCTTCTCACAAATCAAAACCAGGTGTATCCTGTATATTTTACTGCCACTCTATCAGGCCATATTGACTAACGCTCACCTTCTAGGGAGCGTTTCCCACAGACACTATTTATGTTTCTATATATAACTATCCTCCAATGAAGTTTGTCCAATCACAGGCATTTCACACTTACAATTCCCAAACACCTATCTTCTCTCTGTATCAGCTAGAGAATTTGCTGTAGGTCCAATTGTTTCCCTTGAAAGCAGCTTCTGTACTCTGAATTCAGATGTGGTAAACGCATGTTGCTGGAACCGCATAAAGAGCAAATCTGCTTATCCTAGGTCCCAGTTTCCTATTCAAGTACCCGTATGATCATCCCTGAATTTGGCGAGGACAGCTCCTCACTACAATTCATTTCATAAAATTCTCAAAAACTTCTCTGCTGAATTTGCATTTGAAGCTGAGGTGCTTTGTATTTCAATATCCTCATTATGTAACCTGCATAGCAATTAGGAAATGGCGATGCTTTTTATTCAACCAATCCGTAGTGAGCGTGGGGTACATACTCTGGTGTTTGTTGGCACTTGGCAGTGATTCATTACAACAGCTACTACTTTCTGCTACAGCGGGGTCCAGGGAGATAGTGAAGACTTTTTCATTACTACAACTACTTCCAGTGTAGATCTCATGGAAGGATAAAAGCATCTTTAGATTTGCTTTTTTTAATACATACCAAATCTCTGAGGATGAGCTCATCATGCTGTCCTGATACCTGTTTGCCATTTGTTACGGAATACATACCAGCCATCTGCCTCCAAAAAACAGCTGATCTAAAGTTCTTTAGTGACAAGATTTTACCCCAGCTACGTGCACCTTGGGAGGTCATATTCCAGATAGTTTTGCCTCTCTTAACCCGTGTAGTGTCTTCTTCAGCTACAATAATGCATAAGTGCTTTGCAATAGCTGCCTCGTTTTAGGTTTTTCACGTTCTGATGCCATGACTGGCTTCAGGCTTGGAAGCACAGACCTAACCATAGGCATTGCAATTCAATTAAATTTCCTACCTTGGTATAAAAAAGCCCGCCTAAGGCATGCCTATGTGTGCTATGGCGTGAGGCTACCAGGTCAGCGCTTCGGAGGGGATGAGGTGCGCCTCAAGGAAGCAAGGCTATGTCTTCCGCCTTTTTCTTCTTTTTCTTAGCCTTGCCTTTACCTTTTTTCTTCTTTTCCTTCCTTGGGAACTAAAATGTTAAATGTGAGCTATGCTTGTATAGTAAGTGTGTGCATTGGAGAACTACGATTATACGATAATATTTCCTAAGGTTATTTGTGGTGTTAGTGGTCATATTATTTTAATCATTTTTTAATGCATTTATCTAACTTGTTTATGCAAAATATGCGTTGTAGAATGTGAAAGACTTCTAAAAATTTTTGCGTAGAAGTGCGCCTCGCATAAGGTAGCTCACCAGCCTTTAAGTTTACCACTGATCTTTTCAGTGTATGCATTTCTCTGTCGTATTTCAGAAACAACCTTATTGTGCTGAGGATTTAGGCTGCTTGCATCAAAAGCCTTCTGGACCCTGTTTTGGTGGGACCCACACTAGCTTTTTTGTTGTGGCTGACTCCTTGTCACTTTTGCTGTAATTGTCTCATTGAGGAATGCATTTTTTTCTCGTTTCTGTTATCCTCCCCCCCCCCCCCCCCCCAAAAAAAAAAATTATTGAGAACATAAAATTGGCCTCAAATATTGCAGTTCCATTCTAGCTTCCAGGTTCTTTTGTATGGCTGATGCATCATCACTTGCAGACATTTGGAAAATTCATTTTTGTCTGCTAGTGTTTAGCTTTCTCATGTTTCCTGCTTTTGGTCCATGTCCAGTGTTGCAGATCCTGGAGCTGTCAAAACCAACATCATGCGTGAAGTGCCATTCTGTCTTTCCCTACTAGCAGTTTCAGTTCTAAAACTCCTGGGACTTTTGCAGTATCCTGAGAATGGGATCAGCTCAATTCTTGATGCAGCCCTTGCTCCACCAGTAAGTTTACTTTTGTCTTTAGTGATATAACATCTTGCTATTACCATTGTCTTTGGTGACATGACATCCAAGATTATGAAGTTATGATTGAAGGTTAGCAGTTTAGCACTAGTTGTTAGGGTTTGTCTGGTGTTAAGGAATTCACCATACTTGCAAGTCGTGGATTTCACTCCTAGACTCCCCAAAGCCTTGCCCCTTTTGACAAGTCTTGGTAATTGCCCCATCCATGTGGAAGAGGGGAAACTATATGGATCTCAGGTGGTGTTAGCTGCGCAAGTTTGCACCAAGTATTGCAATCTAAGCTGTAATGTTGGGAGTTGTAATGTTCTCTTTGTTAAATTTGGTTCCTTGAATAGAGAGGTATTAGGCAATGAATTGAATTGTTTCTGGAGCAGGTATAGCATCACTGTGGAAGCAGCTAGCTGGGTTTTCTTGAGGGAGTTGGTCTGTTCCGTATACTGCCTTGTATGCATTGCTTTCTTCCTTTATGAGGACCATTGGTTCTCAGGGTTTTGTATTTTGATATTTTCATCGTTACATATTAAATAGGCCTTTGTACTCATAAATTATGAGTCATAAGTTCAAATGCTCAATCAAACTGTTTCATACTAGATGTTTAGCATCAATTTGTGGTTTATTAAGCTGTTTAGCTCTCATGTATATTGTTGACAGCATGGTTCTTATTGTTTACACACACACACACACACGCACACGCAAACACATACAGGTTCTTTTGCTTAATATTAAATAACAAATGATCTCAGCCTATTAATCCTGAAGTGATAGGTCAGTTGATACTTTCCTATCAAGGTTTGAATTGATACAACCCCTTCCCATGCCACATAATAGTGAGTTAGTGACTAAGGTAATGCTATCATATGGATCCTATTGCTGATGGTATGTGCTGTGGTGGTATCTCCACTTTTTTCAGGAAAAGGGGGGAGGGGGGGCGGCGTTGTATCTGATCAACTGGCATTCGGTTGATGCTAGTAATTGTCGGTACTGTTCAATTTTCAAAATCTTCACCCAAATTCTTTAAATGTCAATATGCAGTGATGGCTTTGGTTGTTGGGAGATCTTGTTGGTTGAGAGGAAGTAAACCTAGGGCATCTTTTGGACGAAGCCAAAGTGAATAAACATCCTTGAACAAGTGGTGGAGTACTTAGCTCGAATTTTAAGGGTTCGAACCCCCTCACTTGCATGGGATCCATGTCTCTTCTACCTCCTTGCAAGTAGGCCTTCTGCTTACCCCTCCCCCTCCAAACAGAAAAGGTTTAAAATTTTTTGAAAAGTTTTGTGTATGTTGGCATGCCAAAATAGACTTTGGGACTTATATTTTTGGATTGGCGTATGATTAGGAAAATTAGGAAAACATTCTGATGATAAAATGACCCAACTGGATGACATTTGCAAACTGGATTGATTCATGTAAGGATGAAAAATTTGGTTAGCACTAGCAAGCTGTCTTTTTAGGATGCCTTGGGGCTTCTGGACTCTGCCGTGCATTCACCAATCTTGTCTTCCGCTGGCCGATATTGTAAATACTATTCTGACAGACATATCGTTCGCTCAGGGAACTTCTGGAATGTATTTTTTCGGGGGAAAGGGAAGGATGCTGAAGTCTTCTCCAATGTCATATGATGGAAAGCTTGCAGGGAGACTTTGGAGGAAATCTTGTGATCTATTTCTAGAACTGAAGCTTGCTTATGACAAGAAAACTGCCAATTTAGCATATCAATTGCAGCTAAGTTGAAATTTGAGACGCCAACACCCTCAAGAATTTGATTGCCGAGATGGCGCCGGCCGAAGAGTTGAATTGAACCTCTGTGAACCCAGGTTGCAGTGGGCGAGCTTGTCCTAACACGGAGGACTAGGACAACCCTGCCCATCGCGTCTATGCTCAATTCAACCCTTAGAGAAGGACCTCTGTTGAGCGTTGAAACGTCTTATCTATAAGTTTGCTTCTCTCTGTCTCTCTTCCCCCCTTCTCTCTCTGTGTGTGTGTTATTTATTAAAACGACTGGCATCAAAGGTTGCTTGTGTTAGGAGAGATGCAGTTGCATACGTGAAGCACTTAGGTGTTGTTTGGTTGGATGTAAACAAGAGTGCAATGCAAATAAGTTTATAATTGTATTTCTATGTATTTTGTTTTGCTAATTGCCATAAGAGAGTATTGCAAATTATGTCTACCTCGTAATAATGATTAATATATGCTGTGTGTTATGGTTGTATTGGAAGGATGATTGCATTACAGTACATTATATTCAATCAAAAATTACATTAGGTATTGTTTTATACATTGCTGCCCACTGTATTTTCTTGGTGTGCAAAGCTGTCTGAGGCTCCATTTAGATATTGGAAAATTTGGTGTAAAGAAAAATTTTTGAGAAAAGTTACTTTTTTTCTTATGTTTGGCTTGGAGAAAGTCACAAAGAAAAAAATATGGAGGAAAGTTATATGGAAAAATTGTTAGAAACAAGTGATAAAATTTTTCTCATGAAATTGTGAGGAAAGTTTGAGGAAAATTCTTAATATTTTTCAACCTCGCATTACTTGGATGATATCAACATGATTCAAGTAGTTCATCAATATTCAAATTTCTTATCCAAATTTTTGTATTTTTTTTCTCAATTCAAACAGGAGAAAAAAGTCCATTTTCTCCTACTTTTTTTTCCTTTGCATTTTTTTCCTTCAAATTTTCTTTTCACCAAATTTTCTAAGGACCAAACGGAGCCTAAATGTAAATATTTGGAATTTGAATGCTTTATTGATTGTATTTTTACATACTATCAGCTGTATTGGCTGATAGTTGCTGACCTGCAGCTGACCACGTCCGCTACGTACAAGTGGACACTTTGCTTTTTCGTTTCCTCATCTCCCTCCTTTCCAAACGAGAAAGAATAATTTTTGTCAAAAAAGCCATGTTTTATGTAATTTTCATTTAAATTTGAAGATGGTTCACCTATTATATATCAGTAGTCTTAGCAAATGGGTCATTTGATAGTTTCTTCTAATCTAAATTTGGGTTATTTTGGTGCTGGATGGTTAAGCTGCTACTGTTTAGATTGCCTTAGCTTTGATTGGGTTTTTTTTTTTTTTGGAGTTCGCGTGGTTTGTTTTGTTTTTGGCTTGTACAATAGACTTGCCTTTCAAATGAAAGCAACTGTTAGAGGAAAGTTCTAGTGTGATTTAGGTTCAGTCAATTTAGGTGTAAAATCGGATTAGCCATGGTGTGAGTTTCGAATTGGGTAGAACCTCCATTGAGCTAGTTAGAACACTCATATGGATCTGAGTCTTACTAAGCTTATGCACAGGGTCAAGCATAAATATGAAGCACGCAAAATCTTGTGTCTCCTCTTTTGTTTGTTTTTTTTGTCGGGGTGAGGTGGGGTGGGGTGGGGTGGGGTGGGGTAGATTTGGCCGCAGCTTAAGAGCTTTTTTTTTCCCTTAAAGCATCAATAATTTAGTATAGGAGAAAATTAGGAATTCCAAGTGAATTGTGGGCAACTACTGACTCAATATCTATATAAATGGTCATGAATTTCTATATATAAATGGTTTTCACACTGGCTTTAAGTGCCTTTAACCCTTTATTTGCAAATCTTCCATTGAGATCATGGATTCCGCTCTCCAGATGTTTTATGGGGAGCAACTCAGTTTTTCTTTTATGGGGGCAACTCAGTTTTTTTTTTTTTTTTTTTTTTCTGTTTTTTAAAATAGAGGTTCCAATTTTCGTATGCATTGTAGACCATAGTCCTCATGCTTTCGGCTAACGAAGTTAAAAAAAACTTGTTAATCCTAAACCTTTTGAGCCCAATTTTAAGAGAGATACCAATGAAGTCTTGGTCTAGTAGTGAAGACTGAGGTATTGGATATATTAGATCTCAGGTTCAATTTTTCCCTCCCCTATTGTATTGTAATTATATTATATTGCCTTTTGTAGCTCCTACGGAGCCAAAGAAAATAAATAAATAAGAGAATTGATCTGGCGATTGACTCAGCTGGAGGAGTGGGTCAAGATGTCAACTTGCCGTTTGAATTGGAATTAGACCTGTTAATCTGTTTTATCATTAAACTGGATTAAACAGTCATGTCCCGATAGAACCAATTATAAATAACAACTTATGTACTAAAAAAAAGAATATATTGCATTTATTAATTGCATTTCATATGTACACATATAAATAAATACTATCATATACATAGGGTTAAATTTCAAGGACAGATCTTGGTATAGGCTAGAGGTGTCTACTACTCCAAAAAAAATTCTAATAAGCTACTTGAGAAGAGTTGGACTTAATAAAAATGGACATATCTAAAAATAACCCAAAAAGATTTTAGATATCTTTGCATTGTGCTTGCAGTCGGGCCCAAGTCTGAAGTACCAATATTTTAGTTTTCCTTGTTAATACAAAAGGCAAGTTACAACTGTAAAGCACTAATAAGGTATTGAAATGTCATTAAATAAATCTATTACTTAGTCTCACTCTCTCTCCTCGTTGCACGCAAAATTGACTTCTCTGTCTCTCCGTCTCTCTCAATTGTCTGACTCTATCTTTTAATTCTTGTGATAGTGAACTGCAAGGAAGGCAAAGGTGAAGTCTCCATTGTCAAAGTCTCCATGTTTCGATTCTTGTGATATTATCCAAGTTTTTTGATTTTTTGAGCTTCTCAATTGCTTTGGCTAATGGTTATGCGATCTTGCATTATGATTTGGTTGATTGAAATTTTGCAATTGCTCAGGTAATTACTTTTGCAATTGCTTAGTTATCTGTTTAATAATTTTAGTAAATTTTTATTCTATTAGGGAGAATTGTGAGATGTCATACTGTTATGTGATCTTATTGACTTTTAACGTACTAGATGATTGAAATTTGGGTTCATGGTAAGGCTGATTTATTTTTAGTATATTGTAGAAGCAAAAGCCCATGTAAGCGAACACTCTTAGGGCATGTTCTTTTCGTGGATCAATTATAATTTATCAATTTCAACTCACTTCAATTTACTTCAATTTATTTCAACTTACTTCAACCCACTTGAAAAAAAATATCAACTTTAACCCACTTTAACCTACTTCAACTAACTTCAACCCACTTCAATCCACCCTCTTCATAATTTTAATAATTTGTAAAGTATCATGTGAGATTTAATCATTCTTACACCATAAAGTTCACTATATTATTTTTTTGTAAATTATCTACTTTGGAATTGTTTTATTTTTGTATTTTTATATTTTTTTACTTTTTAATTTTAAATTTTAAATTTTAAATTTTAAATTTTTTAATTTTATTTTTAATTTTTTGTATTTAATTTTTATTTTTATTTTTTTATTTTTAAAATTTTTAAAATTTAAAATTTAAAATTTAAAATTTAAAATTTTTTATTTTTTATATTTCATTTTTTATTTTTTATTTTTTATTTTTGTATTTTTTTAATTTTTCGTATTTATTTTTTTATTTTTTATCTTTTTAGTTTTATTCCAAACAAAAGCTATAGAAAATTCCAAAAAAATAAAAAATAAAAAATAATAGACCAAAATTTCACAAAATTTCGATAATTTCATAAATTATCACACATTAATTACATTCTCATTATTTTAACCCACTTCAACCCATCACATAAAAAATATATCCACTTCAACCTATTTCAACCTACATCAATCCACTTCAACCTATTTCAACTTATTTCAACCCACCTTAAAAAAATTACCAATTTTAATCTACTTCAATTTATCTCAACTTACTTCAACCTACTTCATCTTTTTACCCACATAATTTACCCCCCAAAAAAAAATGCTCTTACTCCAAACATTTAAATCCTACGCCGTAAAATTTTAAAACTCAAAGCCCATGTAGCAAAAAAACAAACATAAAAATTCAAAAACATATTGCCTAGTTCTAGACTTTTTCGCTCGGCCTCGTAGGTTGTAGCGCAACTCAGCAAATAGAAATATTGCAGAAAGCACTAATTTCTGCCATAATTAAGATGAGACAGATGAAGAGACAGTGACAAGAGAGTGCGTGGCTCAGGAGGCAAAAGCAAAAATACAAGTAATATCAGGTTTTAAGCCGGTGCGTTGCATAGATTATTTTAGAATTTTAGTTTAAATATAATTTATTTTTCTGATTTTATAATTAATTTGATAATTAGTGTTTAATAATGTTTAATGATCCAAATATCTCCTTGTCTACCACATATTAGAATTATTTAACCTCTTTCTCCCTTTATAAATGCATCTTTAAATACACTTTTTATTGTATCTTTAATTTATATATTAATTTGATGATTAGTGTTTGTCAATATTTAGGGATAATAATAACATATAAGAATTATTTAACTTCTTCTAGGGATGACAACGGGTCATATTCATATCGGATGTTTAGACATCTAAATCCAAATCTAGCGGATTAGATGTTAAATCCAATTTCGATCGACTTCAGATCGGATTAAATTCAGATATAATTGAAAATAATCCAATTATACATTTTTATTCAATATTTGCATAATTTTTTTATTTCTAACTTGTTTCGTTCACTTATAAATGCTATATTAAATGCCTCTTTAATATCAAATCACTTTTCATATCAAATATTTCAATATATTAAAGTAAAAAAGTGTTGAAAAAAGAGAACGCAGATATAATTTAGAAGAGAAAAAGATAGACAGTAGTACTAGTACAATGGTTAGAAGGAAACAGGAGAGAACACAATTTTGATTGACAAAGAGAAGAGATTGAGAAGATCGGGAAGGGAAGAGAAAATTAGTTAAGAAAGAAGAGTGTATTGCGCATCGAGTGTAGACCTTATGTAGATTTTTTAAGGTTATAATATTTGAATTTTTCTATCTTCAAAAAAAGGTGAAATTATTAAAAAACGATACCATATCGGATGTTAATCGGATCAGATGGACACTCCTCCAAATCCGGTGGAATTGGAGTCGGATTCGGATTATTTTAATCGAATCGAATCGGATTATTTTTTATCAAATTCAAAGCGGATAGTTTTCACTTGGATCGGATTGAATTTACATCGAATTTCAACTATACTGCCATCCCTAATTTCTTTGCTCATTAAATACAACACTAATACATTTTTTACTATGATATTAAATTATAAGTTATATTTTTTAACAAAAATTAAATACTAAGGTGTTAATTATCAATGTGACACGTTTTGCTATCATAATGTTCACATTCACTTTTATACACACACAGACACATATATATATATATATATATATATATATATATATATATATATATATATATTAGAAATTGGAATTTGAAAGAAAGAGGAAGACTCCATGTAGTCTAGATCCACTCCATCTCCATTAATTCAACTCTCAAGACTCTATATCTCTCTCTGTGACTTGAAAAAAAAAATGAGACATTCTTATGAAGCTCCTCATACGTCCATCATCTCTTCATCTATCTTAACCCCCCTCTCTCTGGATTGAAGCAGCTAAAGAGATATCTACCGTTTTTTATTTGCTTGTTTCTAATCTCTATCTTTACGCATTTGTTCAAGCGTCTGCCATTATAATCATTTTATGGTAGCCGGTGTTTGTTGTTTAGAGTTCTGAGTGTTGAGTGGGGGCAAATTAAAAACACATGTTCACCGGTGCAGGGTGCCGGTTCTAATGGTTAGGTTGTTCGGTTTAATCAGATTTCGATAGGTTCTTGATTAGGTTAACTGACTGATGAGTTGAAGCAGCTTTCTAGACGTGATCATCCATGTCGACCGGCTGGTTTGGTTCGGTTCTCGTAATGCTAGCTAAGCCAGTCATCACAAACCCTCAAAATGACCCAGTACCTAACACATGTGCCACAACCCCTATTCTGGCTCATCTTAACCATGTAGCCTTGCCTGAACCCAAAAACCTGATTCTTCTACTAGGAATAGGGGGGAGAAGAAGAGAGGTAGTGGGGAAAGAGTCTAGAGACTAGTGGTGAAGGAAGAGGTGAGTTGGAGGGTGGGTTAGTGAGCAAAAGGAAGAATGAGGACGGTTTTGATGAGGAAATGGCGGAAGCACAGGAAGGAGGGGGGTGAGACGGTTGAAAGGTGCAAGAATAGTGGTCATGACGGTGTCTTTTTTTTTTTTTTTTTAAATGGCCGAGATTGGATTTGTTGTACACTACGAGTCTTCTACATTGGAACTGCACGGTAATACCCTTGACAGCTCCAGCACTTCAAAATTGGAGTGGATAGCTTTTTTTCGCTATTACTTTCTCCTCCAGGACAAAATTATTGTAAATAGAATGAGAGATAAAGTTCCTTTTTTAGCATGACAAATGTTTTGGGAGTGAGTAGTAAAAGACCTTGTTCGACTTAAGTTAGATCATTCCACTATTTTTCTGTGCACAGAAAGGCCAAAGAAGAGATTGAACGGAGAAGAGATCCTTTAAATTATTAAAAAATGTGGCTGGAAATGAGGCTTATAAACTAGTTTTGAGCAAGGCCTGGGATAAGGATGTTATGGTGATGTCACTTCCAAAATTGCAAAGTGTGCTACTAATCTCAATGAAGGAAGCTCAGTGGAGTTTGGAAGCATCAGTATTGAAATCAGCAACTTGGAAAATGAGTTCAAGACTCTATGGAAGGAGGAAGCCATAAAGATGGGTGACGACCATTGATTGGTGCAACTTATTACAGGCAAGGCTGAAGTGTCGAAGATTTTGTATAAAAAGTAGGAAATAATTTGAAACGTGAGATCTTCGGTCTCTAAATTGAATAATCGAAATCAGAATAACCCTTATGTCCACCACAAAGGCGAAAGAACACTGAAAGCAAAATACTGTGCATTGTTTGTAGGATGATGACATTATAAGGAGATTAGCAGGGACAATGTCATCAAGGTGTCGCAGATTATTATGCAAATTATCTTTTCTACATCTGATGGCCCACATAATATTGATATTACTCTCGAGGAGGTATACACAGTGGTGCTTAGTGACTAACGCAAAGCTCAATTGAAATATAACATGGAGAAGGTAAGGATCATGCTTTTCTAGATGCACGCTATAGAGGCTCCCGGACCTGTAGGAAGCATTTTTTTCAAACTTTTTGACATATACGAGTCCAAGTGTTAATTCTTTTGTCATTTCTTCCCCAATGGAAATAAGAGCTCAAATCAAATTAATCACACCATGGTTGCTCTCATCGCTAAAGTTAAAAGCACTAAGGGCATGTTCTATTTCGCATTTTAGATAGATAGATAAATGTAAGGAGATGTCAGGAGCTGTAAGGAGATGTAAGGAGCTGTAAGGACTGTAAGAAGATGTAAAAAGTTGTACAGAGCTGTAAGGATGGATGTAAGGAGTTGTTGAATTGTTGAACAGTTGTATAGTATAATTTGTTTTACAATGAACGTTTGGATGAAAAATAATATCATTAAAATAATATACTTATTAAAAATAAACAATTAATTAAGTTAATTGTACAACAATAAAATATATTAATTCCTATAAATTTGATGAATAAAATTTCGTCCAAGATTTTTTATATGAACATTAGTTTGATCGAATAAGCAAAGTATAACAAAAAAAAACAAACTTTTTTGATAAAATTGAATACAACTCTTCAAATAAATTTCTATTTTAAGTAAATAATTTTAAATATAAATAAATATATGGTCATCTATAATAATATTTCATGTCGAAACTCAAATATAATTTACATTGTTATATTATATTTTTATGTTTATGTAAATGTTGTGTTCATAAGATATTTATAAATTTTGTATATTGGTAGTATCATTAAAAAATATATATATCTCTGTAACTAAAATAAATGAATGCTATAGAAAAAATGAGATGTAAGAAGATGTATGAAAATGTAAGGAGATGTAAAGAGATGTAAGAAGACGTAAGGAGATGTAAGAAGATGTAAGGATTATGTTGAGGATGTAAGGAGCTGTAAGGAGATGTAAGAAGCTGTAAGGAGATGTATACTCTTAACTAAATTCTAAAAAATGCAAAATAGAACAAGGCCTAAGAAGACGATAAAATTTCAGCACCATTAGTATGCATGGCATGTTTTACAAAATCATCACCAAAATGGTAGCAAATAGACTAGAAAAGCTCATCCTGAACTTTGTTTCTGAAAATCAGAATGCCTTCGCAATGGGTCATTGTATTACTAATAATGTATTGATTCTTGAGAACTTCCGCCTAGGAGATGTAACACCCTGAGTTTGGTCAGAATTGAGGTTAAAGGATTTCAAATAACTATCTATATAATGAGGATCGGAATCTATAATACCCACTTGATGAGGATGATTCCTCAACTACCAAGACCATAAAACATTCAAGAGACATACAAAGCAATGGATGTTCCGCTTTGAATTCAATATCTAACAATCAAGTTGATTGTGAGATTAGAGCCCACAATTGAGATCCTGAAAAAAGAAAATATTTTCCACCCAATCTCTCTTCTAAAGTTTTAGATCCATCAAAGAGAAATTTTGAAGGAAAAACTCTACACCACCACAAAAAAATTGAGAGATTTTAGAGAGAGAAAATGTCTAGCCTTTCAATTCATTCATTCATTAAATTTGAGAATATATTGAGGGAAATAGGTGTATAAATATCCAAATTAAGGAGAATCAGCTAATACATTAATGAGATAAGTAGATCAATAAGAGTCCTACAAATTATCTCAAGAAATAAATAAAAAATCTAAATATAATGACAATTCTATGAGCTGAAATTTATAAGATTTCTCTCCAATTTTCTGGGAAAGTTCAAAGGAGTTGTACTTATATAATGAGAGTAAAGTAGTAGGAGTTTCTTCCTTGGTAGCTATAAAGTCAATTCATTTGTGGAGATTCCAAGGTTTATGGTTGCATTTCCCAAATAGAGCCAAAATTTAGATTCCTTCAAAACTGAATTTTCTACATATTCCACATAATCTTGACCATTTCTCTATGAAATCGAATACGATGTCAATTTTTAACACAATGGGAACAAAATAGACATATTAGGAGGGAAAATAAATTAGGAAGTGCATCTATTGGGTACCCTTAGATAAGAACCAATTATCTCTCAAAATTAAGCAAATGCTAGGCAAAAGTATACACTGGTGCAATGGAGATTTTACCACTTTAACAAATTGATATGGAGACATCTGCTAAAAAATATTTATAGTAGACTAATACAACTTTCCAACAAGTCATATTTCATAAATTTTCGAGCTTATTTATTAGGTGAAACACTGTGATAAGTAGGCCTATGTTTTGGATTTTGATGTCAAGTGACTTTTGGGTAAATTGAGACGCCAATTGGAAATATCTACATATTCCAATAGTGGACTCATAAAACTTTCCAATGAGTGATAATTCATCAATTTTTGAGCCTATTTCTTAGATGAAATCCTATAATGAAGTGAGTCTATGTGCTAGATTTTAGTGTCATGTGACTTTTGGGTAGAGGGAACCATCTTCTTGTCTTGATGCATGGCTAAGAGGGATAAGTATCAATCTTCCCGACTTGAAAAGGATTTTCCCTCAAATCCTTAGGGTTGAAATCCATTGAGACCAACCTTGAGCACTTACCACGCCTTTTAAAATACCCAATGTGCTAAGAACGCCTTCCTTCTTAAATGTGTAAGAATTATTGAAGATTTTGTAGAGGATCCTAAAGTGATGAGTAACCCATGTTGGCATCGTAAGCTATTTGAAGATTGCAATACTCATGACAAGATAACTCAAGCTCATAATACTCAATAGAGGTCTCATTCATGTCTTCATCATCCTCGTTGAGGCTTCCTTACAAGATTGATTTGATAGGCAATGAGACTTTATGGGTGGTGGTGTTTTTTTTTTTTTTTTTTTTTTTTGGGAGATTACATCCTCAAGCTCTTGTGAGCTCTAAGGTATATAGGTGTCACTTCTTCACTTGTATTTTGCTTCATCATTCGCAAGGTAATTTGAGGATTTCACTTACTAGTGGCATACTCTACTCGTGTTTCTCTCATAAAAAGGCATTCCTTGCTTCCCTTCATCTGTTGATCTTCTGAGGTTTAGATAAACACAAAGGGACCAATGTAAGGCTATGTCCATTGTGCTTAGCTAAATAAGCTTGTTAGCATGTTCATCATAAATTATATGATTATCATATAACCAAGACTTACCAAGTAGTAAGTAACATGCATCCATGGAGAGAACATAACATAACACTTCACTATAATATAGGCCAACTAAAAATGAAATATGAGCTTGTTTAGAAATAATTTCCTCACTTTGAGCCACTGGAGAGTGTAAGGAGTTAGATGTGACTTGGTTGTCAATTATAGCTTATCTAGAAGTGTTATGAAAGCCACATTAGTACAATTTCCTCCATCAATGATTAGCCCACAGGCCTTGCCTCTAATTGTACACCTAGAATGGAAGATTTGCTTCTTCTAGCTAGATTTAAGGGGAATCTCATGAACATGTAGAGCTCATTGCATGACTATTAATTCACCAACATCTGGGATGACTAAAGTGAGACTTCTTCTTCACTAGATTCTTCCTCAATAGCTTGAATCTCTTTTGACTCCCTAATGCTAAGGACCTTTCTATTAGAACAATTGACTTAAAAATGCTCATAATGGCGACAATTGAAGCTTTTCTTCCCTTCCACCTTTTTTTGGTGGCTCACTAGCAATTCCCGTACTCTTGTCAAGGGTTTTGATTTGTGGGTGTGGAGTTTAAATTTCCATATGATTGGAGGGACCTTTAGTAAAGGAGGCGTGGAAGGATTTTCTATCTTTAAGTTGTTTCTCAAGTTTGATTGCAAGATTGCACACATCATCAAAAGAAAGTCAAGGTTAGAGGTCTACTTTGTTGGCAATATTAGGTAACCAACCCTTGATGAGTCTAATGATTTTAGCTTGAGATCTTTATCTAACCCAACTCCCATTTAGAGGTGTTCAAACTCTCTCATATACACTTTCACCTTAAGATTTTCTTAGATAAAAGAGGTGATCTTGAGGTAGAGCTCTTACTTGTAAGAGGATGGTAAAAACCCCTTGTCCATATGACTCTTGAGATTGGGCCATGTCATGATCTTAGACTTAGCTTCTCGCCTTATTTTTCTTCAAATTGTTGCCCTTTTCATCTTTACAATAGCCAACTTAAAGCAGTTTTTACCATTGTATTCTTTAAGCCTAAATATCCTTCCCATGGATTGAACCTAACTAAGATAGTTTTCTGAATTATGGTTGCTATCAAACTCTAGTGCTTCTATACTGGGATCTCTAAGGTAATCCTTTGAAGGCCTTTTTCTCCTATTTCTCCTTTCCTTCTTTTTATAATCTTCATGAAAGAAGAAATATGCTAGATCAATGGGACTCACTTCTCGTTCCAGACGATGTGTTCTTCCCTTGGTGGACATAACCTTTTCACTTGCTATTACTTTATTGTAAGCCTTTTCACTTGCTCTTGGAGCTTAGTGATTTCCTTTGCTTAAGAGGAGGATTCACTTTCATCGGCCATGTTTGATATCTCAGGGTAAATTTTGGTAAGAAAGTAGTTGACATGGACCAAGGTTGATATGGACTTCAACATAGGCCAAGACACGATCAAAATTGGCTTGACAAGGGTTTGACATGGGTAGGGGTGCCTTGACATGGCAAGCGACACGGGCAACTTAGTATGACCTTGTTAGGCTCTACTTCGGCAAGTTTTTATGGTTTTTATGAAGGCTCTTTTCATAGAATTTAGGGTTATTTTTGGTTTGGATTGTGTTTAAGGTTATTTTAGGGCTATTTGTGGACTTATAAGGGATGTTTAAGATAGGTAAAAGAGAGAAACTTAGTGAAATGAAGATTTTGGTTTTTTGGGGATTTGAGGCTAAAGGATGAGGATTTTGATTGAAGAATAAGGATGAAGTTTACGGCTGAATAATCAACGAAAAGAAGAGCTTCTAATGCTGGCATGAATTTGATGAGGATGATTCCTCAACTCCTAAAATCATAAAACATTCTAGAGAAACACAAAATAATAAATGCTTCTCCTTAGATTCAATTTCTAACAATCAAGGAGACTGTGAGATTGGAGACTAAAATTGAGATCTCCAAAGAAGATAAATACTTTTCACCCTATTCCTCTCCTAGAGGTGTAGAGCCACCAAAGAGAAATTTCAAAAGAAAAACTCTAAATCACCACTCTAAAAGAAATAAAGATTAATATATTTTAGAGATATAAAATGACCTATAGTCTTTCAATTCATCCATCTATTAAATTTGAGAATACATTGAGGGACATCAGTTCATAAATACCTAAAATGAGGGAATTAACTGATACATTAGTGGTACAAGTAGACCAATGAGAATGCTATAAATGATCTCAATAAATAAATTAAAAATCTAAAGATAATGATAAATTTCATGAGCTGAAATTTTTAGGATTTCCATCCTATTTTCTAGGTGGGTTCTAGAGAGTTGTACTCATTTAATTGGAGTGTCGCTACTTAAAAGTTTTTCATTGGTGGGTGTTTTAATCCATCTGTGGAGATTACAGGGTTTATAGTTGCATTTTCCCTAAATTGAGCCAAAGTCCATATTGCACCAAAATTGAATTTTGTGCACATTTCATATAACCTTGACCATTTTTCTCTCGAATGGAATCCAATACTAATTTTTGCCATATGGAGATAAAATAGATATCTTAGGAAAGTAAATAAACTAAGAATTTTATCAATTGGGCACCCTTAGGTAAGAACCAGTTATCTCCCAAAATTGAATAGATATTGGGTAAAAGTCTGCAGTGGCGCAATTGAGCTTTTACCGCATTAGGGAATTCAAAAGGCAAACTTCTACTGGAAATATTTACATATCCTAATAGTAGAGTCAAACAACTTTCCAATAGTCATAATTCATCAATTTTTGAGTCTATTTATTAGGCTGAATACTATGATAAATTAGGCCTATGTGATGGATTCTGGTTTCATGTGGCTTTGGGGTTAGATGGAACCATCTCCTTATATCGGTGCAATATTAAAGGAGCTTGGATATGCAACTTTGTATTACCAAAGGTGTACCTTCTTTTTCAGAAAGCCCACTATTAAGAACTTTATAGTTAAGCATGTTTGCTATGGAGAGGCCTTATGAAAGGTGACCTCTTAGAAAGTTTTTCTCAATAGCTTGGGTGAGGAAAAACCACGTCTAAAAGGCTTAAGATAGTTAATGGTGCCAATCAAGGATCCTCGGAGCTGCTTTTACTAACTTTTTGTGTCCTAGAAGGGGTCAAGGCACTGCAGATGATATCAGAGCTACTCATAATAGTGATCTGTGCTAGCAAATCAGAGAGTCATAGGTAGTTACCTAGCAAGGAAAAGATATGTGGAGTTGACTACTGGTCAAGAGGACTCGTTAGTTGGTTAGTTAATGAGGCATAACTTTCTTGTTGTGCTCTTCAAATGGTGGTGATTATAACACTCCGAGTATGGTCAGAATTGAGGTCTAAATGATTAGAACAACCTATATCAATAAAAGTGCACTTTCTTTTTAAGGAACCCACTCCTAAGAACTCCTCAATTAGCTATGCTTGTTGTGGATAGGTCCTGGGATGGGTGACCTCATAGAAAGTTTTTCTCAAGTAGCATCTGTGTCTGAGATCAAGCATGCCGAAAAAGGCGTATGGTGTTTTGAGAGCCGGTTGATGATCCTTGAAATTGTTTCGAGTAACAATCTGCAACCTGTAAGGGGTCAGAGCATTACATGAAATCCTACACTTCTACTGAGAGAGGCTATTACTTTTAAATCTGATATGCATTATGATAGGGTTGAGTGGGCGTTCTTGGAGTTAGCCCTTCAAAAGTTGAGGTCCAAAATAATTGGGTGAATGTGGTCATGAAGTGTGTCACTATCGTTCTTACTCTTTTATTATTAATTGGCGCTCTTATGGCCAAGTGGTATCCTCAAGGGGTTACTTTAAGGAGACGGTATTTCAAAAGTCCTCTCTGAACTCGTTCAAAGGGCAAGTGACCAAGAACTAGGTGCATGGAGCAAGAATGGCCTATCGTTTATTCGTTTCCAATCTGTTCTTTGCTGAGGACAGTCTCTTTTTGCTAGATTCAACCAACAAAAAAGCTGGAAGTTAGTTGAGATCCTCAACGGTTATGAGGAAATCTTGGACCAAAAAGTCAATTTTTAGAATTTAGATGCATCTTTTAACAAAAGAGTTGATTTAGGATGACATGATGAATCAGCAGATACATTGGTTTTTAAAAGGGTGGACGAACATGCTAATTACCTAGGAGCACCAATCATACTAGAAGATAAAAAAGGAAAATGTCGGGGCCCTAAATGCTTGCATTTTGAAGAAGGTCAAGGGATGGGGAAAACAGTTGCTGTTAGAGGTAGGGAAGGAAATTTTGTTAAATTCTGTTACCCAAGCTATGCCCGTATACTCCTGAGCATCTTCAAAATCTCAGGGAACTTTATTAATGAATTACATATTATTTGTGCAAAGTTCTCAATGGAGCTCAGGTGATGGAAAGAAAAAGGTTCAGTGGAATACTTAGATTGACTTATACATGCCTAAATTCTTGTGGTGAATGAGATTCATATGTTTATACGTCTTTAACAATGTGTTCCTGGTCAAACAAGAGTGCAAACCTTTCAAGCATAAGAATTCACTGCTATGAAGCATAATAAAAAGTAAATATTACTCCAAAGGGTGGTTTTCTCACCTCTTTATTGGGTCATGCAACTGAGTCTCTCCTGGTACGAAATCTGGGCAGAGAAAGCCTTCTTCTTGAGAGCTTGTCTTGGCAAGCAGGTAATGGAAATGGGATTATTATGTGGTCAACTCCTTGGCTGATTAATAAAGATAGCAAATTCACTACTGCTGAAATGAAGCAGGGTGTTGAGCATTCGAAAGTGAGTGACCTTATTGATGCTGAAATAGGCTTGCGAAAAAGAGGAATGTATAATGCAACTTTTAACAAAAGGAATCAAAAACGCATTCTCTTGGTTGATTCCTTTAAGGGTTGAGGTTCACCCATACAGTTGTGTTTGGTGCTTCTTTGACGATAGGGTGTGTACAGTGAGTTCAACACACATTCTGGACTCATCTTTTAACACAGACCTTTTGCAGCACTTCTAGCCTGAAATTTGGCAGACGAAGGCAATTCCCAAGGTAAAACAATTCAAGTGGAAAGAATGTGCAACATGCTTTCTATCAAGGCTGTGCTTAGCTTCAATATTCACATATGTCAGAAGCTTGTGATGGGTGCAGAGAATTTTTTCCTTGCTATCTTTGGTTGTTGTGAGATCATGGGAGTATGGTTGGATAACAAATTCATGGACATAAAGAACAATGCAATGACTTAGGTGAGCTCTGTTTGAAGTGATGGGTAGAGTTGCATGAAGAAGACCTCAATGTGTGTCTCACTTTGGCATGGAAATCTAGACTTCAAGAAACAGTTAAAATTTTAAGATGAAGAGCACCTTGTCATGTATTATTCGACAAAGGTTTATGCACACTATGCAAGAATTAGCTCGCATTAAGGAGATGAGAAAGAGAAGTAGGCAAAGGCCTACGAGTGTCTCCAATGTCATCTAGGCCTAGTGAATATGAATGTTGATGCCACAATCTTAGAGGTGGGGGGATCAGAGATGGAAAAAGGGTAGGTGCTCTTAGCAACTGTCAAAAGAATCGACCTTGGTTCGCTAGGGTGGCAGAGGACAAGGCTACCTGTTTTAGTCTTCAACTGGTGAGGAGGTTTGGTTTTGATCGCATAATGCTAGAATTTGATTTTCTTTCTCTATTCAGATAGTTAGAAGCCCTCAAATTCCTCTCCTTAGTTTTGATTTTATGTTATTTTAGAAAACATTCTTTTGCTTAGTTGTGGTTTTCCTTTTTGTGATTGGACCCTCATTAAAAGAGATGAAAAATCAGTTGTCTATAATTCTGTAAGGGTGCTACCTAATGGTATAGAGCAAATGTGGTTCGGGATATGTCTGAGATAGGTGGCTAGTTAAGTACATGGGCTAGTCTTGGGTTTATAAATTTGGGTTATCATATATGGTATATATTTTTTTAAAACTCATGCCCTATTTCCATGGTCCCCTTTCTTAAAAAACTAAAGCTTTCTTGGTCCAACTTACACCATATTATCAAGTTTATAGAACCAAACCTATGATATAAGTGCTGCTTAACTACGTAGTTGTCTTTAAAGGTTCATTTTATTTGAAGACCGAATAATATGTTTTTCTTTGCTTTTTGTTATTTTACATCCATGACATCCAATTAGAAAACAAGAATACTTCATTGGTTTATCTTAAAAGTCTTAGAGAGGTTACACACAATTGCAAATAAAATTTAGAAATAAAAAAAGAGTACTAGCAAGTCTAGCATAGTATAAAACTTTTACGTCAACTAAAATAGAAAAGCCTCCACAATTTTAGTGGCAAAGACACAAAAAATAGAATGTTGTCCCACTTTCTTGCCACAACAAAGGTCACTTTTTCTGACCCTTTCCCCTTTTCAAGAGCAAAATGTGAGGATTAGAAATCGTGATGAGAAAAAAAAAAAGTCCAAATTTAGACATGTTGTTTCAATTAATATATTTTCAGAAGTGAAAATATTCTTTTGCTCCACTCCAAAGGAAAAATATTGTAGTTTCAGTTGGGATCTTGGCGTGGAGCAAGCTCTCTTGTAAGTTAGCGTTCACAATATTTTATATCCTTCATGTTTCTTGCTTTTCTTTTCTCTAAATTGTTGTCTTTTTTTCTTTTATGATATGAAGTAGTAACAATTAAAACTTTTTAATCTTAAATTTAACAGACCTTGCCTACATATAACTTAGGAGTAAGAAGACTACATTTAGCATCCCCCTTCCCCGACGGAGGTGGAACTTTTAGTATATGGATCGAATTCGGGATTAGGTTTTAGTTAAGATTTTGTTGTCTTATTTTTCTTTTCAGTTGGGAGTTTGGTTATTATGTAGGGTTCATGAATTACTTATTATTTGGATTTGATAATGATGTCATAATATATAACCAATCAATTTTACAATATAATATTATATTTAAAACATAGATTTGAGTTTCAATGATACCGGTCTTTATAATGCTAAACTTAAAAGGAAAGTCACAATCATGTGGTTTGTATGAATTATTGTAATAACAAGTTCGTTTGACTTTGGTTTATGCATGAATAATAACAATAATGATAATAATAATTTGGTTTTACTATCCTAGCAAATAATTAAAAATTACTTGTTCAAATGTGACACCAAAATCTTATATTGGAATATGATAGACCTCATGGTGTGAAAACCATTGTAAATCATTACACACAAAACCTCCAACACAACATACTAGAGTCGTACTTTATATAGCTTAGTTTTATCATAAGCATTACAATTGATATTATGGGTGCACCCAATATTTTTTATACTTCAAGAGTCCTTAACTTTGCAAGTAGGTTGTTCTCGTATATATAAATTGGACTAATGATGTTTTCTGAATTTCATATTTTCTTGTTTTTATGAATTTTTTTTGTGGGTCTCTTAGCATCGATTTCTTTATGGTAGAAATGCTATAGGATAACACTGTTCACATTAGATCTCCTCAAACCTGTAAAAGTGAGACCCATACTAAGAGTAGTTGTTGTTATAGCAGTATCAGGGCAATGCTATCAGGCTTGAATCCATAAGCCTTTTTTTTTTTTTTTTTTGGGGGATGTGTGTGTGTGTGTGTGGTGCTAGTTAGACAGTAGATCATCTCATCCAACACATTACAAGTATGCTACAAAATGGCCAAGAAGCATTATGAAACAATTCCTTAGCAGCCAAAATTGAGGAGTTCTTGAGTAATGGATGTGTCAAATAATTCTATTTCAAAGGAACACACAGAGCTAGCCCATGTTACTATCGAACAAGGGAAGCAAGAGTCAGGCAGGAAAAGTCCAAACAAAACTTCCCATCCTATAAGTGATGGGATACCTGAAGAAGGTAAATTGTGGTTCCCTACTTGTTTTAGGGTATGTTCAACTTGTTTTAATCTCTATATATTCTAAATTTTTTTCGTCTTCTTTTTTTTTTGGGGGGGCATATTTCTCCATCTCTTTAAGATCTTATGAATTTCTTATCTTATTTTCCGCTTATTTGAATTGCTTATCTTTTTCCCTATTGATCCTTACATATTCATGTTAGTATGCACTTCTAGAGATTTAAAATTATTTTCTTATTTTCAACCTATTTGTAACAAAATGAATCCAAAATTTGAAAAAATATCAAATGGGCATCCAGTTTGCCTGTAGCTATTCGATGAATTTATGCTATAATTCAACTGACTATGTTATTTAATATCATAATTTTGCAGATACAAAGAAACCCCAATTCCTTAAGGATGATGTTAATGGAATTGAGGTACTTAAGTTAGTTTGCCATATTCTCCTTTTACAGTTGCAACAAGCTTCATTTGAATAGCATAATTAATAAAGAGAAATGTATGGATCAAATGGGAAAGATAAAGAAAGAAACAGACAAGAAAAGGGCAAAGAAAAGGGACTTATCATCCCACGTAATAGAAGCAATATGTTCAAAGACTTAACAAAGAGATACAATGTCAAGCTTTTGATTCTTCTTTTTTGCATTGCCAAACACAAATAATGAGTTAATGTCACCCCTTGTTTTTGTGGAAAGATTATTACTTGAACATGAGAGTACCATGAGAGGCTACTATTTTGCGAACAAAAATATATGACCATTGCTCGTTATTGAAGGGTATTTTTGGCGGTATAACCTAAGCTGACATAGGCCTATCCAGATGTACCTTATATGGAAAAGGGGCATGCTTTCATCCCATTAATCGCCAGGTGGATTTTTTAAAATTAATTGACCCTGGAGTAAACGTGTATGATACTCTCTAGTTTAAACCACAATTTTTCATTTTTCTAATATGGAAATATCATCCATTGTAGGAAAATGAGCACTTAGCTCTGAAAGGAAGTATGACACTGGAGGAATACAAGAAGAAGGCAATTGTGATTGTAGAAGAATATTTCACTAATGATGATGTTATCTCCACAGCAAATGAACTAAGAGAACTTGGGATGCCAGAATATGACTATTATTTTGTAAAGAAGCTTGTCTCAATGGCCATGGATAGGCATGACAAGGAGAAAGAAATGGCTGCAGTCTTGTTATCTACCCTCTATGCTGATGTTATAAACCCCAAACAACTTTACAAGGGGTTCTCAAAACTAGTTGAAAGCGCGGATGATTTAGTAGTAGATATACCTGATGCAGTCGATGTGTTAGCTCTATTCATTGCAAGGGCTATTGTAGATGATATTCTCCCTCCTGCGTTTTTAACTAAGGAATTAGCTAATTTAGCGAAAGAATCCAAGGGAGCTGCAGTCATAAGAAGAGCTGACAAGGTGTACTTATCCACTCCTTACCATACTGAGATTATAGAAAACAAGTGGGGAGGTAGCAAGAACAAGACAGTTGAAGGTATTAAGGCAAAGATCATTAACTTGTTGATTGAGTATGTTGTGAGTGGTGATAAGAAAGAGGCTTGTAGATGTATAAAAGAGCTCAATGTCCCATTCTTTCACCATGAAATCATGAAGCGAGCCCTAATAATGGCGATGGAGAGGAGGCAAGCTGAAGGCAAGATTTTGGACTTGCTAAGAATGGCAGCTGAAGAAGGTTTGATCAATTCAAGTCAAATAACAAAGGGTTTTAATCGAATGATTGATACAATCGATGATTTGTCATTAGACATACCGAATGCTAGGCAAATTCTTCAGCTTATGATCTCAAAATCTGCTTCTCAGGGGTGGCTCTCAGCCTCTTCTTTGAAATCCCTCTCATCACAGTCGAAAAAGGGGTCATTGGAAGATGGTATTAAAAAATCTTTCAAGGCCAAGGCTCAAACCATCATTAAGGAGTACTTTTTATCAGGGGATATATTAGAAGTTTGTAGTTGTTTGGAATCGGAGAATCCCACCTCTTCCCCGGAGCTCAATGCTATATTTGTCAAGAGGTTGATCAATGTAGCAATGGACCGAAAAAATAGGGAGAAACAAATGGCTTCCGTTTTGCTTTCATCCTTAGGCTTAAAAGCTGATGATGTCGCAAATGGGTTCGTAATGTTGATAGAATCAGCGGATGATATAGCCCTCGATAATCCTATCATTGTTGAAGATTCAGCAAAGTTTCTTGCTCGAGCAATAGTGGACGAAGTGATCGCACCTTCTCATTTAAAAGACATCAGAAATCAATTCGAGGGGTCTAATTCGATAGGAAACAAAATCATTCAAATGGCAAACTCACTTCTAAAAGCCCGGCTTTCAGGCGAACGGATTTTAAGGTGTTGGGGAGGTGGAGGAAGTGAAAGGAATGGATGGGCTATAGAGGATGTCAAAGAGCAGATCAGAAAGCTTCTAGAAGAATATGAGTGTGGAGGGGACATAAGGGAAGCATTTAGGTGCGTTAAGGAGTTGGCAATGCCCTTCTTTCACCACGAAGTTGTGAAAAAAATTTTAGTCATCATTATAGAGAACAAGAATGAGAGGATGTGGAAGCTACTTGAGGAGTGTTTTAACTCAGGCCTTATAACTGTGTATCAAATGACGAAGGGTTTTGGGAGGGTTGAAGAATCCCTTGATGACTTGTCCTTGGATGTGCCCGATGCCAAAGTGCAATTCTCACATTGTGTTGAGAAGGCAAGGAAGTTTGGTTGGTTGGATCCTTCCTTTTCTTCAAGTGAATCGACTTAACAAAGAGTTGGGTTAATGGTTTTTCACCATATGTTGGGTTCAGTATGGGTTTCTATACCAATGAGTTTGAGCTCTAATGACAATAGGTTTGACGTGAAAGAATATCTCCCATATTAAACTTAACAGGTAGCAATTTTACCATTACTTGGATGGCCTAACACTATGCCGAACCCTGCTTTACCTGTCCAAAGCAATATATCTGAGTTTTTGTATGTAGATGAACTTATAAGCAAAAACATTCAAATTATAGTGACAAGTTCTATGATAGAAGCATTTAGTATAGCCCAATACATCGACAAGCACTATTTGCTTGATAATAGAAGTTTGATACTTAGTTAAGGTGTGTCAGTATCTTCATCATTATTTTGGTCATTGTTCTATATTGTTATAGTTGTTGTTGTTGTTCTCTTGAAAGGAATTTCTTTGAAATGATAATCAAATTGATAAGTACTTTTTTTCTGTTGAAAAGCAAGATGATGACTATTTCTTTAAAATTTTGTACTTTTAGTTGTTTTAGTGATGTGACGTTTCTAATAAATTGATACTATTTACCTATTAGATTCGAGATTAAGTCAATCCATTCCAGTATATGAACATCATTTTAGTACTTCTAAATTTGAAATAAAAAGGGGTTTTTAAGAAACAAGGCATTGAGTTTGTTCTAGGGGGCCAAATTTAAAAGTTTAAATTCAGTTCAATGTTCACTAGAATGTCTTGTGATAAGTTATGCTTTAAAAATCTTGGTGTTTCTCACTTGATGTAGATAAGAATATTGCTATTGAAAAATTTATCATTGGACTTGTTTTGCAATGTGATTAGTGACATCCATAGCGAGAAAGACTATAAAATTATTTGAAAAATTAAGAAAAGGAAATAGACAAATTCATTTGATACTAATAAGTCATCTAACATCTAAAGTACAAATGCAATCCAAACGAATATCAGCGTGTTCGGTAGAATTAGTTGTTTTGGTAATGGTTAGCTGTTTCACTAGTTGTTTGCGATTTTACTAGCGATTAGTTGTGATCCTTAGTGATTAGCTGTTTAACTAGGAAGACGATTTCATATAAAACATAACAAAAACCTACAATCTATAAAGATTTATTGAGGATGATGAACTTACATAACAAATGAATCTAGCACTTGCATGTTGTGTACCTATCCTAAAAAAAGAAAACAAAGTGTACTAGTAGAAATATGCAAAAGGAGGCCAAAATGCCTATAAACAACTCCCACGAGGCTCAAACTCTCACGCAATGAAGAGCGCTCTTTGGAGCTGTTTTCAAGATCAGAGCTTTTTTGGGAGAAGAATAAATTACACAAGATTAAAATCCGTTAATCCACATTCACGAGAAAGAGGCATGCTCCTTTTGTACAACTTCCGTCCTTCAATGACTACCTTTGTCAGACTACTCAAAATAGTAAGTATTGCTTTCCAAAAGCAGTAATTTGATATTAACGGCAAATTCGTGTTTGATTCAGATCTTTTCATTCTGCTAATATAAATTTATTTGGAGTTTTAATATTCCCAAGTCTTTATAAAACTTATATCTTCAATCGAAAACCAATTAAAAAAATCGAACAGACATAATAATGGTAAAATAAAAAGAGTAAAATTTTCATATTGTAAAAGGAATACAGCATGAAGCACTCAAATTAGACCAATGATCCCACGCGTATACTTGATTGAAACAAAAATGCATATTTTTTTTAAATCAAAGTAAAACAAACAAATTGGTTCGTCAAAACAGAAATGCTGGTTAGTAAATATTTTCATGCTCCCAAGTCAGAAGAGAAATTATTTATTTTATATGAATTTTTCTTGTCGTTATGGTAATGCAAAGCAAGAGGTAGGAAATCAACATATGGTTCTGTATGTTCCCCACATCATTTCCAATAGTTATTCATCTTTTATACCACATTTTATCATATTCTATGCAGTGTTACAAGAATCGGACCGGAAAGAACTGGTTCAGCTGGGAACCGGTGAGTGGCCCGGTTCGGACATACAATATAACCCGTTAATCATTCGAACTGGTTAATAAATTGGCCAAAGTGGACAGACCGCCCAGAGGAACCAACAGTATAAACTGATGAACCCGAGTTTTTTTTGTTTAGCTTTAAGATAACTAGTGTCAGACTTGCACCACCAAGGCCGGAGCAATCAGAGATGAAGGCAGGTCCTGGACCTAGATCTAACAATGTTTATTTTCAGGCACCCATCGCTTTCGAAACATCCAGATCCATATGAACTATGCCGATGAACAGTGGCTGATCTAGACGTTTAAAATAGGGGTGTCCATCTATTAACGCATCATTAATGTACAATATCAATAAGAAAAAGACATTATATGATACATACTATGACAGTATATTTTGTATAAACATTCTATCTCTTTTTTTTTTAAACAAACATTTCATCTCGTATTTCTGCATCAACGGAAGTTGACAAGTAACAATAATATACCCTACTTTTTTATTCCAAGGAAAAAAAATTATGATACCTCTACTACTACGCTTGTTCTTTGCATTTTTTTTTATATATTTTGAATTTAATACATAGATTGTACCAAAATTGCAGAATGTTACGATTATCTAGTATTTACTAAAGCCATTTGTTACAAAAGACAAATCATTAGTACAAAGAAATAAAATCAAAAAAAAGGAAACATGAAATTAACATGTCCAACATGAAATACAATTGCAAAAATAATATGCATCAATTAATCGCACCAAAAGCGAAAAAAATAGCATCTCAAATCAATCATTAGTGTCAAGTTAAAGAGAGGTCTGCACCAAGAACACATTGCAACTAAATCATCAATAAAATAAATAATAAAGCTAAAAGAAAATTAAAGAAACTAAAATTAAATTGAATTAAAAGTCTAAACTCTACATAGGGGGGGAGAAAATTTTGACTTGGGTACATTTAATTTTATTTTACTTTTCTATCAAGTTATAACTTTATAACTGTACTTTCACTATTTAAATAAATATAAAATATCAATATGTGAGTTAGATATATTTAAAGAGTATCTATAATTTTTTAGACCATGTTTAAGGGTGTCCACATATATCAATTTAACTCTTTTGAAAATAACTTATTATAACTTTTTGTTGTTCTTGGGGGAGGGGTGTCTATGGACACCCCTCCAATACAAATAAATCCGCCCCTGGTGCCGATGAAGGCCACACATGATGTGACTGAGAGAGAGAGAGAGAGAGAGAGAGAGATTAACGCAATGACGACCAGGAGCAATTTTCGCCTCTTGCTGTAGGAGGACGTAGAAGGCGATGGGTGGAATAGAACTACAGAAGAAAGAGGGCAATGAACCACAGAATTAGAGTTGCGGCCCTCTCGTTTCGTTATTATGTGTTTTCTGTTCTTTCTTTAAGGCCATTTTTTTAATGAAATGGGCTTGATAGCGGAGCTTTGCTAGGTCATGCGATATGATTGACTTTAATTAGATCGTATGTCTTCTTTTTATACAAAGAAATTCTCTTATATACAAAATGATAATATAATCTACTAATATTTTTGTTGAAGAAATGTTGACTTTGGAAACATAGGCAAAAGTTAACCTAGGGGCCACTGTGTCATGCTCGTCCAATTCCATTGAATGAAAAACCGAGTCAACCGGTCTAACTCTGATTTTGACAACTAGTTGACTAGTCAACCCACTCATCTGATCGGGTCAATTACTAGACCGATACTTTTACATTCATTCTATGATTTTTGTTAACTATCTTAACCCCAAGTTTCAAAAACAATGTCTGTTTAAACCATCCAAACTACTGCCTACAATTAGTCAATCTACTAACAGAACGTTTAATCTGCTAAACCCTGCCGCAATAGCACATACACATTTTGCTCCCCGCAGTTTGTTTGAAACTAACAAATCAACAAAAAATTGGAGTGAGACCAGAAAAAATCCCAATCCAAAACAATTATGGAGCACAATTGACTGTAAGGGTGTTAATGTATACAAGACTTCAGCTTTAACTACCATGCCGAGATCTCAATGTCATCGAGAAGAAAGATTTAACCATGCAGGAAAGTGCACTACTATATTTTTAACTATTGATCGATGGCTTAAACTAAAAGAACACACCAAGACATCTAAACGTTTAGTCACGTTTGAGCGGATCTGATGAATATGCTTCCCATCAGGAAAAGCCCAGACTTTCATCTGCTAAGCGCATAACAAAAACAAAATAAATAAAAGAAAACATGTGAACGTTTCGGATCAGAAAAGGGCTTCCTCAAACACCCTAGGCTATTTTAACAGCGATGTACAACATAAAAAGGAAAATGAACTCCTACTCTGGATTTGAATTTTAAACACAACGTGCAAATTTG